>JAGWCC010000347.1:0-499333 GCA_022651775.1 Drusus annulatus | reverse complement strand
AAATGCGGTCACTTGGATCACCAATGGACCGGAATAATATGCTTGACCTACTAACCAAGGAGAGGAGAAGACTGATATGAAACGAAGAGGATACACTTATGTAGATAATATGGCTGAGAATGGCGTGCTTTTGAATAGTAATGAATGTTTATCTCGGTACAAATCAAATTAAAATAGAAGATGAACATCATAGTAAGCTGTAAAAAAAAATGCAGGAGATTGTAGTATAACGATACAGTAGCCTTATTTAGATTTATTTAGTATCAGATATTTAAGAAAACAGACATATTTTTGATATTTTATTGTTGTGGAATTTTTCCTTTTTTATTTTTTTGGACAAGAGTCCAAACTGCTCTTAACTGTCTAGGGCCAGCGGGACCATGGCATCCCCAATTGGGGTGTGTTGTGAGGTTGAAGGTAGTGGGGAGGGGAAGGAGATGAAGAAGATGAAGGTCGGGAAGTACCCGGCTATTCAGGTTCGGTCATTAACGGCTAAAGCCATTTCAATCAAGCAACGTTTCGATTCTGAATGGTGGTCTTTCGCCAAGGCGATACTGAGAGCATCTACCACTCTGGAACGTGCCGCATATGTACTTCATATTATTTTATATGAATTAAATGTGTTATGACACATATTAATCTTTTAGTTATTTTCGCACCTCGGGTTTGAACCCGCGACTTTTGTAGTCGTAGTCGAGCGTTTTACCACTCGACCACGGAGGCCGTCACCAATCAGCACGAGATCTATCTTTTGAACATCTTTTGCCTTTTATAATAATTCTTGCGTATTCAAATAAATGTTTAAATTTTATTTGGTTTATTGTTTGCAGAACAGTGATGGACCATTTCACAGCGTGACAGTTTGCGAAATTGGTAAGTCAAATATAAATCCTAGTTTTCATTTATTTTAGAACGGTTTTTTTTAACATAGAAATGTGTATATTTTAACAGTGTTTTTTACTTAATATTAATTCCTACTTTATATAAATATACAGCCACATACTTACCTGGTAGGACACTTCTGAAAGAACACAATCACCATATCATAATAGCTTGAATGTTCTCTCTTATGTTTATTTTGTCTTATTTTTGTCATCGCTTCATTTATTATTATGTATGTGCTATTCCTTCTCTGTGGCTCTTTTTTCCAGTTCGTGTTTTATGTCTTTTTTGTAATTGGACTTTAGTTCGTTAATTTATAAATAGATAAAAAGAACTTAAAATTTTGCTGATTTTTACATATATTTTTATTTTTATTATTTTAAATTTATTTTTTATTTTTAGGGCATGAAAGCATATTTAATATAAAATTTAAATAAAATTAAAAATAATGTAATATAAAATACATATTTATGTTATAAGAAACCTAATATCCACAATTTGAACACTTAATGAAGAGCTATTCCTAATTTTTTAAAGATTGGTTATTTATTTCTCATATGCGTGGGGCTTTACATTTATTCACACAAACAGGATACCATAGAACATATCATACGTATCACGTATCGTACATGGAATTCGGTGTTATTGAGGAATTAAGCCCCCTTGTTCTCTGAATCGATAGTTAGAACATCAATTTCCATTAAATATGTAATAAATATCCTTTCCCTTAAAGGTTTCACGATAAATACTTCTATATAACCTATTATCGACACCAAATCAAGATACCCCACCCTTTGTAAGACAGTAGATCTGATAAGATAGACTAAAGGTTTGTTCAATATTTCAATCTTACCTATAAGTATAACAAATCTCATACTTTAATAAACAATCGATCTATTAAACAGATGCTTGTTTTTCGTTTCTCTGAAAGATTAAACAAATCTTAAATTTTATCCATACTATCACCAGTTCAGCAAAATTTCGATAGATTGTGGATCCATTAACAAACAATCAATCATCTTTCGTTCATCTGAAAGTATTTAATACTTCAATCACACATAATATTTTAACCACTTCAATAAACTTTACACATCGGCAAACTAATAAAATCCACACGCCTTTCACTAAGAAATAAGGACACTGGAAAAATCAAAGGTTTATTTCGAAAATGACATCTTTCTGCGCTGTCTTCGTTCATTGTTTTTTCACTCATATAATTTATGTATCCCTCAGGGCCAGCAGGGATGGGTATTCAATGAGATATTTTGGGCCATATTTAGAGGGGTGTGACGAAATAAAAGCCTTATTACTCTGACAAGATAAGGCTGTTACTCAGGATGGGAGATACTTAATGAAGGATATCGGATTTCCTTTTTTATTAAACCACGTAATAGCCGTTCGGGGAGGGTTGTTTGTTTCGGGGAAGAATAAGACAACATTATACGGACGTCAAATGCTGCAATGTTGTTTGTTCTGTTATTATGATGTTTGAGTGTTACTTACCTTTAGGCTTGACAAGGTGAAAACAAAGATCGGAACGTAAACACGCTTTCAGGGGGTTTGTTTACCCTTCGCACTTCAACATACCTGTCGAGTGTCGATAGTGATGAGGGATGAGGGGTGAGATACTAACACTGCCGTCAGAAAATTATTACACCTAATTATATTGACATGGATGGTAGATTTTTAAGATGCAGGGTGGACTAAAAATGATAACGGATTTAATTTGATTAAAAAAACATGTTTAAATTTATACTGCAAGTATGTATCTAAATACGAGTAGGTTCTATGAAGTGATGTAACAACTAATTTGTTTCGAAAATTTTGAGCAGTTTTTTTAAAACGTCAACTATTTAATCTAATCCATTATTAATATTTTTTTTTGTTTTGTTCACTTTTTTATTCATTTTTGGTTGTCAACTAGCTTCGTCACTTACTTGACATCTACGAGGATTTAGAAAATAAAATAATACAAACAATTAAAATTAACACACACATTTAAAACAATAAAACTAATGAACTTCACTCAAATAATGATGATTAAGCGCCACAGGAAATATATTTAAATTAATATTTGTATTTTTTAAATTTAATTTTAGGCGGGCAGTACAATTAGGTTATGACTTCGGTCTACATACATAATTCTTTTCTTAAAATTATTTTATAGATTTTCCATTTACTTAAAATGTTTTTTTTTTTAATTATAAAATAATATACATGGTCCTCCACGCTAGGAGTTTACTTGTGTTATAGAAGACACTTTTCAAGGGCAAAAAATACAGTGGAAGATGTTAAATAATATGATATAAAAACAATTAAGAATATAAATTTAATATCACATTTAAAATATCAAAGTCCCATGGCTCTTGTAAATAAATAAATGAAAATTATCTATGTTAAGACTTTGTTTTGTCAGTTGGTGGTACTACCGAATGACTGATTTGATATGACTCAAACAGACATAAACATTTGCCTCTACGACATTCTACAACAATTTACTATGCGTGCGAAATAGATTGATATGCTATCATTTGGTACTGACTACAGATGTTGTGATATTAAAGTTACATAGACCTTAAAAAACGCATTTCTATATGTTATGAATTGTATATCAAGAAATCATATTTTTTTCGGGTAAATAACAGGTATATATATATACTCGTAAATGAAATCAATGACGAAGCGTCCGCTATTATCCATCAGCCAGATTCAAAAACAATAGAATGATTGAACTGAATCCATCGACAGCAAATGATTGTTTCGGGTCTGAAAGGAGCTCAATTCACGAGTCTCATGCCGCCTAATAGAATATCGGAAATGCTGCCATGTTTTTGACCCCGGTCTAAAAATCAATCGGCCTTGAAGCCACAACGTGTTTTTCAAATTATTTGAGATTTTTATCTCGGTTCTATTAGCACCTCGCCAGACAGAATTACATAAGTGAGGTTCTGTTCCGACGTATTATTGAGGTTTTCTGTTTCTTCGGGGCGGAAATGATGGCCGATTCCCGGAAATTTCTGAAATCAGATTCCCGTGGGGATGAAGGGCTACGTGGAAATGCTTAAACATAGAAAGTGCGTTAAAAAACGGTGTCCTTGGAAAATAAATTCTCCAGAAAATACTCTCGTGAGTGTAAAGATACAAAAACATATTTTTTTTTCAAATTAACTTAATAGTAACTAACTAACTGATCATCACGCCGTTTCCCCACAGGGGTGGGCAGAGAGAACACACCGCCATACAACTCTGTCTTGGCACGCACTCCTTGCTTCATCTACATTCGTACATCGTCTCATCCATACTCTTCTGTTATTCTGACTCTTCACATGGCCCGATTCAAGTATTTGATTCACTTGATCGT
Source organism: Drusus annulatus (assembly GCA_022651775.1). Lineage (NCBI taxonomy): Eukaryota > Metazoa > Arthropoda > Insecta > Trichoptera > Limnephilidae > Drusus > Drusus annulatus. Next base: position 495,090 of record JAGWCC010000347.1, on the reverse strand, counting down.
GCCATGTCTTTCTTGGACGTCCTCGACTTTTTCTTCGACTCACTTTCACGTCATATATAATTTCACACCCAAATTGTCCAAACCATCTAAGCGTCTCTCTCTTGATCCTATTCATTACGCTTATATCAGTCTTGCATTCTTTCCGGATATCCACATTTTTAACACGGCCATATATAGTTTTACTGCACATACGTCTCACGAATTTCATTTCTACAGCATTCAGTCTACTTTCATCCTTCCTATGCCAGTTCCATGCCTCACTGGCATACATCAGGGTTGGTACCTATAAACACTCCTTAACTTAATAGTGTTTTTAACAATATTAAAGGATTACCAAGTCGTGCTATTAAAAAATAATAAATATATTGTTTGAATATTGAATAATTATACTCACTTTTAAGTTGACGATTATCTAATTAATTTAAAAAAAAAACATAAAGAAAATGCCTCAAGAAAGGTTACTTACGGATCGTGTCTATATATAATTAAAATAACATAGAAAAATATTCACAAACAAAAAAACAGTAGCCAAGAAGAATGAATATGAGTAATAAATTATAGTTTTTTTGTGAATTAAATTAACATTCAATTCACCGAGAATTCTGAACTATGTATTAACCTTCGTACGCAGTGAGTAAGGTTAAAATAATAATCTAATTAACATAATAACGATCAAAATAAGTTTGAAGCAGAGCTATGAAATTTCTTTTGATAGATTAGTTCTACTTGCCGAAATAATCTTACTAAGAGATGTTAATAATTTGCTAATGATGAGTTAATTTTATCAAAAATATCTTTGACATTATTTCCTGAATTCTTAATACGGCTTACGGGTGTATAAAATTGTTACATTGTATTAGAATTGTCACAAAAAGGTAGGTAATATCTCAATGTAAACAAATATATTTATTTTATTTATAGAAAGCAAAAGGTGAAGGTCGGTATATTTTTGGAAATTAAAATGATTCGCTTAATTTGGCTAATGTCAATAAATTTTAATTCCCCGCAGGGCAATAAAAAAAAACTAAGAGGTAGGTAAAGAGGATGGACCGTGTGATGGTTTTGTATAAAACTCTGTCTAGGAACACACTCCTTACTTCATTCACATTCATACATCGTCTAATACATACTCTTCTGTTATTCTTGACATAGCCCGACTCAAGTATTTGATTCACTTGATCGTGCTCATCATGTCTTCCTCGGGCGTCTCCGACGTCTTCTTCCATTCACTTTAGCGTCATATATTCTCCTGACACGCCTTTCTTTATTCATCCGCTCTACATGCCCAAACCATCTAAGCGTCCCTTTCTTAATCTTATTAACGCTTACGCTTTTTTAATCCTATTAAGGAATACATGACATGATCAAATGAATCAAAAATACTTGAGTCAGGTCATTTCAAGAGTCAGAATAGCAAGAAGTGTTTGCCTAGACAGAGTTGTAAGGCAGTCCATCCTCTCTGCCTGCCCCTGCCGAGAAACGGCCCGATGGTTAGTTACTTAGTCTGATTGTGTTTTGCAGACCATATTTTGTAAAACATTTCTTTCTTAGATATATTAACGTGTGCATAATTTTTTGTTTTACCTTTTGATGACCGGACTTAACTACTCCCTGCTTTTTACGATCAACTAACTTACCATCAGGCCGTTTCTCCGCAGGGGTAGGCAGAGAAGACGGACTGCCACATAACTTTGTCTCGGCACACACTCCTTGCTTCATTCATATTCATACATCCTCAAATACATACTTCTTTGTTATTTTGACTATTCACATGACCCGATTTAAGTATTTGATTTACTTGATTTACAACAAAAACAAAAGGTACGAAAATCCATTTAATTCATTCAAATAATTTTTTTGTTTTTATTTGGACACAATGTTTTAATGTTCACTAAGTCTGTTCAGCCTTCGGAAAGGTGAGTTTTTTTAAATAATATATATATATATTTTTTTTTTACGTGAATACCGCACAAGAGTCTCAACTGCTCCCAACCGTCTAGAGTCAGTGAGACTATGGCATTCCCAATAGGGGTATGTTATGAGGCTGAAGGTAGTGGGTAGGTGAAGGAGATGAAGAAGGGGAAGGTTGGGAAGTACCTGACTATTCAGATCTGGTCACCAAACACGGCTAAAGCCATTTCAAGCAACGTTTCGATTCTGAATGGTGGTCTTTCACCAAGGCGATACTTAGAGTATCTACCACTCTGGAACGTGCAGCAAATGTACTTTTCATTATTTTTACATGAATTAAATGTGTTATGACACATATTAATTAAATAAAAGTTATTGGTGCATGCCGGGTTTGAACCCGCGACCTTTGGATTCGTAGTCGAGCGTCTTACCACTCGACCATGGAGGCCGTCAATCTATTCTATACGCCCGAGAGGGCTTTTACATTAAAGGTTTACAATTGACAGTGAAAAAATGAAAATTATATGAACAAACAAAATAAGAAATAGTTGTGGAGTAGTAAAAAATAGTGTTTAAATACATAAAAATATAATTGATTAAAGATATAAATGATGTTAAAGCCTTCTTGTATCTACATTCCGTGCAGTTAAATACATCAGCCACCTCTGCGTATGTATTACCAACTACGTTTTGTAATCTAGGTACAAGGGAGTATCTGAAAGACCAGTCCTGATGTTATTGTTAAAACTAAATAAAATTTTGGATCGAGTAGTTCTCGTTGGTATGTGAAAGGAAATAAGGTTCAATAACTCAGGGCTGTCCATAATAGTATTTGTAGGCATAGGAACATTGTACTGAACCATAATATAAAATATAAATAATTAACAAAAAGCTTAGGATTTGACAATAAGGATATATTATAATTGAAATACTATTAATCAATCTAGAAGAAGATGCAGAAGTTCTGATTAACGATGCAAATGATTAGATATTGACTAAATAACGCACGGAGACACTTGGAATTGAAACATACAATGGGTGTCAAGCCCCCGAACCAGGTCAAATACATCATGGCACGATCCAACAGCCATGTTACAGGGTGTTTCCTAATGATTAATAAATCACGGCCAAACCGTGAATCCGCTGTTTATTCTTTGAATGTGAAATCTCGGGCCATTAATCAAAGGTTGACGGCCCCGCCGTTCCTTCCCAGGAGTTGATTTCTTAGCGAGGGAATATCCATCCGCACTCAGAGACAGGGTTGTGGAAGCCAAACTCGAATGTTTGATAGTCTGTTGTACATTTGAAACAAATCAAAGTAATACGGATAACAGTTTAGAGGTTGGCCATAAAATTTATAAAGAGCAAGGAAGTTATTAGAACTGTTTAAAATAAGGAAGCAATCGGCTTAGTGTGAGCGATGATATATTATGTAGATTGTTCTAGATGTAACACACACATTAACGCATTAGTGAGTGTCACATGCTGAGTGAATATAATTGCTATTTCCATGCAGGGAAGCAATTGTTTTAGTGTGAGTGATGATCGATTGTTCAAGATGTAATACACACATGTTAAGGTGTATTAGTGAGTTTCAAATGTTGACTGATGAATCGTTTTGATAAGAAGTGACTATTCAATATAATTACTGTTTTCATACAAGGAAGCAATCGGCTTGGTGTGAGTGATGATGGATTGTTCTCGATGTAATATATTTAATTTTAGAAATATTACTGTCACATGTTGACTGATAAATCTATTTGATGGACAGTGACTATTCAATATAATTACTGTTTCTATGCAAGAGAGTAATTGGTTTAGTGTGAGTGATGATAGATTGTTTTAGATGTAATATACACAAGCGGCAATTGGCTTAATGTGAGTGATGATCGATCGTTCTAGATGTAACATACACTAATATATATACATACTGATGAATCGCTTTGATGGGCAGTGACTATTCAAGATAGTTACTTTTTCCAAACGAGTAAGCAATCGGCTTAGTGTGAATGATAATAGATTCTTCTAGTGTGTGATAAACAATTTTTTGGTGTATAAGTGAATCGCTCAGATAAGCGGTGACTATTCAATGTAATTACTATCACACTAAGCCGACTGTATCCTTACATGGAAACAGCTTTACAAAGGTAGTAGATATACGTGTCCAGGCAAAATGATATCGAAGTAATATACAATATGGATTGAAGAAATGCAGATATTGCACACGGTGGCATTTGATCAATTTAAGCGTTTCGATAAAGCAGCTTCAACAGTACGAACGTTACAAATGTACAACGAATTTCATGGTGTCCCTGTTCTGGAGTCTCGAAAGATTGCCACCTGACTTATCTCTTTCTGCACTTTATACCGCGCCGAACAGGTAAATTTAATCACACGAGTTCGAGAGCAATGCCAATTTATTAGGCGTGCATTCATTTCGTAGCAAGCGACTGATTGAACAAACATTTTAGAAATATTTTATCTTACAAATTTTGAGAATGAACAACGAATTTCACGGTGTCCCTGTTCTGGAGTCTCGAAAGATTGCCACCTGACTTATCTCTTTCTGCACTTTATACCGCGCCGAACAGGTAAATTTAATCACTAGAGTTCGAGAGCAATGCCAATTTATTAGGCGTGCATTCATTTCGTAGCAAGCGACTGATTGAAAAAACAATTTAGAAATATTTTATCCTACCGAAATTTTTATGTTGATGTTATAATTTCGATGTGTAAAATACTAGTCTACACCACACATTCATCAATTAACAAAAACGCGTTTGCTAATGATTCATGTGCTCCAAAAAATTATAAGATGTGAATGAAATAAAATAACAGTAAAAACAACTGAAGATCCTACGGCAAGAACCTGTTGACTAACATTTTGTCAAAAATGAGTTAGTATTCACACTAAACTAATTCTGATACACTATATCCAATGAACACACTTTCAGATCATGAAAATGGCCCGAACATGAAAAATCAAAGAGTTGAACATGTCAACTGCGATTTTTTTTTCGGAAAATGTTGCTCATGCAATTATGGGGAGCTTAGCCAACACAGGAATTCAACCTACGACGCCCGGGTGGGAATCCGACGCGTTTGTCCACTAAGCTACCGACCGGTAAATTAAAATACTTTTGTAGGTTAGGTTAGGTTAGGGCTTAAGCTAAACCTTCAACTAACCAACCATCACGCCGTTTCCTCGCAGGGATAGGCAGAGAGAATGGACCGCCATATAATTCTGTCTCGGCACACATTTCTTGCTTCATTCACATCCATACATACTCTTCTCTTATTCTGACTCTTCACATGGCCTGACTCAAGTATTTGATTCACCTGATCGTGCCATGTCTTTCCTCGGACGTCCCCGAATTTTTCTTCAATTCACTTCGCATCATATATTCTTTTCACAATCTTCAGCTAAAAAAAAAACTAAGCCCTTTGTTAATAATATTGATTTTTGATACAAGAAAGAGGTTTAGGAATTCACGATTTGTTAGTAGCTTTATTTACAACGGTCAACGACCAGTCTCACAGTTTTTGAGAACAAAGCTCGTCATTTATCAAAGCATCGAACCCCTAAACTGGATTTTTGCAGCATTTTGATATTTTTAACGATTCCAGATTTCCCGGCTGGCGGCCCTAAGAGCTGCAGACATAAATCTCGGATCAAGTAGGTTTTCCATTTCACGGGAACACAAAAAGGAGGGCGATGAAAGCGATCTGTTCGCCGGCGCTGTTTGTATAGGAGAGGTGTAATCCGGCTTGTTTTTTTCAGGAACATTATGTAGGGATCGATGCCCGTGTCGGAGAGGCGCGATTATGAAGGCTGCTACCGGATAGCGGGTAGCCGATAGCAAGTAGCCGAAAGCAAGTAGCATATAGCGAGTAGCATATAGCGAGTAGCCGATAGCTAGCAGCGGATAGAAGTAATACAGCGATAGACACGGATATGACTCTGGCTTATTTCACATATCCATAATGTAATAGTTCCAACTGAAATTTAATACCGATTTTTCCAATATAATGGCCAGCTCAAATTTCAAAGTTAAAGAATGGCGTTTGAATGGTTTATGGAAATGTGGCTTTGATCATACTCGTGGTAGAGCGGTAAGCTCCTTGACTCATAGGTCGTGGGTTCAAAATATATTTTTTATATATAATTTATTTAAGTCGATAGACAGACATATAATTTACTCGAATCGGGTTAACAGAAAGTCGACGATGTATAAATGACCCAAGGAGTGAGACAGACATATGGCGGTCCGTCTCTGCTAAAACGGCGTGATGGTTATTTAGTTAGTTAAATAATAACTTTGTAAAAGACCACATATTTTATTTAAATTTTTTTATGCTAAAAGTAATTTAATAAAAAAACAAATTTGAATTTATTCCACTTTTATTATTTTGACCGGTTTCAGTATGACGATCTTCAGACTAGTAAATGAACCTACGGCTTATATACTATTTTTGGGGATGTTAGGGGTAGTAAACAATGATTTTACTTTAATTATATTCATCAGTATTGTTGCATGATTTTAATAGTTACAGGGTAAAAGTTACTTTTAATTTATTGGTATTACTATTTTATATATCTATCTGGAATATTTATTTATTTTATTTGATATTTACCAAAAATAGTATATAAGCCGTAGGTTAACAAACATTTGTACTAGTCTGAAGATGGCCGTCTGAAACCGGTCCATTCAAAATAATAAAAGTGGAATAAAGTTACAAATTTGTTTTATTAAATCATTAAAATGGAATTCCACCACGAATTAAAGATTTCAAACTAAACAGTTTAAGCCAGTTTCAGTTTAGTTTAGTTTCGTATCCTGACGATGCTTAGGCTAAGCGAAACCGGTCGGTCATTAAAATACTTGCTAAATAAAAGTGGTCTTATGCAAAGTTATTATTTAATTTTCATTGAATATGTCAAACCGCAAAGTGATTGAATATGTAATTTATTTACATGTATTTTTGTTCAAAAAGGTTTCATAAAAAAACGTCCTCTTCTTCCTTTCCTGCCTTAGAGTATTTCGTTTTTATATTGACGGGGGTGAGATAATCCTGCTGGGTCCCGGTAGTTAGTACTCTTGTCCTCAATCATCCAAAAATATGAATTGTTTAATCAGTTTATTAAGGATTTGTAGTAATTTTTAAAGAGAGTGGTTTGAATTGACAGACTTTTGGACATCATTCATTATTTGCTAATACAAAATGTTTTTGAAATTAATCAACCCTGAATTTCCACATCCCGAATGAATGAAATCTAGATTCCGGAAAAGCCGCGTACCGTGTACACACACCGTATTACAATGGAGGGGAGGGATATGGAGAAGAGGAAGGTTGAGAAGTGCCTGTCTATTAGATGTGGTCACCAAATACGGCTAAAACCATTTCAAGCAACGTTTCGATTCTGAATGGTGTCTTTCACCAGGGCGATACTTATAGTATCTACCACTGTGGAACGTGCCGCAAATATAACATACATTTTTTATACGAATTGAACGTATTATGACACATATTAATTAAATACAATTTATTTGCGCTCGCGGTTTTGAACCCGCGACCTCTGGAATCGTAGTCGAGCGTCTTACCACTCGATCACGGAGGCCGTCAAACGCTAACAGCATTGATCCTCGAGTGAAACTCGATAGACACGATCGGAAAAACCGTTCGCAGTAGATGTCGACTTGCGCACGCCAGATAAGAACCCGTGACCTCTGGATTCGTAGTCGAGCATCTTACCACTCCGCCACGGGGACCGTTTATTGCTTTGCCCAATCCAATAGCCCAATATGGCATCCCCAATCCCAATTCTGGATCCCATAGTCCCACTGGATCTAGATGGTTGGGAGCAGTTGGGACTCTAGTGCAGTATTCACTATAAAAAATATATAAACGTATATCAAAGAAGATATTTGACTTAATCACCCTTCACGCCATTTCATCACAGCCTTCGCAGGCACCTCCGTATCGGTACGAATCGACTCAAGGGGGCGATTCACTTGATCGTGCCATGTTCGCATATTCCTCTCTTCTTATTTAATTTGCTTTGGCACAATATATTCTCGTAACACTTAATGTTCATACATGGAAGCTGTCAGTTTGGATGCTGTGTTATACAGATTGTTAAATTTGATGTGCCGAAAAAATGGCTTTCAGAAGAGATCCGCGAAGTTCATTGGAGAATATGTAAAGTCTTTTTTTCATATTATCAGAGTCACAAGTCTTCCATAACTGGTTGGATTTTGAAAAATAATTTTAACTCATTGAACATATTGAGTTTCCTGAAGCGACAACAAGCTAAAAAAGTTTCAAACTTGTGTCGCTTGAGTCAAGCCTTCTCTCAAATGGTAAATATATTTTAAACGGTTAAAGTGCCAAAAAAGTTTTCAGAATCAAAGGAAAGTCAGAGCATTTGATGCAGGAAAAAAAGCATATTTAACTCATTTTTGACCAAAGTGTCGCATAAGCCATTTCGCCTCTCCAGCGACGATGTAATTATATTTTTCACTTTTTTCAATAAAAATATATAAAATATGTTCAAATCTTGTACAATAATGTAACGTTATATAGTTGCTTCGTGATTGATTTTTGTGCGATTGATAAAAACGCAAAATCGACATATTTTCTTTTGGTAAATTTGGCTGAAAAATTAACTTCATTGGAAAACATTACAGAAACTCGAAGGTCAAAACAAAACCGCCTCAGTCTTCAAAGATGCTTTCAAGCTTGGCCGTGCATTACGCTGATCAGCAAAGCGTGCACATATTTTCAGTCATAAATCCAGCGACTGACGAAAACCTTTCAGCGAGGCTTTCAGGCGAGTCAAGGTCTCTCGGTGTTTGCAACAAATCAATCCATACTCCGGGGAGCCCGATTACTTTGGGATAAATCTTGGTCTGACATAACGCGTAGCACTAAATCTCTAAATGTCTTCGTATCCAGTGTCGACTTAGCCGCAAGAATCTATGTAGAATAATGCTAACTGGTAAGTGATTTCCGAATGGAATAATTTTCGCAGCCATAAAGTTGTCCCATGAGATACGAACGTTATACCAAATGGCTTTAGGGATTTTGAGAAAGGTTAGTAATTAAGCGGGGAAATGCGAGATCTAACACTACGAGGCTGGACCTCGAATAATTAAAAACGTTCAACACAATTATTATGTAGGAATTTACGCAGCTCTGTACATAATACTGTAATTATGAGGCGAAACGGTTTTTGTTAAAGCCAGCTAATAATTACTGCGGAAAAAAAAGTGTTTAATACTGTTTCTATGACTTTGTGAAGCGAATATTTACATAATGATAAGTTTCTCAGAACTTATGTAATTACTCAGGCCGTTGTACGGTTTCATAATTTAACATTAAACATTCATTCAATCTGTTTCAGCTCCTGGTTTTGTTCGAGACTTTGTGTTTTTTTAATATTTTTAAAGATTAAAACTTTCACCGACCAAAGAAAACATAGAATTTAGAAATAATGAAAACTTTTTTTTCCCTATTCCAACAAACATGCTTCTGTTAAATAGGTTCCAATGAAAAAAAATAAATTACAATTACTACTAATTAGATTTTTTTAAAGAATTATAATATATGGTATTTTAGGCAATTTTGTGCAGAAATTCAAAAAAATAAATAACTAACTAATTAACTAACCGTCGCGCCGTTAAAAAAATATGTTTACAAAAATAAACACAAAGCGTAAAACACGTCGAAAGTAAATGTATTAACATATTTTCCATATTGCATTATTCGGTATTTTCACTTTATGAAGCAAAATATTGTTTTTATTCTTTAGCAAACCAAATATGATAAGCAAACTTTATCTCAGGTTATCGAATAAATATAAATGTGAGCAATAGATGTGTACTAAATTCCAGTTAAAATTTCTTTTCGTTTTCCTGTAGGTTTTATTTTGTACCTTTACCGTTCAATGTGCCTATCAATTTTCTATCCTGTTCATATTTAGACCTATCATTAACTGGTGTCACAAACTAATATTTTTTTTCTCTCAAAATTCAGACGTATGAACTCATCTGAGGAAATTTTTACTCCTAAAAAATGCTTAAGTAAAGTATTGGTAATCATTCGGTCAAAATAACACATTTTCAAAATAAGTCAGGCAGGCATAGCTAGAACGAAACACTTCCAGTTATAGTGTCATTAGTAATCTTTCAACTTTGGAAACTACCCTCCGAGGTCCAGGGGTGGTTAATATTAGAGAAGGGAGGGAAGTGAAGAGGTAGGACAAGCCAACCCTTGATCTGTGCGATTTGCTGATCCCGATGAATGGGCGCCCAGATAATATGAGATTTGAAGTTTTAAAGTTATAAGGAGTATAGATTAAGACCGGCTTGTACTAAGTTTTGACAGTATCAATCGAATACCTTCGACATTAGAAAGGGATGTGAAATGAAGAATATTGGCAAAGGGATGAGAAGTTTATGAAGTATATTGGCATATTTATCAAGTGGTAAAGGTGGAGATTAGAAATATTCTATCGAGATTGACTATTTTAAGCATATTTAAACATCAGTTAGCAGAAATTGAAAAGGTCACAAACTAACTTTTTCTCAAATATATTCATGTATATATCGTAATTATTATCCTTGCGCCATTTGCAAACATCAGTTAGCAGAAATGATGGAACATATATATATATCATATTATATATATATATATATATATATATATATATATATACGATATATACACAACCCTCTTGATGGCGTTTTGCAGAAATGAGGCTAAATAAGCTTTATTCTCATTTTTTACTGTATTATTTAATTTTATTTTATTTTTTTAAATTTTTTTTTTCTGATGAATTTCTGATCATTTTTATTTGTTAATATTATTATTATTATGTATTGATATCAATTATGGAAGGTATTGCATTGCACTACTCCTGCATACCTTCCGGAATGAAACTTTATTATTATATTTAATAATTCTTCAGTCTGGTCCCCTCATTTTAAAATCCACTCTGATTTCATTGAATAATTGCAACATAAATTTCGAAGATATGTTAACTACAAATCTTGGTCTACCTATTGAAACCATAAATTATAATTATTTAACGAAATAAATAAAATTACTAACACTCTCAGACAAAAGGCTTATTTCCGACTTGACTTTTATTTTTAAAATTGTTAATGGTATTATAGACAGCCCTGATTTACTTGAGTATAATTACCTTCCATGTACCTAACAGATCCACTCGATCCAAAATTATTTTTAAATGTAACAATAATATCAGGACTGAGTTATTTAAATACTCGCTTGTACCTAGATTGCACACAGCGGGTAATTCTTTCGCTGAAATATTAGATATATTCAACTGCACTGAATCTAGTTACAAGAAGGCTATAATAGCATACCTCTTTCAAAAGTGTTACTGTTGATTTATTGCATTATAATATTTCTATTAACTTGCTTATGTTTTTGGGTGCTAATCACTACTCTATGTTATTTTTATGACAATACTATTTTATGTTATATATTCCACTGTTATGTAAAAGCCCATGAGGGCGTATATAATTAAATAAATATATTTAGGAAATAATTAATTGATGTTCCTCAATCATCACTTTACTATTTATGGGTGTCATTCTCCAGAATGTCAAGACTTGTTAACTCAAGCCATGGTCTCGAAATTTTTGGTACCAGTCTAAATAATATTTGTCATCTTTACGACTCCAAAACTTTTACTTGACCTTGGCTTTGATTTGAATGTTATTTATTATGTGTATTTTGTCATTGTTTCTTTATAATATTATGCATGTACTGTTCTTTCTCTGTTGATTTTTTCCCCCATTTCGTTATCCGTTTTTTTTTAAATTGTCCGTTGGTTCGATTATTGATTATAAATTAATAAATATAAATTAGTTTCACGAGGTTGAAAGATAATGTCGGTACTAACTACATAATATTCCACTTTACAAAAAATCCCTTAATTGTTGGAAGGCTATAACTCTAGCTAAAAGACTTTATCAGGGGAGAAAATGGAGGGAAGGACAGAGTGAAAATTATATTGAACAACGCTACTCCTGCATAATGACTATTGCACTTCGTTTCTGAATTATTTTAAATATTAATATTAATCACACCATGTAACATATTTAAAAATTGAAGATGTTTTGTAGATATTGTAATAATTAAACGTACATTTAAACGTAAACTTTAAAAATATGTATTTAAAAAAAAATGCACTATATAATGATTACAATAATTTTTTTCTAAATATGTTGGTATTTTCAACATTTGTACAAAAATAAACAAAAATTTATATTATCACAAAACAAATTAGAAAATAAAAAAACAAGCTACAACTAATAAAAAAACAGATACACTTTATAACCCTTTCTATAAAAAACAAACAAAAATACCAAGCCGAAACAAATCACAAAAGCTTGAGAAATATGTTTAATTATTCAAAAAAAGTTATTTATATAACAGATTGATTGATTTTTTACCACGTGCCTAATGAACCCACATCCCCTGGGCCCAATGCCAAAAATTTTAACGCTGCGAATGTAATGATTTTCTCAACAATTTTTTAAAAATATTATAATATTTATATTCAGTAATAATAAATTCATAAACACGCTTCCATGTTTAAGTACGTTTACGTACGGTGCTTTAAAAACAATTGGATTTCCTCATTTCATAAAAAAATGGAAATTTTAATTTTAGTGTACGTGATATTGCTTTTAATGTAAACACGTGTCACTAAATGCTACCTACCCGAATACAATTATTATAAAAGTGAAAGTAAATTGTTTGCCTGCCTGTGATTTTAAAGGTAAAAAAACGTATGGAACGCAAATGACAACTAACAATAATTAGTTGAAAATACAATCTGACAAAGAAAATGTATATTTTAACTTTAAGAAAATCCTTCCTTCTACTTTAACAAATGTGCTGGTGTCAGGCAAGTTGAGATACGTGGAAAAGTAATGGCTTCCAGAATTTTCTAGATTCTCGACTGCGAAGCAATGAAGTCATTTGAAGAATTAAAGGTAATTACAGTATCCTGTAAGTAGAAATTCCATGGAAAAAAACAAATACGATATCCCATAAAAACTCCACTGTTATTTTGCGTAATTTGTATTATTGTACAGTCCAAATCACAATATTTTAAGCTTTTTCCGTGCCGCATTAAAATGATTCAACATTAAAAAAGGTACAATTACAAAACTTTGTAAAATAGATGACTATTTAACGAGATTAATTTTTTTTTCTCAAGTGTAATTATTTCTGATAAAATAACGTTGCCTATTTTTTTTTTAATTGTCAAAGGAAGAGTAAAGTAAGAAAAAAAAATTGTCCAAGAGAGACGTGAATGTGAATAGAAGATGTAGTCGGGTACGCCCGAACAAGACATGGCACGATCATGTGAACCAAATATTTGAGTCGGGCCATGTAAAGGTCAGAATAACAAAAGAGTATGTATGAGACGATGTATAAATATTAATGAAGCAAGGAGTGAGTGCCAATACACAGTTGCATGACAGTCCATCTTCTCTGTTTACCTCTGCGGGGAACGGCGTGATGGTTAGTTAGTAGTTGGTCTCAATAAAATAATATTTTTAAAAATCACGTGCTTACTTATATTCTAAGAATGAAATGGTTGAAATATGTGTTAATTTATTTATCTATAAATTAACGGACTAAAGTCCAATTACAAAAAATACATATAAAACACGAACTGGAAAAAAGAGCAACAGAGAAGGAATAGCATATACATAAAAACAAATGAAGCGATGACAAAAATAAGACAAAATAAACATAAGAGAGAACATTCAAGCCATGGTCTACTCAAAGTTTTGGTAGAGTCGTAAAGAATGACAAAAATCAATGACGTGAAATGGATCAAATAAGCATTTACGATAAAAAAGGCTAATTACAAAATATACATATACTATATTCAAGGAGTGTGAATTGCTTTTCGTAAGAGTGTTTGTTGTTATGATGGGTAATGAATTTTTACCGCTTGTAGTTGTACATTGTTCCATTTCCTTCATTCTATTTTGCGCTTATTTGACTCTCTACGAATGCTTTATACCTTAATATAGAACCTTTTTTGGTTTTATACGAACTTTTTTATGAATTTTGGTACTGTACAATTTTTTTACAAAAAAATATGCCTGTAAAAGTCCCTCTGTACATGTCATGTTTCCAACTTGAATAAAATCGTTCGCTTGGCAAAAAATAATTCTTTGTCGCTTGACTTGATACGAAAAAATATTATTTTTATCAGCTCGTAGTATAAAAATTGGTTCCTATTTAAAGAAGATTTTTTTTTGGATGCGTTTCCATTTGAAATTATTTTTCTTTTATTTTAAAAAGAAAGACAAGCATTCCCGGGTTACGAATAACCGGAATAATCTGACAATATTTGAAAAACTCCTACTGCCATCATAAGAAGCGGAAGATGTTGCTTTATGCAATGATGGAGGACTTAGCCAGCAGATGAATTGAACGCACGACGCCCGGGTGGGAATCTGGCGCGTTTGTCCACTCAGCTACCGACCGGTCACTCACGTATTTTTCTCTAAAACATTTCGGCTGGCCAGTGTTAAATCAAAGTAATAGACATTTTTTCAGAAAACGTTTTTTGTAATTATCTTTAAGCAAACTCAAGCGGTTTATAAAATAATCAAAAACTATTAAGAGGTTGTTTTATAATTATTGTACGTTATTTAGAATTGTCATTAGCTTTCGAGAAATTTATGAAATCTGAATTAGATTAGTCCGTCATCATTAAATCCGCATCATCAGCTTGTTTAACACAAGTGGTTGGTTTCTAAGAAATTTATAAAAATGTATTTAATTCAATTTATTTAATATTTAATTTATTAAATTTAATCGATTCATTTAATTTATTTAATTCAATTTATTTAATATTTAATTTATTAAATTTAATCGATTCATTTAATTTATTTAATTCAATTAATATTTAATTTATTTAATACTTAATTTATTTAACATTTAATTTATTTAATATTTAATATTTGATTTATTTAATACATAATTTATTTAATATTTAATATATTTAATATTTAATTTAATTAATATTTAATTTATTTAATACTTAATTTATTTAAACTATAATTGAAGTCATCAACCGTCAGATATATAAATTTTTTTCGTTTGTGATTGTTACATTTGTCTGCCCGACTTCCTTTCCTCTGGGTAGCTTCGTTCTCCGACTGTAATTCTAACACAATGTATGAGTTTCCGCTGTCGTCTAGAAGAAATTAATTATCCAGAAATGCAGCTCTTTTATCCACTATCGTACACAAGGAAGAAAACCGTATTGTTTATGGCCAACACAGGTTCCACAGAAAGTACTGCATCATTTTTAATTGGAGAACAGCTTTTCGCCACCGTGATACATTGCAAATGAAACATTAACATTTTAATTAGCGATTTATTTTAGTTGATTTTAGAGTTATTAACCTCAGCGTAAGGGTTTTTTTTACACAAATATCCATGCACTACCTCAATGTGAGCATCAAGTTACCCGAAGCGACAAAAAGCAAAAAAAAGTCCTAAACCAGTGTTACTTGAGTAGAGCCTTCCCCCAAATGGTAAATATAAGTTATATTTTCGTAGAAAGCAATCACTTTGTGGTTTGAAATATTTAAAGAAATGGAAAAAAAAACTTTGTAAAAGACGCATATTATTTAAATATTTATGACCAACCGGTTTCGCTTAGCCTTATCAATGTATCAATCACTTTCAATTCATATTATCTGTCTCTTTCTCTTCGTTCCTTTGTTATAAAAACATGTTATTCTATTGTTTCCTCATTGTTTTGTTATTTTATTTTATAATTTGTTCTCCCTCAAACTTTCTTTTTTTTTCTTGAGTTTAATTTTGTACCCTGACGATGCTTAGGCTAAGCGAAACCGGCCGGTCATAAAAAATGATATAATATTCGTGGTCTTATAAAATGTAATTTTTCTCATTTCTTTAAATATATTAAACATGACCAAAGGGCCACAAAAGTCTTCAGAATCATACCAGAGTCAGAGCTTTCGATACAGAAAAAAACTGAATATTTGACCGAAGTGTCGCTTAAGCCCTTTTGCTTTTCCAGCGACGATTTGAGAACGGGTCGTATCTTCAACTCATTCTTATTTTCGGAAGAAAACGAGTTTAACTTTGTGCCTAATATTTGCGTAGGGTTGACATTTTCCGTTCTAGTGATCAATGGATCGGCTGTAGAACGATTTGCCAGCTATTGTTTTTCCTCTATCGAATAACATTAGTCTCTTCCTAACCCAAATTCATACCGTTTTCTCCCTAAAAAGGCTCGATCTGAAAAATATCAGACTAAATAACTAACCATCACGCTATTTCTTCGCAGGGGTAGGCAGAGGATGAATCTCCAACTCTGTCTTGGCACACACTCCTTACTTCATTCACTTTCATACATTGTCTCTTAAAAAACCTTTTTGTTATTCAGACTCTTACTTAATTTTTCAGATATCAGTATAAAGACAGATAATGAAACTATCTTAATAAGATGAAAAAACAAAAATAATAAATAAGGGTTTCGTATCTAGGCTCAAATTAACAAAATCATGTTCAACTACCATAGCCCTACCCTACGTAACTACGAAGAAACATACGTGCTTAGAAGAGCCTTGAACTTGTTAAATGCTTTGTCCATGATATATTCAACTGCAGTCGGAGTCGTAGTGAGTGTAGACTTTTGTGGATATAAATCGATGGATTTTTTTTTCTTCATAATTTTGTTAGTTCCTTCTTTGGCCGCCTCTAAAGTTAAAAGTAAAGTAAACTAAACTAACCATCACACCGCATTCTCCGCAAGGATAGACAGAGAATGGACCGCCATACAATTTATTCTTGGCACACACTCCTTGCTTCATTCACGTTCGTACATCGTCTCATACATACTCTTATGTTATTCTGACTCTTGACATGGCCCGACTCAAGTATTTGATTCACTTGATCGTGCTCA
The DNA here is from genome assembly GCA_022651775.1 of Drusus annulatus. Lineage (NCBI taxonomy): Eukaryota > Metazoa > Arthropoda > Insecta > Trichoptera > Limnephilidae > Drusus > Drusus annulatus. The sequence goes on along the minus strand of JAGWCC010000347.1, from coordinate 478,172 downwards.
TCATGTCTTCCTCAAGCGTCACCGACTTCTTCTTCCATTCACTTTTGTGTCATGCATTCTTTTCACATCTCTTAGTTCATTTGCTTTAATAATCATCAAAGTATCCATTTTTTAACCTATTCATTATGCTTATATCAGCCTTGCATTCTTTCCGGATATTTACATTATATCACAAAATATTATGTAAAAATAATTTAGCTGCCTTTATAACATGTAATATTGGAAGTTGTAAGTTATGCAAAAGATATTTATTAAGCTAATCGATTGAGTAAAAGTTCACTAATCAGAAACGTAAGCTCTACTCAGCATAAAAAAGTTTATTTTTTCATTGGTGGTAATACTGGCAATCAGATGTCAAGATATAAAATATATTAATTAATGGTCATCCCTTAGTCTCATGAATGTCTTCAGCAGACTTTTGGAAGTCAATTTTGTCAATTAAGCTTCTTTTGATAGATGTAATTTAAGAAAAAAGTTGAAATTTACCCCTTTCAAAATGGGATAAAAGTGTTATTTAGACGAAAAAAATTGAATCTGACTTTTTGAAAACATTGTGTCAGAATTATGAGGAAAAACGGTTGAACTTTTTGGTTATTGTAAAGTTATGTTATATTAAACGTATAGGCAGTTTTTGCTTATATTTTGTTAATTTAAAAAAAAAAACGAATTCTGCAGAAGAGTGCCAACTGCTAACAACCGTCTGGAGTCAACGAAACTATGGGATCCTCGATTGCGATATGTTGTGAAGTTAAAGGTAGTGAGAAGGAAAAAGAGATGAAAAAAGAAAGGTAGGGAAGTACCCAACTATTCAGATCTGGTCTCCAAACACGGCTAAAGGCATTTCGACCAAAGTTTCGATTCTGAATGGTGGTCTTTCACCAGGGTGATATTGCGAGTATCTTTGACTCTGGAACTTGCCACAAATATACCATATGTTATTTTAAATGAATTACATGTGAAACAATACAAATGAATTACAAACGCTTTATTTACACATGCCTAGAAGCCCTATGGAGTCGTTTGATTAATAGTAATAATTCTTGACTTATTTAAATAGCGCCATTTTTGTGAAATATCACCTCAAGGGCGGACCAATATAAAATGAAAGATATTCTCAGTATTCGTTCTGGTGACAAACCACTTTTTAAATTATCAGAATAAGCAAGCACATTGTGGATTGACATGATTAATTAAATAAAAAACACACGTTGTTTAAATTCAATTTATTTTTGTACAAGTCAACTAGTTTCGATTCTGCTGAATCTTCATCGGGACTTAAAAATATACTGTATATTTTTAAGTATAGTTGTATGAGACGGTATTAGTGTCAATTATTCAATCCAGAAATGCGTTGAAAACGATTTATAAATTATAATCATTCAAATCTCCTTTAAATTAGTGTTTTCGTAGAAAACAAACACTGCGTTGTTCTTACAAGTATCAAATACCTTGAAAACGCATCCAATATTGAAAATTCATTTCTGAAGAATTCCCTTTCAAATTGTTGTTTTCGTAGAAAACAAACATTGCGTTGTTCTCACAGGTATGAAATACCTTGAAAACGCACATAATATTGAAAATCACTTTTGATAAATTTCCTTTCAAATTGCTGTTTTCGTAGAAAACAAATATTGCGTTGTTCTTATTGGTATGAAATACCATGACAACGCATCCAAAAACGCGGGTTTCCATTTTGTAAATCACCATCGGGTCATATTATCATTTAAAGATATTTAAGTTGCGAGAACATTTGATAATGTTTTTGTAACATTTTTTGCCAAATGCGCAATTTTGTATTTCTGCGCCAAAGAAGAGAACTAGCTCTTGAGCTTGGCGTAGGAGTTAAAACAAAGATATAGGATATCTTGGTGATTATTTAGCTAAGTAATTAGTTTCCAATAGAAAAAAAGTTACTGCTATCTAGTCAATAAATTTCTAAATCTATTTCAACATGTCCCCTTCATATATATTCATTTAATTTCAATATAGTACGTGTGTACCTCATTCGAGAGTGGAGGATACTCAAAGTATCGTCTTGGTGAGACCATCGTTCAGAGTCAACATTGTTTGAAGTGGCTTTATCTAAGTTTAGTGACCAAATCTAGGTCGTTCCTTACCTTCATCTTCATCTTTCCCTTCCCTCACTTCTTTCAGGCTTTCAACAATCCGCAAACGGGGATGCAAAAGTTCCACTTGCTTCGGACAGTTGGAAATCTTGTAATATTTATTTTAATATGGATACTGGAATTGGTAAATACAACGCGATTTTTTTGGTTTTTAATTAAATCTCACCACCCGATAATTATTGTTAAAATAAAATTATTTCTAGCATTCATTTTGATTTAAATTGAAGCTTTAAAGTAAGTACCATTTTTTTTCGTTTTGTGAAAGGATTGTAAGGAATACTGAACAAATACTCCTGTTCCTAGGACCAACTGTTACTGACATTTGTCCTTTGAAGAAGAATTGTTTGTTTGTTTTGCACTTAAAAGTCTTTCCTACTAGCCGAGGAATTGAATTTCACCTTGATTTTTACCGAGAATTAATTAAAATCGGCAACTAAAATGCATGTAGAGATGGGGTTACTTTATAAAAATAACAAAAGGTTAGTAAGAGATTGTTTCTATATGCTATTTTCGCAATTAATTTGTTTGTTGCAAGTTATTGCAATGAATAATGCTGTTGCGAAAGATTACTTCCAAATATTTAAAAATAAATTATTCATTTATTTATTAACTAACGGACTATTGTCAAATTACAAAAAAAACGTAACAATACAAAACGCAAAATGGGAAAAGAGCAACTTAAAAAGCACAGCACATACATGATATTAAATAAAGCAATTACAAAAATAGGACAAGAAAGAACATTCAAATCAAAGCCAAGGTTAATTTGAAGTTGTGGTTTAAACGAAGCAATGACAAAAATATACATTCAAGTCAAAACAAGGTTTTGGTAGAGTCTTAAAGAATGACAAAAATCATTTAGACTGGTACCAAAATTTTTAACAATTTCTTGAGTTAACAAGTCTCGACATTCTGGACAGTGGAGAATGATACCCATAATTAGTAGAGGGATGATTGAATAACAGCTATTCATCGTTTCTGAGTCTACGGAAAGGAATGTTGAACTGGATGAGTTGCAACAAAGAAGGTGAGTCAATTATACAATTTATAATTTTGAAAATGAAAATTAAATTATTTTCAGAAAAAAATGTTTAGTGAGGCGGGAAAACAAATTATCTCAAGTCAAGAAAAATACTGACGGCCGGATTACCGGCAAAAAAATCCACTTTATAAGTTGCTTTATTTTTTTTTTAATGAATCATCAGATTTCAAAAAATAAAAAGTGTTAGCTTAAAAAATATAAATATGTTCATTCTATTTATATTGTATAGTAAATACCGCACAAGAGTCTCAACTGCTCCCAACCGTATACAGCCAGTGAGACTATGGCATTCCAAATTGGGGTATGTTGTGAGGCTAAGGTAATGGGCAGGGAAGGAGATGGGAAAAGGGAGGGTTGGAAAGTACCTGGTTATTGAGATCTGGTCTTCAAACAGGGCAAAAGCCATTTCAAGCAACGTTTTGATTCTGTTAAAAGTATTTACAACTCTCGAACATGTCGAAAATATATCATGTATTATTTAATATTATTTAAATGTGTTATGACACATATTAAATATTTAAAATGTGTTAATGCCAACGTGATTTTGGATTCGTTGTAGAGCGTCTTACCACTCGACAAAAAAAAAGTTTTATTTACTTTCAGTAGGTACCATATTATAAAAATATGGTTGTTCGTCGTGTAAATATGCACATTTGTGATGAACATCGTAGGGCTGCAGAATTGGGGGCGATACGGAGGTTTTTGCTGCCCGGAGAACATGCGCGCAAGAGGGTGTAATGGACTGGAATGTGTGAAACACGAATCCCCCATACCTCGCACCCCTCCCCCCGGCATGCTCGCCTGTTGGGCTGGAGGTACTCCGAACTCGTTAAGCCAAATTACATTATATACTAAATCTTTCCGTTAGCTGTGTACATTATTACCACATTTCATCACTTGCTCGTTACAGAACTTGTTGGGTACGGATGATTATATCGGCTTTTTACTTTGAACTGCTGGCATTAAAAACGCATTAGACGCATTGATGAGAAAGGGTATAGTCGATTATCAATATCAATAGCCTAAACATCATCAGGGCACACATCCTCCATCATTGCACGAGCAAAATTTTCCGCTCATTATGATAGTAGTTGGAGTTTTTCAAATATTGACAGGTTATTTGTAGTCCGGGAATGTTTGTTTTCTTGTAAAAAAAATCTTTACCGTTTTTGTGGAACTACAAGTAAATAAAATAAAAAATAAATAAACAAAGATATAATTATTCTGAATTTCGTTTATGTAAACTAACACATAAAGAAGTAAGGTAAGCTTAATTGAGATGGCTAAGAGTGCTTTCACTAAGGTAACGAAACTCTAATGTATGCGTGACCTAAGTCATTTTTTAAAAATCAGAATTGTTTTGGACATATTTTTTCTAGTTCTTCGTACCGCATGAGAAACCTAAACACTAAACCAAGCATCGGCATGGAAAACAGAACAATTTGAAATGTGAATGTATAGGGTAGAATAAAGAAGTAGTAGGACTGAGTTTATGTAGCGCGAACCGAGCGGTGGAGGGGGGGGTCGGAACACCTGGGCGTGGTGGTGGGGAGCCATCCAAAGAGACCGATATTTTGTGCAAATACTTTGGACAGATGGGGTAATCAATTTAGAAACTATTCGTCGAATGACCAACAGTTGAAAAATTGTGCTAACTATGAAAAAAAGAAAAAACGAAGTTTCTCGTCATAAAATGATTTAATACAAATTCACCCAATTGAAAATCAAGGAGTTGATTGCCCTGACTATAGACAATCTCTGATAAGAGACTAGAAGAAAGTAGCTGTTTCACCATCCGAAGGCATAACTGTTTGATAATGTCGTAATGTGATAAAGGCGAAACAACTGCCAATGCTGTAAACTACACATATAACCCAATAACAAAAAAATATTTTTGTTCTGTTACATATTATCAATAAAATGAATTAGTAACTTTGTACAAGACCACAGATTTAATTTTAATTTTAATGATATCTGTTTAACTGATTAAGTAATTTATAAGTATTAGAAATAAAAACCCATTAAAATTAAAAGTCATATTCTTAAAAATCAAACAAATTTGTCCAGTAGTTTACTGTTAGGTAAATTTCCCGTAAACTAATAAAATTTCTCATCATTCTTTTATCACAGTTTCTATTCTTAGTTGAAGTTTTGCCTCTTTCATATCATATTATCCGTCTCTTTCTCTCTGTTCCATTATTATAATTTAAATGTTAATCTTTTTTTTCTGTTCTCTTATTTTATTTTAATGTTCTCTCTTTGTATGTACAAGTATACATAACCACACACACTTTTGTTTAGTTTAACTCTGTACTCTGATGATTAGGCTAAGCGAAACTGGTCGGTCATAAAAAATAAAATAAAATCTGTGGTATTATACAAAGTTATCACTTAATTTTTTATTAAATATTTCAAACGACAAAGTGATTGCTTTCTACGAAAATAAATTTTAAAATATTTATTAATAATTGTTTAGATTTTTGTATGCCTGGGTTTAATAAAACCTTTTTTTTACCGTGCTCGAACAATTTACTTTGGTTCACAGTAGATTATAGAACTCTTTTTATCCAAACAATTTGTCTTTTTAACAACGAAACACAAAACATGACATTTTATCTCATTTTTAAAAAGCTACATTATGTATACGTCAAAGCTCATCGCTTCTCCAAGGATATTCTTAAACCATCATTGCAACGCATTTGCGGATTTTGAAAATAATATAACATGAAAAAAATATTAATATTCTGTCGACAAAAGCTGAAAAACTCCAAAAGCTGGATTTGCAAGGGTGCAAAATAAACGAAATAGATTACTTTGGCCGACATTCCGAAAGTATTATTCATTTTTCAGCGACCAGTTTGATAAGCCGCGCGGCGGGTCGAATGGTAAAAAGTGACGGAGGATTCAATATATTTCGTCGGCCATTAGCAACAGTGTTGCCTCTCCCCTCTAATAGTATTTGCTCGGGTATTTTTTTGTTGATTTTGTAATTTGCATGCCGGAAAGGGTTGTAATTACCTGAAATGATTTGGCTGATGGAGGCAGCCCGAAAAGGAATCTGGTAATTTTGTAAATGAGGAAGCAAATTTTAAAATTTCCAGTGTTCAACATGTAATGCAATCAATTTTAGATAACATGTTAAGCGTAGAGGGTTATTTGGAAATGGCTTGCAATATGTTTTGAAAAAATAATAATTTAAATAATCTTTAAAAAAACATTTTTATATCCTTCAGAACTCTTATTCAAAGAATCAAAAGTCAGAAATTTAAATACTCTTATCTTGTACCACGCAATATTACAAATATTTGAAGACAATATTTTAAATAAAACCGCACCATTCAAACTGCCAAGAATCTCAGACAAAAATGCATCTCACCGATTTCAATTTAATATGTTAGAAAACAATGGGTCACTAGAGTTAAAAACATCTGAGAATAAAATTCTTTTAAAGTTTTCCGGAGAAAATAAGATTGATTAATGATGATCTCAAAGAATAAAAAAAAATAAAGATAAACTTAACTTGTAATTTAAAAACATTAATAATATTTTCAACAGTTTCTTATAAACTAAATAAATAGCACCCCCCAATACACACAAGCTCAGATTTTTTAGATTTATTTATTTTATATTAGTTACTTTGTAAATTCAAATTTACAAGTAGCTAATTATTTCATTTTGTTTTTGACTTTATGATATTTTAACTTATATGCACTTATTATTTGAATTTATATGCATTTTAAATAATTTTTACAGGCTATTTTGAATTTATTGATAGGCATAATTTTGATGGTTTCCGGCAGCGCATTATAAGATTTCATCCCCTTATATAGTAAGCTATTTTGTGTATTAGCTTTATCCTTTTATGGTAGTCTAATTCCTTTGCATGCTCTTGTATTATATTTGTGAATATTAACATTGCAGATATAAAAAAAATATATTGATATAACACTGCACAATATAATGTATTATCTAAGTTTTGTATTATCTTTTATTATGTTAAAATATAATAAAAATGGGCTTTTCACCTTCGGTATTCTCTTATAAGAGGTTAGTTATTATCGAGGTTATCTATAACTTGCAGACTGCAGTCCGGAAAAAAATCTTTAAAACTTTATTCGTACTAGGCACAGAGTTGAAAGCTATGAGGAGCGGATTTTTTTTCTGTAAAGTTTTCAATTAATCTGTCACTGAATTTTCCGGTGGACAATTTTGTATTTGTTGCTCTTCGTGATGTGACCATGTTATTAGAGTTTTCTTATATTTATTTCAAGTATAGCTTACGAGAGATGGAAAGGCTGATAAGGATATTGATAAAAGGGTGAAAGCAGGAAACTCCATTAATGGAGGACTGAACGCTGTTGGCGCAAATAAGAAATTGTCCAAAGAAGCGAAGCTAGCAGTCCACAATGAAGTGCTTATACAAACCCTACAGTATGGCAGTGAGGCATAGAACTGGCAGAGGAAGAATTAAAGTAGACTGAATGCTGTGGAAATAAGATCTCTGAGACGTATGTGCGGTAAAACCATATATGACCGTATTAAAAATGTGGAAATCCGGAGAGAATGCAAAACTGATGTGAGCGTAATAAATAGGATCAAAAATAGGACCCTTAGATGGTTTAGGCATGTAAAGTGAATAAACGAAAAAAGGAGTGTGAAAAAAATATATGATGTGAAATTGAATGCAAGAAGAACTCGAGGACGCCCGAGGAAGACATGGCACGATTAAGTAAATTAAACAGTTGTATCGGATTATGTGAAGAGTCAGAATAACAGAAGAGTATGTATGAGACGATGTATGAGTGTGAATGAAGCAAGGAGTGTGTGCCAAGACAGAGCTATATGGCGATACGTCATCTCTGCCTACCCCTGTGGAGAAACGGCGTGATGGTTAGTTAGTTAGTTTTAGTATATTTTCTCAAACTTTTGGCCATTTGATGAAGGAACTGGTTCATCCAGTCTCATTGAAGATTCGACTATTATTCCACAATTCACAATTTTTAACAGTCCATATTTCTTTCATACGGAATAGTAAAAACATAATTAAAAGAAACCTTAAAAATTAGTGAAAGTATGAACATTCATTGATCATATCATTGATTTTCGTCAAATAAAATGTGAGTGTGACGAAACATTTTAAGCTGAACTCTTTCTGTGACTTTCGTGCAAGTGTAAACAATCACTTAAATAAAGACTTGACAGTATCTGGTGGTACCACATATCCTATACACCATTTGTAGTTTGTTCAAATGTACATTAGGCAGACAAGCATAAATACTATTGCAGTAGTCTAATCTAAAGACTGTAAGAACATAGTTATACCAGAATCTATTGGAAGAAACCTTACGCATTTTAGGTAATTGTTTTTTTCAAATTAAATAAGCTGCCAATTTTATAATGTTGCTAGCAATACAGGTGTGTCATAATTTATATTTGCATTTGACTCACAAATTAATTTTCTTCCATGGCTTGTATGCAATTGGGAATTGATGGAAAACCTTGTCTTTAGTTCTCCACAATATGAGTTCTGATGTCTCATGAACAAAATTCATCTACGTTTGAACATATCAATTACATGGGCGAGGCTTGTATTTTTTTTACAGTCTAGATCAGAGGTTCTCAAACTTTTTTGTCCCGTAGACCACTTGCTGATTTTTTCTGTTTTGTGTAGACCCCCTGCTTTCCTAACATTGTTTTTTTTTAGCGTTGGGAAAAACTTTAAAGTTTTGTGAACGCTTCAGGAACTGCTAGTTCTTTGAAATAAACCCTTCGCGATGAACACTTCAATTAAAGTCGAACTCGACAAAAAATAGTACTAGTCGGTAGAGATTTCAAATCGAAAAGTGCTAGCAAATCAACAAAAATTCCTCTCCGTAAAAAAAGCACTAGTCGGTAGAGATTTGAAATTGAAAAGTACTAGCAAATCGACAAAAATTTATCATAATTACAATAATTAGGGAATTAATGTCTATTATAAGAGAGTATTACGTAAGTACCTGCATAGGTACTATATGTGAGATGGATTATTACATTTGCGGGAAGCCAACATTTTGGTGACGGCCTGCCTAAATGGAATCTACTCTCATGGACCCCCATTTACGTCTCATGCACCCCCAATTTTTTTTTTCATTGATGTGGACCCCTCGCAGGTTGAAATCGACCCCCAGGGGTCGATATAGACCATTTTGGGAATCACTGGTCTAGATATTGATTCCTGTTGACAAAAATAATAATGTTAATGTTTTGTTTATGTTTTTATCTCATTTTCAATCACGTAAACTAGTGATCGAAAAACGAGTTTCGACCCTTAATGCATCTCGATTGGGCGTGGGTTGTGTGGAGGGTGCAATACACTTCTTCTAAAAGTTAAAGTATTTCATTCTACGGATGTAAGCTATGCAAACTTACATGTACAACTTTTTTGGCAGCAGAATAATAATTTCCATATTCTTTTCTCTTGTTTTATGTGAATTCCGCACGTAAGTCCTAAATACTCCAGACCGTCTGGAGCCAGTGGGACTATGACATCCCCAATAAGGGTATTTTATGAGACTAAAGATAGTGGAAGAAGGTAGGAAACGGGAAAAAGGAAAGTTGGAAAGTACCTGGTTATTCAGTCCTGGTCACTAAATATGGCTTAAGCATTTCAAGCAACGTTTCGATTCTGAATGGTGGTCTTTCATCAGGGCGATACTAGAGTATCCACCACTCCGTAACGTGCCGCAGATATGCTGAATATTATTATATGTGAATTAAATGCGAAATCACACACGTTATTTAAATAAAATTTATTTGGGCATGCCGGGCTTGAAACCATGACCTCTGGATTCGTAGTCGAGAGTCTTACCACTCGATCACGCAGGCCATCTATACTAAAAAAAATAGAAATTAAAACATTTGTTGAAAACATCCTACATAATATATATATATAATTTGAAATCATTTTCAATTCGGAATGGTAGTCTTTCACCAAGGCGATACTGAGAGTATCTACCACTCAGAACTATGATCCGCTTCATTTTTTAAATTTATGTTTTTTGTGAATACCGTATAACTGCTCCCAACCGTCTAGAGCTAGTAAGACAATGGCATCCCCGATAGGGTTATTTTGTGAGGTTGAAGGTAGTGGGGAAAGGAAGGAGATGAGGAAGAGGAAGGTTGGGAAGTACCTGTCTATTGATATCTGGTCACCAAACACGACTACAGCCATTTCAAGCAACGTTTCAATTCTCAATGATGGTCTTTTACTAGGGCTATACTTAGAGTATCTACCACTCTGGAACGTGCCGCAAATATACCATATTTTATTTTATATCAATTAAATGTGTTATAATTCATAATATTTTAGTAAAAATATTTGCGCACGCCGGGTTCGAACCCGCGACCTCTGGATTTGCAGTCGAGCGCCTTATCACTCGACCATGCTGGCTGTCATAGCGTACGAATTAACGAATAATTCTTACGAAATTTTCTGAACCAGGGCTTATTTTTTTGTGTGGGCTGCACGAAATTGGACTCACGGATACTCGGGAATACTCACTATTAAGAAGACCTTGAAATCAACTAATTTTGTTTTGTTTTAATGTAAATAAGAATCTTATTCAAACTTTAAGGAACATCCCTTTACAATATGACTGACCAACAATGGTTCTTACCCTTATTTTTTTAGATTATGTCTGTAGATAGAACCTAGGCAGAACAATAAATTTTTCTTACAATGATAAAGGGTTAGGAAGGTAAATACTTACCGTAAATAATTTATCGAAGGAAGCAATCACTTTGTAGCTTGACATTATAAATTTAAATAAAAAATATTTTAGTTTTAAGCCACTTTATTTATACACATATATATAACAATTCGACCGGTTTCGGTTATATATTAACACTTCTTCGGATAGTTTATATATATAAACCCCAAGAAGGTTTAGTTTAACCGAAACCGGTCGAATTGTTATATGTGTATAAATAAAGTGGCTTAAAACTAAAATATTTTTTATTTAAATTTGTAAATAATTTAGTTTCGAGGTACATGTACTAAATTTATCTTACGATGTCATTATTAAGATTGATTTAGTTCAATTATTAGGGTGGTAAATATTTTTGAACATTACGTAAATCTAATCAAAAACATGTTACCTATAAAATTTATATAAATAAACGAAAGTTGGCTGGCTGAAAATAAGTATTTCGTATGTACCGTATACTACGTATTTTTTTATTTTAAATTTAACAGACTCCTAACTCCTCTCCATCGTCTAGAACCAGTGGGACTATTGCATTCCTAATTTGAGTATGTTGCAAGGCTGAAGGTTGTGGAGAGGGGAAGTAGATGGGGAAGAGGAAGGTTGGAAAGTACCTGGCTACAAACACGGCTTAAATCATTTCAAGCAAAGTTTCGATTCTGAATGGTGGTATTTTACCAGGGTGTTACTAAGAGCATCTACCACCCGGGAACGTGCCGCAAATATAAAATATATTATTTTATATGAATTAAATGTGTTATGGCACTTTGTGCACAAATTGCGCACGCCAGGCTTGAACCTGTGACCTGTGGATTGGAAGTCGAGCGAATTACCCCTCGACCACGGAGGACGTCATATAAATAGTAAATAGTTGATTAAAAGTCTTTCTTCGTTTGAACATCGCTTGTATCTTATAACTGAAACATTTAAACACCATAAATTAATGAGTTCTGACGTCACCTGAACCCACGCCACTAGCAATGATGGTGAATATGACAGCTGATTTGAATTCATGCGATGGCGGGTTCTAAAAGGTCAAACTTTAAACATGACTTTTATTATGAAAACGTAATTTGAAAACATGTTGTATGTCTGTCAAATGATACATAAATATTTATATGTAAAACTCCTATTCTTCTGTGTAAAATATTGAAAATTCATCAAATTGGGTTCTTCGAAAGCGCTAACACAAGTCGAACTTCCCGCCCACTAAATATCCCGTGACTTAAATTCACGTAGTTCCAAGTCCCTGCAAAGTTTCCCCGATCCCATCAGCAATTACTTGTGACGAACAAGACATAATTTGCCATAGCCGCAAATGCGTTAGCGCTCTCTGGCTTGCGGGAAAATTAGCGTTCGTTTCACTCCGAATGCTCCGATATTCGTTAGCGAATCTAAACTCTCCTACAATGTGTGTACTCCTGGTACACACACGTTAAGCGTCACAGATTGTTTTGGCCATTCGTGAGTCAGCCTTGCTCGATGCGCTCGAAATTAAGCTCGGATGCGACTTCCGAGCCCAGCAACTTACTGGGAAATCAAATAAGTTAACTTTATTGAAAATATAACATATACTAAAAACACTTAAATCCTTAGATTCTCAGAGACTGTATTCGTATAGAGTTGAGTCACCAGTTTTATTTCAAAAGTAAATTCTACAAGGTTTATTTCAAGGCTATGTCTGTAGTTTATTGGAAGTTTTAAAATAAAAATGTCAAACAACAAAATCGTGGGGTGGTTGCCAAAAAAGTAATAATCGTACTTTTAAATGGTAGACTTTATGATGTTTTTATAGTCGGAGCTTTAGTCGTGCTTGTTTTCAAATGGTTTCACCAAGATTGGACTTGCAAATTTCACACAAAAATCAGTGGCGGCTCGTGACTTTTTAGTGTGCTAGAGTGGTAAGATTGATAAAACGTCATTAATGATGTTGTTGTACCCGAAAACATTTTTTTTTTTTCAAAAATGAAGATTTTAGAGAAATCTTTGCTTTTTTTTTTACATGAATACCGCACAAGAGTCTCAACTGCTCCCAACCGTCTGGAACCAGTGATAGCATCCCCAAATAGGGAATGTTGTGAGGCTAAAGGTAGTGGGGAGAGGAAGGATATAGGGAAGAGGAAGATTGAGAAGTACCTGGCTATTCAGATCTGGTCACAAAACACGGCCAAAGCCATTTCAAGCAACGTTTCGATTCTGAATGGTGGTCTTTCTCCAGGGCGATACTTAGAGTATCTACCACTCTGGTACAATGTAACACCAAAACTTAAAAATCCTGAAAATCTTCATACAAAAAAATCTTTGAAAAAAATCAAAATATTTTTCGACTACAACAAGACTAACAATGTCGTTTTTACAATCTTAGCGTACTAAAAACTCACGAGCCGCCACTGATAAAATATATATACCTTTTTGCGCAAGGAAGAACGGGATAAGTCGAGATAAAGAAGGAAAAAAAACATTGTAGAAACTATGTGAGAAGCGACAGGATATGAACTGAAGCCATCAAACTTGCGCATGGAAGGTCTCTATTTATCACATGGAGTGGCCTTGTCGAAACAATGGCTTCCAGCTTTAGAAACAGGGGAAAAATTATGATGTTTTTTATTTAATGCATTAGAAGTAACGCAAGCCTCTCGATAAATAGTAATATATATTATATTGAGTTGAGAAATTTCTTTCTTCTAATTTAGATGTTCTTCTATTGTTTTGTTATTTTATTTCATATTTTGTTCTCCCTTTGTATGTATATTTAACCGCACAGTTTGTATTTTTTGTTTAGTTTGATTTTATACCCTGATGATGCACAGGCTAAGCGAAACCAGTCGATCATAAAAAATAAAATAATATCCGTGGTTTTATACAAAGTTCTCATTTCTTTAAATATGCATTATGTTTGTTAACTAAGTTAATTTTTAAAGTCAATCATGCGAGAACCACTTGTTTGATTGATAAACACTCAATAAACTATCAAAAATGGCTACATAACCGTCAATACGACAAATGTTCTAATATTTTTCAGAACTTTTATTTAAAGAATTTAAAGTCAGAAAATTAAACTCCCTTTATTTGTACCACGCCACATTACAAATATATAAAGAAGACATTTTAAATAAAACCGAACCATTCAATAATATAAGAAATCTTAGACAAAAATGCACATTACCAATCCCGATTTGTAAAAAAACAATAGGCCCGCAAAGTTATAAATATCTAGGAATAAAATTCTTTAATAGTTTACCAGAAAAAATAAGATTAATTAATGATGATCTTAAGAAATTCAAAACACAATTAAAAAACTACACTGAAAACTTAAAATAAATTTCTTTGAAAAATCATTACAGCAAATTATTAGTAACTAAATAAATAACACCCCCTCATACACACAAGCATTGCTTTTTTATGAGGGTAATTTATAATTTATAATGAAAATGTTTAGATTTAAAAAAAAAAATATATATATATATATATATATATATATATATATGTATGTATATTGATATAACACTTGTATAACACTACTATGTATTATGTTTGATAATAAAATAAATAAATAAATAAATAAAAAAATAAGATTTAAATTATTATTTTTTATTTTTAATTAACTTTTTGTTTCTTACATTATTTTTTTTTTTTACATTACCTACCTCACTAGGACCTGTTCTGAGGTAGATGACAGTGGGTGCAAGTAGAATAATATAAAATATGTTGATATTTGTTACAAAATTCTAGACACTGACTAAAACTCTCTTGATACATTAATTTTTCCATATAAGATACATTGACAGTAAGTAAATCTGCATGGCACTAAATCCTGCAATTAATGACAGTGGATACGATACAAATATACATACATTTAACATCGTTACAATCTTACAATTATTTATAGTGAATACATTACCTAAAGAAAGAAAAAATGCAAATTTTAAACAAGAATGTAAAAATAATAGTAGTGTTAAAAAAATGATTGTTGAATTGTAATGCAATATTTATATAATATCGTGTTAATTTGTAAAAGAAATGTATTTTTTAAGGGTCGGGCATTTTATGAAAGCTGCTCTAGTCAAATTCATAATAAATTAATAAGTTTACAGACACACGGAAGACAGTTAGAGATAGTTAGAGATAGGTGAGCACCGTAAAACACACACATAAAATCTACAATCAATAAACTGCATAGAATTACTCCAATAACTAAACTAATGTGAACAGTTTTGACGACCAGATTCAATCGGCAAGTTCAAAAGCGCAAAACGAATTAATTCGTCAAACTCCTAGCCCCACTTAAGTTCATTTCGCCGTAAACTTCTGCTAATGGAGTTGATGCGATTTGAATCGAATCGGGAACAGCTGTTGCGTAATTACACTCCGTAATTAGAAAATCAATTCGAATGCTCTGGAAACATCGCGTTATATGGTCAATTCCCGCAGTCATACAGAACTTCGATCCGCCAAGTGTGTATAAACCGATGCTGGATAACTGGCACTTAGTACCGCTGCAGACTTCACGCTGTTTACTCGTATTATGCGATTTAACTCTTAGAAAATCAATTCGAATGCTCTGGAAACATCGCGTTATATGGTCAATTCCCGTAGTCATACAGAACTTCGATCCGCCAAGTGTGTATAAACGGATTCTGGATAATTGGCACTTAGCACCGCTGCAGACTTCACGCTGTTTATTCGTGTTATGCGATTTAACTCCAGAATACTCCTGTGCCCCTGATATAACCTTGGAGTAAGAATATATGGAGAGAGAGCTAATTTTTTTTAACCAAACTATACAAATTTGCGATTTTATAGGTTGGGTAAATTGCGAATTTCTCCGGGTTTTTACGTCCAACACCATGGAGAGAAAGAGACAACAAAAAAATCGCAAAATATCACACCGCTTTTAGGTATCGTAAGGATGCTTTTCATCTCCCGCGTCTCCGGCGACTCCGCCCACTTTGCTTCATTTTTGACAGCGCGTTAGAATTATCGAATTACTAAGTACCTGGCCTGTTTTGTGTGTTCTGTGATTTTTGATATATTTTTTTCAAAAGTAAAAACTCGAAGAACACTCACCAGTTGTTCCAGTTGTCAAAAACAAACCACTAATCCAAAATGGCTGATAATGCTAACATATGATAAACATATGTGTACCAACATAACAATGTACACAGAATCGAATGTATACAGCCCACGAAAATTCAAAATTAACCTTTTTTTTTGAACAGGCCTCGTATATAAATACATTATATTAAATATTCGTAAAAAGCATTAACTTTGTGGCTTGCCATATTTATAAATAGAACATATATACTTTGTTTTTAACCACTTTTTTTTTTTTTTTTTTTTTTTTTTTTTTTATTTTTTTTTTTTTTTTTTTTTGGTTAAAAAAGTGGTTAAAAACAAAGTATATATGTTCTATTTACATTATATTAACTTTAAACTTCCATTATTATTTAAGCAAACGTTATGATATTGGTTTTATAAGATATTCTGAATCTAGTAATCATTTAATAGTATTTTTGATATCGTTTTGTTATACGAACGCTTTTTGAGGTTATGTCCTATATTTGTTTGTTTGTTAAAAAAGTGTGTCCATGAAAACCCTAGCCACACCTGTTCAGATTAGTCAGGCAAAAGTCGTAAAAACTGACTACACTGCCTTGGATAGATAGGTCTCTATGTATATTAATACTCTAAGGGTATAACTGTACGTTTAAAAGTATCTCAATATTCTAATCCGACTGCATCTCGCAAAGTTATGTTTCTAGTAGGAAAATAACATATTAATTCCTAATTTTGAAACTATTGATTCGTGGTAAAACTCCATTTTAATGTTTTTACTTATAACAATTTTTTAACTTTATTCCACTATTTTTTATTTAAGACCTTAACGGTTTCACTTAATGACGGGCATCTTCAGACTGGTACAATTTAAGAAAATCTATAGCAGATATGACCCTAATATGGACACCAATAGTATACATGCCATAGATTTACTCAAAATTGTATCAGTCTGAAGATGCCCATCACAAGGTGAAATGTGTGTCATACATCATAAAGGTGTGTGTCAATGCAGAAGAAAAAACTGCATATTTAACTCATTTTTGACCAAAGTGTCGCTTAAGCCCTTTTGACTTTCTGGCGACAATATACTTTTGGTACGATATTATTATTTCTATAAGTTTCCAATTAATATGCCCATGCTTTTCAGATTTTCCAATTGCTTCGAGCCAGTAAAATTCTAGGTTGAAATAGGAGAGAGGAAGTAGAATGGGAAGAGTGTATCTGACTATTCAGATCTAGTCACTAAAACTGTTTCAAAGAACCATTTTGACTCTTAAATGGTGGTTACTCGCAAGATATCTTTCGAACGACGAGATAATGTACTTACTTATTTTATTGCCTACGCCGGGAATTGAACCAGCGACCTCTGGGTTCATTGCTTTGGAGCTTATCGCTTTGCCCAGGATGTCTAAAATTCGTTTTTGCATGGTCATTAGTTTCTTAAAGACAAGTTTTTCTTTAGATATTACTTTGTGATTTTTGGATGGCAAGATTATGTAAGGATAATAATTAAATTTGATAAATATCATGTCATATAACCTCCAGAACTTCATGTCTGCCTGGTAGAATATTATTAATATCATGTCATATAACCTCCAGAACTTCATGTCTTCCTGGTAGAATATTATTTCTCTCAGTTTGCATTTCCCAAGCTACGCTCAACTTTACTTTGACATATTTTCTTAGAAAGCTTTTTTATCACGTTATTCTCGTCTTATGTTTCCGAGAATTTGAAACGTGCTATTCAAAGTAAGAGTACAGTTTGATGAAACGAATTCTCATTTAAAAATATTTTGAAAATTACGAATATTGCTATGTGTAATTTTAATGCGCTGTAAAATACCTTCTACTAAAACCACCTGTTAAAATACTGTTAAACTCTACATGTTTTACTTTATTTACCAGAAATTAGTCCGTGATAAGACGTAGTAGCTTTAAAATTGTTAAATTTATCTTGGTTTATTGTGTGGAATTCCTTAACAAAACCTATTTTTTTAAATTAACCATGTAATTAAGTTTTAGTTTGTTAGTTATTGGTTGAACTTAAACTTCAGTTGAGTAAAAATAGCAAGACTTTAAAAATAAAATTATCAAATTGAAATGATAAAAAAATATTATTAGCCTTTAAAACATTTTTAAAAGTTAATTCAAGAAGCACTTTGATGTCGAGTATTTAAAAAATATCTGATTTGGCAATAAATAAAGTATTTCATAAAATTTGAGTTTTTCTGGAAGGAAGTTTTTGTATTGCATGTTCAGAAACAGAATGTTATAATTTATAAGTCTATTAAACTAATTTGTTCTGGAGGGAAATGACACTTTATTTTAATGTAAGGTTTCTGATTCCGCTGTTGTTAATGTACACAGTAAGAAAGTGACGTTACGTTACGCAAAAAACTATGTTTTCGTTATAACTTTAAGAAATAATCTATTATTAATGTGTCGAAGAATACCTGAAACTGTTATTGCCATCGATTTAAATAACCTACGTCAAATTTACAGTTAAAACCTTTTGAACAAAACTTTAATAATATTTTTTTTCGCCATTGTTCAACTTTACCAATATACGTAGTTTATTTCCAATTCAGAAAGAAAGCAATAATTTAAAGACTTATTGCTAGTCTTCTGAGGTTTTTTTTGTGATTAAAAAATCCAAGTTGCCGAAATGAGATTTTCGAAATGAGAGACGGGAGTTACAAAATGGTATCGAATAAAAAACTTGACGAGCTGAGATGAGTAAAACATCAAACTCTTGCTATTCTTCATTTTAAAAAAGTGGCAATGCGGTGGTTGACCACCTACTAAGAATGCCAAAAGATCGACTTCCATTGAAAATAGTGCGTGCAATTCCAGAGGGAAGACGTTTAGTGAGCCACCCCAAGAAAAGTAAGGAGAAGCATCTCGGGAGGCTGTGCGAGGAGAACTTTGGTTTACTGTGGACGGAAGTCATTGAGGTAGCGCAGGACAGGGAAGCCTGGAAGCGCTCTTTATCGAGGCTATGGGTTCTAGACCCAAATAGAGCAAGAGGATGAAGATGAGATGCGATGTTTTACGATCAAAAAAGGTTACAAGCATGCGTCGCACCTTGCTGAGTGACTGTTTTACAAAATTACTCAATTATGCAACTTATAATTTCATGTTTTTATTCTATTCAATGATTCAGGGTTTTTCTCCTTCGCGTCGGGAGATCAATAAAACTTAACCTTACGTAATAATAGTGTCACTTTGAAAATCTTTTTTTTCAGTCGCACTGACGTAAGCAAACTTCAAATATGTATTACTCGACTTGTACCAAACTTGACGCAAATAAAATAACTTTATGGATTTTTTATTTTGTTGACAAGTGATTGTGTATCATTAAAATATGAGAACAATATGTTTAGCTGGATAAAAACTCCTGAAAAGATAATGATGAATGCCCGGGTCCTATAGGACACTTTGGCATACTGGAGGTTAAAAAACAATCAAACATGTTTGAATATCAGATCGAATCGTAATTAAATTTGAAATCAAATGACTGGAACAAGTTTTGAATAGTCTTTCTATACCTCTCTAAATAAATAAACTTGAAAAAAGTAAAACAGAAATATTTCCAAAATTTTCATAAATTATGAGCAATTAGAGGGCCAACTTTCATCAGCTTAATTTATTCCCATCCATCGGTTTACTCCCCGAACATGTTCGATGAAAAGTGCAGAGTAATCAAGTTTCAAATGCGTATTACATTTAATGAGACCATTTCCAGTGAAACAATTGACGATTGCCCAATTATAAACTTCAAAATTGGCGGAAAAGGACCCCGAACTAACACTGCGGTTCACTGATTGGTATCCCATAGGGTTTTTAACCTAACAGAATTTTTTTACAGTTAAGCCGACACTCAGCGATGGGATGGTGAAATGCACCACCTAGCCTGCTTGTTTCAATGTGAACATTCCGTAGAACTTACGTATTTTCAAGTGTTCTTAGAATCATTAGAACTTTCGTAAATTAATTCAGGCACGTGTTATTTGAGTATATCAATTTACCGAATGTATGGGTATAACCAATTTCATAAAAAAGTGAAATTATTTTTGAAGAGACGACACGTGTAGCGATATATGATACAGTTTTAATCGTGTTTTTATCATACGTTCTTGCGCGTGTTCATTTTATTTGAAAGTGTGAATTAGAGTTGATGTATATTTTATAAAACTTTACGGAAACGAGATTCAGAAAAAGGGCTGAAATAAAAAGTTATATCAACTCCTTATAATTATTAAAATTATTTAGGGAACGCCTCCAAAACACGTATAACTTATTAATGTAAGGGAACAAAAAAGTAGAGAAACAAATAACAAAAATGAGTAAGTCCACATATTTTAATTTGTACTTACACATATTAATTATATTAGTCTCTTCCTGGAAGTTCGCGCATTATTTGAAACTTTGGAAAAAATAATACACTTACCCCTGTGCAGAATCGGATAGTTCGTTTAATAGATTCTCCTATCTTAACAAGCGAATTGCAATCTTTAGAGCACAAAAATCAGGTTGGAATGCTGCCCTTGTTTTATCGGTATTTAAATGGAAGAGGTTGGGTCATTGAACCCTTCGGGGTGCACAGCCGATAAACGCGACAAACGCGCATCCAACATTACACATAGTTGACATTATTTTAACTTCATTAAAAACGTGTTATTTCGTGTTTGTGTTCAATGATTTTCCGTTCTCTGTGTTTCCTCCCCTTCCTAAAACGTGGGTTTCTTCAAGACCCAGGTTAACTCATTTTTTCCCGTAAAAAGACCCTCCATATAGCATCCCGAAAGATTACATGGTCGTTGAGCGAAATTATTACCCTCATTGCCTTCTGCGTGAGTGAATATATATTTTGATAGTGAATACCGCACAAGAGTTCCAACGACTACCAACCGTCTAGAACCAGTGAAATTATGGCAACCCCAATTGGGCTCAAGGTAGTGGGGAGGAGAAGGAGATGGGGAAGAGGATTGGGAACTACCCGAAGATCTGGTGTCACCAAACACGGCTAAAGCCATTTCAAGCAAAGTTTAGATTCTGAATAGTGGTATTTCATCAGGGCGATACTTAGGAGTATTTAACACTCTAGAACGTACCGCAAATATGCTATGAATCATTTTATATGAACTATGAGCTGTGATACAAATTAATCTAGAAACATTATTTCCGCACGCCGGACCCGCTTGAACCCGCGACCTTTGTTTTTTTTTTTTACTTATTATTAACACCGTTCCTGGGGCAAGAGACAGGCCGAGAGTGGAGTTGGTAAACCAGGCTGCGATCTTCTGTTGTGTCTTTTTATATTCAACATACCGTCAAAAGAGGAAAAATATAACAAAATCAAGAAGTCATCATTGCTTCACCGACTAGGATTTTTCATTAACTTTGTTAAACTTATTTTGCAAGGTTTTTATTTGATTTTTCATGTTTAGTTGAACTATTATGTTTGTCGATATCTCACGAACTTTTTTTACGTCCCAATCACTAGCCACCCTTACTATAAAGCTTTGGCCTTTACAGGAAGTTTAAAAAAAATTATCTAGTTATTACCAATCAACACCAACAAAAAACTCGTAAATGCGTATGACAGATCTTTTATAATGTCCGATAAAGTTAAGGGTATTATCGATTGTTTAATTTATGTTTATTAATGGGGAAGAGGAAGATTGGAAAGTACCTGGCTATTCAGATCTGGTCACCAAACACGGTTTAATGCTATTTAAAGCAACGTTTCAATTCTGAATGGTGGTCTTTCACCAGGGCGATAATATACCTAGATTATCTACCACTCTGAAACGTGCCACAAATATAGTATATTTACTACTACTTCAAAGAACTACTTTTGTTGGCAGCAGTTCTTACTTCATTCATTGTTCATTGAATAAATACTTCAAGTGAAGTTGGTAGTTCATTTTGGCGTTCATTCATTTCATTAACTTCATTTCACTGAACAAATACTACAGTGGAAGTTAGATTACAAATAACTACTTCAATTTGCAGCAGTTCAGTTGTCAAATTGAACTTCAAAGCCTAGAAAGAAGTATTTCATTAGAAGTACTTTAATTGAAGTTCGACTTCAAAGTACTTCGATCTAAAAGAACGTGATTCTCCGGGAGTTCTTTTCGTATTAAAACTTGTTTTTCGACGATGAGCCAGTTCCAGTTCTTTTCACTTTCAAATCCCTACCGAATAGGACGTGTTTTTTTCGGCGAGGAACCGGTTCCAAAAAGAACTGAACAAATAACCGGATAAATTTAAAAAAAAAATTGCTAGATCGACTGTGTTCACTGCGAAGGGTTTATTTTAAATGACTAGCAATTCGTGAAGCATTTACAAAACATTGATGTTTTTCTCAACGCTCAAATTAAATGTGTTGTGACACATATTAATTAATTAAAAATTATTTGCGCAAGCCGGGTTTAAGCCCGCGACCTCCGGATTCGTGGTCGAGCGTCTTACCAGTCGATCACGCAGGCCGTCTGAATAACTGTAGAAAAGCGTGAATCATTGAGCTTGTATAATTTTAACTAAGTTTTGATCCGAATTTGATTAATTCTGATGTTCCTGCCGGCAGTGACTTAGAATTTCCATGGTGCCTTTTAACCCTGATATTTAATAGAAATTTTCGTTCAAATATTTGTTCAAGTCTTCACTTCTATTTCTACAGACATAAAACTATCATCCAGAAAAATCATTTTAGAATTAGTTTCAGCAACGGAAATACTTTCGAGACCTATTTAATTTTTATTTACTAACTGTCCGGAATTATAAAAAGTAGATGGCGCGATGCGGTCGACATGACAATTACTGTTGTAAATTATAATTTCCGTTGGAGGGCTGATTAACATAATGGTAGTGCCCTGTCATTTTGATTTGTATAATTAATACTTATTATTTATTTTTATTGCCCATTTTAATAAAGCTCCGTTCAGTGAACGAATCCTCTCAATGGGGTTTTAAAAAAAGTATTGTGAATGACAGCTTATTATGGTTTGCCAAAGGTCATAATATTTAGATTTTTTTAATTGGATGCTTTGATAAAATTTCAATTTGTTTCGAAAATGCATATTCCATATTGTTATAGTTCACGTCGTTGATAGTCGATCCAAAAAAATACAGATTTAGGGTTATTTATTTAACAAGATCTCTTAAAAACAATTGTTCACCAAACACATTACGTGTAAAAAAGAAATCAAACATTTATGTACGCCTCACATTTAGACAAGATATTATATATCCGTAGGTAAAAACTGAAGTAGTGTGACGCACCATATATGATATAATTACGCAAATAATGTTAGCAATGAAAAACAAAAAAGATAAGATGTAAAAGAAGTTCATTCTTATACACATGTTATGAGATAATCGTTGAATTGGCAAGTGTAAAAAGGTGTGTAATTTTTATTTAAGATTATGTAGATCGTTATGTACCTAAAGTCACTCTTGTGCGTGCATCGAGAGAAAATGACAGAACTCTATATATGTGCATCTAAATATATCTATGGTAGATGCACCTTCATTGAATAGTTCCATCGCTTTATATATTGGTGTGTTTTTGTATAAGGAAGTTCTGACTTTCGATGTGTAAACGTCATATGACGCCTCGCACGAATATAATTACTTGGGGTAAACAAGTTGATCTTCTTTGAAATATATGGTTTATAAATTACCTCCAGAAATCAACTAATAAAAATGTTTACCCAAAAACATCTTCCGGCGGGCATGCAAGGTGTGAAAATCTAGCATTCTACCTAAAAAAAATGTTATTAGTCGTGGGGCATATATATACCATTCAAACATCACTGAGAAACAGTATTTTACTTGATTATGCCTACTTATTGTTATATCTGAGAAAAAGACAGCAAGTGTATACTATGGTTGAAATTTAGTTTCGGAAAGTTTTTATAGGTTTGTTATTTTTGTTTTATTAAAAATGAACTTTTTTTAATCTGATTGGAATTTTATTTTCTATAGTCGAAAAAAAGTTGGAACACATGCTGTATGCAAGCAATTCATCTATATGAGGACTATGTTCGTGTAAACTCTGGCCGCGATACCTATTAAATACCTTGGAGAAGGCGCGATTTTATTTTCAGCTAATGTAAATTCACATAAATCAGTGCATTCAATGATTGAAAAACCAACAATAATTGACGACCTTGTTAGCTCCTTGGCTATGGGCCTTGCGGGCATGGGTTTAAACCTCTACAGGTGAAATAAAACATGAGCTTTTTTCTGATTTAAAATTTGATAAATAAATAATTAGTATAAGGAATATTTATCTTTTTGCTCCGGAGGTTAGGTTAGGTTTGGCTAGATTAAGCCATAGTTTGGTGACCAGATTTGAATATCCAGATACTTCTCCACCTTCTTCTCTATCTCCTTCCCCTCCCCACTACCTTGAGCTTTAAAATATACCCCAATCGGAGCTGCCATGAGCTCACTGGCTTCAGACGGTTGGGAGCAGTAAGGGCATTGGTACAGTATTCACATTTATAAAAAAAAAACTTGAAATGTATGCCGTGAAGGATGTTATTATGGACAAGGATTTCAACTGAAGTCATTCCTCATACACTATATCAAAAGCACATTTTTACGTTGAATACAAAATGGAATTGAATACGTAACTCCTGACACCTGGTATATTGCATTTAAACACTCGAAACTCACCGGGGAGAGGGGGGGGGGGCAGGTACACTGCAGGTATCAGGTACAGATGCTGCACAATGTCGTTTAATTACTCGGAAGCGGAACAATTTGAGCAGAGACTTGATGGAAACGAAGGGAGACGTAATAGAGCATCTTCACTTCTCTTATCCACTTATTGTACAACTTAGCTGTAAGCCGGTTCAAACGCGTGTCGCCACGTTTCTAGGAACATGTAGATGTCAATGCATGCGTATAGGTGCAACGGTGTGCATATTTCTCATTATATGTGTCGCAGCGAATATTGAGTTAGACGACTTCCACGGTCGAGTGGTTAAGACATTTGACTACGACAGAGGTCGCAGGGTCAAACCCCCGCACGCGCTGGTAAATTTAATTTATATTCATGTAAAATAATACCTAGTATTCGAGGATCAAAGAATATGTATTAAATTTTGCGTTAAAAATGGAATAAAGTGCTCCAACGCACTTAAAATGTTGACTGTGGCATTCGGCGAGTCTACTTTGTCTCAAAAAGTGTTTATAAGTGGTACAAGCGCCTTACAGAAGGTCGAGAAGATGTTTAATGACGATGAGCGTCCTGGAGTTGTGGAAAAATAAATCATGGATTTTATTCTTTGATCCATTTGTTTGAAAAGTAAAAAATCGAAGAACACACAAAAACGTGACTAACCTTTCCAGTTGTCAAAAACAAACCACTAATTCAAAATTGCTGATAATGCTAACATATGATAAAAATACGTGTACCAACATAACAAAAAAAAAACGATAGTCGAATGTACACAGCCCGCGAAAATTCAAAGTTCACCCTTTCTTTTGAACAGGCTATGTATTTGTCGACCAGAAAGCGGAAATACTACCAATTAGAATCGAAGCATTGCTTGAAATAGCTTTAACCATTGCTTTTTAAGAAGATTTAAATATACGGTCAGTAGTTGAGTAGGCAAACGCGTCATATTCCCACCCGGGCGTTCAATTCCTTTGCTAGCTAAGTCCTCCATCATTGCACAAATAACGTCTTCCGCTTATTATGATGGTAGTAGGATTTTTCAAATATTGTCAGATAATCGTAACCCGGGAATGTTTGTCTTTCTTTTTTTAAATAAAATAAAAAACACAGATACTTCTCAACCTTCTTTTTCCCATATCCTTTCCCTCCCCACTACCCTAAGCCTCACAGCATATTCCAACTGAGAATGCAGTTGCAGCCCGTTTTGTTCTATAGTTAGCTCCAGTTTGTCTTGAGTTTTGAACGTTTTTTTTAAACTTTTGACTCTTCTATTTTAAACAATATTTCAAGCATTTTTTTTTTAAATTCAACCAGGTACTGCAGACTTATGAATTTTATTAATTAAAAAAATAAACTTTAAAGTGCTCTGGTGTAAGCTTCCCACAATGGCGATTCAGCTCTTTTGCCTTTTCGGCCACAAAATATTCTTCTAGCACTTCTTTCTTCGATCATATATGGGTTTAATTTACAAACATTTCACGGATTTATTTTTACGGCATTCAGTCTTATCTTACTTTCAGCCTTCTTCTAGCACTTTTTTCTTCGTTCATACATGGTTTAAACTTGAAGTAACAATATATGGAGAGAGAGCTAATTCTTTTTACCCAACCTAAACAATTTTTTGATAACTCACTCTCTTCGGGTTTTTACGTCGTACACCATGAGAAAGAAAGAAACAACTAAATCTCCCAAATTATCACACCGCTTTAAGGTATTGTTAGAATGTTCTTCGTGTTCCGCGTCTCCGTTGACTCTGCCCACACGTTTTTTTACGCGAAATAAATGAACATAACTCAACGGTTTATTAGGTTACATGCTACATATTTTTATTTATAACAATACCGTGAAAAATTGGTTATATGAATAAAAAAAACAGTGTAGACATATGCTATAAATGAATGTATAAATACCCTAGCCCTAGTCCTAGGAATGTCCAGGTCTAGCCGAGTCCGGCAAACCTCATAAAAAACTAACTATATCAGCGCTCTCTCTCGTATATTATTGCTCTGAGGGTTTTACTTTACACACATTTAGGGATTTTATTTCTATAGCATTCAGTCTACTTTCATCCTTCTTTGCTCTCCTGCTGTACACCGGGGTTGGTATCAGCACTCTATTGTGACTGCAATCTTGATAAAATGTAACGTTTTCATAATTTTTTTTAAAAGTCACCAGCCAAGTTTTCCAATGATGTGCAATAACTACGGAATACGTTAATTGTTGGAAGGTTAACAAGTTTGCAAGCACCGTTTACGTGGAAGAGGGAGACGTTACAGCTGAGCTTTCAGAAGCTTGCCTATATCGCGCCCGGAGTCAGCCCCCAACTAGCCCCGCCTAACCCCTGCCTCGAAAACGTTACCTGCAATGTTCAAGTCAAGTCAGAAGGTAGAAGTTGTATTGTCCGAGCGTTTATATGCCTCCAGACTTACTGGTCCGCTGACCCGGAACATGGCGTAGGTTTTCCCTAAGTCGTAAGTCCGTGAAGTGGGAACTTCGGCAAATAAATTCAATGCGGCTTTAAAGGGAACATTTGCTTTGAGGATGCTTTACTAATGACGAATGGCGAATGTACACAATTTTCCATTTCGACGTGTGGCTGACTTTTGGGTGAAGCGTGTTTACTTACTACCTAAATCTCGGATAAGATGGTTTTTTTTTGGAGGAACAATTTATAGAAGTATAGATTTGCGAACAATTGTAAGTCATATTAATTATTGTAATATTATCAACAATCTTCAACGTAAATATGAAACGGAAATAATAACGGTCACGACTGATACTCGAATTCGGAACCTCTATTCTATCCGGAAGTGACGCTTCTGCCAATTGAGCCACCGATACCTTATAAGAAACAGGCATATTTAATCGTTCTCATACTTTATCGAAAATTATTAATATTACTTTTTAAATTTTCTTTTTTTAAATTCGTTGACATTGGTCTGACTCTAAACTTGGATTTCAGGTTAAGATGCAATAGTGCACGTCTCTTATTATATCTAAAAATATTTATTTCCATGTGAGTAGATAGAGAGAGACAGATATATATTTAAGGAGGAAATTTTTTTATAAAATAGTCTATTTTTTATTTTGATTAAATATATTTTTATCATAACAAAACACTATTTAAATGATGCATTATGTCAGAAAATCACACAAATACTAATAGTATGTGGTGTGATTTAATAATGATGGATGATTTTTGTTAATTTTTGTTATTATGTCTTGATATATTATGTATAAAACATACGAATATCCAAACGTACTATCAAACATATTGAAAACTGTTGAACTACTTGTGAAAAGTGGTAATTTTTACTGCTTTTTGAGTCATATTAGTAAATTCACGCATATTCGAGATTACGATTATTGCCATAAAATTTTTCTTGTATAAAACCACTGCAAATATTTCTCTAAGCGAATATATAGGAAATAACCTCAAAACCTGTCTGACGTTAGTTGTTCCAATGAATAACGTGAAGTTCGCGCGAATACCGGGCATGCTTTGACGAGTTGACGCTGCGCGATATTATGTAATATCTTATTATGCCTCTGTTTTTCTTATGGTATACAAAGTAAAAATTCACAGAAAGTTATTTATCGAAAATTTATATAAATTTGGTAGAAGTATTAGCTCTCCTTCCTTACATATTGTTTTTCCAAACTTATGGACTGATATATAATTTTTTGAATGAAGGATTTCAGGAATCTAATGCGACATTTCAAATACAGGTAGGTACAACTGAATATTTGATATGAATCAAAGATTCCCCCTATTCTTTAGCATGGTAGGAATGACCTGAGATGAAATGAGATAATGAATATAATAATAATAATGAAAATCAGCAACTTTTATAGGGACCTTATTTTTGATTTTTTTTATTAATTATTATTTATGTTTGGATTTTGTACTTTATAGTTCTTATACCAACCCTGATGTATGGCAGTGGTGAATAAAACTGGGAGAGGAAGGACGAAAGTAGACTGAATGCTGTAGAACCTTGTATGACCGTGTTAAAAATGTAGTTATGAAATGTAGATATTTACGGAAGGACTGCAAGATAATAATAATAATAACAGTGAACTTATATAGCGCAGTTTTGTGATATTTCACCTCAAGTGCGCTTCATGCTAAATTAATTATGCTAATAAGATTAACTAACAAGGAGAAAATAATACATAATATGTATACAAATTAAAACTATCTAAAATAATGATCGTTTTGATAAATCACGAGAGAAAAGGTTCAGATATGGGTATAACAGTGTATGTGTACATCAACAGATTAAAAAACAATTTACTAGGAGCTAAGGGTATAAAAATTCAGATGAAACAAATTGATTCATATAAACACATTTGTCGAATCAAAGAAAAGGAAATATGATTGAGGACAGTTAATATGTGGGCACTTAAAACATTAATATTCAAGTATTGTAAGTAAACGATTCTAAAAATTAAATTTACAAAAAAACATCCACTAAGAATATTAAATTCGCGGGTTCGAACCCGGCATGCGCAAATAAATTTTATTTAATTAATATGTGTCATAACACATTTAATTTAAATACAATAAAATAAAGTATATTTGCGGCACGTTCCAGAGTGGTATCGTCCTGGTGAAAGACCACCATTCAGAATTGAAACGTTGCTTGAAATGACTTGAGCCGTGTTTGGTGATCAGATATGAATAGCCAGGTACTTCCCGACCTTCCCCTTCCTCATCACCTTTTTCTCCCTACTACCTTCTGCCTCACAACTTCCCCCTATTGGGGATGCCATAGTCTCACTGGCTTTAGACGGTTGGGAGCAGTAGAGACCCTTGCGCGGTATTCACGTAAAAAAAAATAAAAATGAACACCTTAAAATAATTATTGTATCTTACTTTATACAATATCGACAGTCACCAGTCGATTAAAGTATATCTTCCATATCTACTATATCCACACCACCTTCGTACCGTTCTAAGTTGGGTACTCGAGAAATCTCCGCAGCCTCCCGCCCCAAGCCAAAGCCACCCCCCCAGCGGGCTGCTCCCACGGCAAGCAATCAGACATGGTATTGTCATGCAAATCCTCCGCCATTTCAGAAATGCTACAATTATGTTTTTTCGCGTAATTATACGGGCTCTTATTCGACCGAGCGATCTGAAAGTAAATAAAAATCTCAGGTGCGTGCCCTTGCACGCGGCTTTCTTTGAATCTTACCTATCCAACGTTACCATACCTCAGAACCTTGGAGTAACAATTATGCAATTATATGGTTCTTGCAGGCTATTTTTAATTTGTTACTTAGTGTTCGATCCAGAAACTGCGATTCAGTTTTGGAAAGACGTGAATGAATTTGAGTTGACTGTAAAACGATTATACTTGGTGAATGATTTGATTTTATTTGGGGACCAATGGGAAAGGTAGGTTTAAGCCAGTTTGCTCACCTGTTTAGACGTCTGCGAGAGGGGCCGACCTTTCTGGCCGTACGATGAAAAGTTGAGTGGGCAATCCTCCAAGAGACGGATGCGAAGCGAGGCGCCGTCCCTGGGGGGGTCCGAACGATTGTTAGGCGATGACTGCGGCGGGAATCGTTAAACGCACCGCTTTTGACGTCCTTGTCTTGTATTTTGCCGGATGGTGGGGGGTTATCGGTTGTTCAACACACTTTTACGTAGTCATACAAATATAACAAACTGGCAAAAGGTGAGGGTAGGAACTGGACAAAAGGTATCAGGTTATGACCTATCAAATTGTTGATTTTAGGATCCAACACTTAGTATAATTTTCATGGTTTCCGGCAACGCATTGTAAAAAATCATCTCTTTATAGAGTAACTGTTTATTGGATTTATTCTTTGCGGAAGTTTGATTTCTTTGCATTTACTTGTACTATGTCTGTGAATATCCACGTTGTAAATAATTTGGTAATAAGTTGGTTATAAATTTTATTTTTACTTTTATTGTATGTGTAAATATAAATGTTTTTAATGTTGGCATCTATTTCACTGTTAGCCAATTTAGTTCGTCTGACATTTTTACTACTTTTGAATATCTATTTTGCCTAAGTATAATTATCATTGCTCTTTTTTTTGAAGAATTTGAAACTTGTTCTATTATATGTCGTTACACAAGAAAAGAATCGTTGAACAGTAATTCAAATGTGGAGCAATAATGAAGTAATTATAATGAAATCTTATTTGTAAGTCACTAGTTTTAAGCTATACTTAGTAGTTACTAGCTATAAGTACTTATTGAAAATCACTAGTTGAAAATCTTAGTTGTAAGCCATTGGTAATAAATCTTAAATGTAAGTTATTGGTTATAAGCTTAAGTGATAAATTATGGGCTAGATAAATTAATTTGTGAAAGCGCCCTTGAGGTGATTTTCCCACAAAAACGGCGCTATAAAAGTTATCCATTTATTATTATTATTATTATGGAGAGAGAGAGCTAATTCTTTTTACCCAACCTAAACAAACTTGCAATAAATCGCTTTCTCCGGGTTTTCACGTCGTACACCATGAGAGAGAAAGAGACAGCAAATATAACACACCGTTTTTACGTACTGAAAGGATTATCTTGGTCTTTCGCGTCTCCGGGGACTCCGCCCACATGTTTTGAAATGCGACCAAACTGGACACAACTAAACGGTTGTTTAGGTTATATGCAATATTTTTGTTGATAACAATACTGTGAAAAAGTGGTTATACGAATAAACAAAAACACTTTTGTCGACATGTGCTACGATTGGATGAATAAATACCCTAGCCCTAGTCCTAGCCACGCCCAGGTCTGCTGAGTACGGCAAAAATCATCAAAAACTGACTACACTGCCTTGGATAGGTACCACTCTATGTACTCTAAGCTCAGCACACTAAAAAACATATTATTTTTTTATATATGAAATGGCTTAGTGGTTTAATGAATTAAATTGTGAATTTCGAAGTTTTTATAAACTACCCAACTAACGAAGTAACCATCACAACGTTTTCTGGAAAAGTAGGTAGAGCGAATGAACGGTAACAATCCTCTGTCTTGGCATATGTTTCTTGCTTCATTCACCTCATCGTCTCACAAACATTCTTCTGTTTTTTTTTTTAAGAAAGACAAACACTCCCCGGTTACGAATAACCTGACAATATTTGAAAAACTTCTACTACCATCATAATAAGCGGAAGATGTTGCGAAAGTAATGCGATTTTAAATTTTACAATATTCAATTGAAAATATCTATACTAGGACTACCAGTTTTTGGTATTAAAATATTTTTTCCGAGAGGCATTACCAATGGTAGGTTGATTCTGCATCTCGGAACATGATTCTTATGTAGTGTGTGTTTTATGAATTATGATTTGCTGACGTTCATCAGTTGACTAAAGTAGTGAATCTAGCCGTGAATTCTGTAAACTCCACTTGACTGAAGCCGATTTGGCCATTTAGTGTCGTATCTCATTATATACATGTATTATCTTACTATGAGGACATCGACATATTAAAATGACGTCGTTAAACGTTATCGTATTATGGAAGTTGTTACCGTTTTAATTATCAACTTTAAAGCATTAATGCTTATTTATTATTAAATATTTAAATAACATCAAAAATTTAAAACATCAATATAAAGCAGAAAAAAAGCCAAAAAGTAAAAAAGAACAATGGTCATGGACGAGACTCAAACTCGGAACCTCTACAAATTAAGCCGTCAAGTTCTTCCGTATTTAAAAAAAATATATTTATCCAAGACTCCATCTAGATATTCAATATGTGTTCGCGAAGAACTTTGAATATTATCAAAAGATGGCAGCCTAAAATCGGAAGAAATTCAAATATTTATAATTTCCAATAGAAGTGTGAGATTGTTTAAAAATGCCGCTTTCTAAAGAGGTTTTGTTGGTTTAGTTGGAAGAGTGTTACTCCCGGATAGAGTAGAGGTTCTGAGATCGAGTCTGGGTCATGACCATTGTTTTTTTTAGTTTCTGTCTTTTTTCCGTTTTAGATTTTTATTTAAATATTTTAAATAAATGGCGCGCGTTCATGGTTTTTCCGGCAACAAAGAAGTAGGCGCACTAATTCACTAACCAAATAATTCTTTTAATAGCTCAGATGACAATACTTTCTGCAGGCAAGTTGATATTAAAACCGCGAACGCTGAGAATGTTTTAATAATATATTTGGCCGCTACAACGGACAAGTGGAGGCGGCTATTTGCATTTTAATTTTGCCTCTTTGTTTTTAAGAAATTTGGGATTCATAAAACGTTTTCCCTTTTTTAATTATACCAAATTGTGGAAGCTTAATTAGAGATTTTAACTCAGGTACAGGCGCTTCTATACGGGGATGACAAATAACGCTCCCTCAACTTCAGTGAAACATAAATAATGAAAGAGATTATAAAGCCATTAATTTTCGTCGAATAAAGATTACATCGCCTAAAATCTGGCGAAAACCAGACGAATGGGAAATATACGTCGAAAATATAACAATTGGTATGCCTGTCAGCTTTCACAGGAATATGATGATCAAAAAGTCATTTAATATATCATGAGAAGATTTGAAAAATTATCATTTATTGAGGTATTCGTCAAATTAAGAAAAAAATTGATATCGTCACTGGAAAGGCGAAAAAGACTGGAAAGGTATAAGCTACACATTAGTAAAAAAAAGTTTATTTAAATTGGGTTTTAACAGATGTTCTCACTTACGTGAAAACAATCCAGTTAGTGTACAATAATTGTTAAAAAATACAAATACAAAATATACATCAAATATAAAATTACACAAACTCAATCAATGATAAATAATACAAAGCAAAAGCAAGATACACGAAGAGAGATACAAATATACACAATATTGTTATAATTAGCCTAAACAATGTTACATATTTTTAAACAATAGCAGGACATAATAATGAACTTAAATAATATCAGTTATTTTTTTTGAATCGTAAGCTCTTTCGTTTGATTCTGAAGACTTTTGTGGCCCTTCAGCTATCTAAAAAAAAAAAAGATTTCGGGTCCAGTACAACAAC
Source organism: Drusus annulatus (assembly GCA_022651775.1). NCBI lineage: Eukaryota > Metazoa > Arthropoda > Insecta > Trichoptera > Limnephilidae > Drusus > Drusus annulatus. The sequence continues at coordinate 444,498 of JAGWCC010000347.1, read as the reverse complement.
ACCTACCGCATGATGTTCAGTCTTCCCAGGCACTGCAGTGCTTCCGGTATGTTCACCGAGAGGCGATTTCCAGGATTTGCAGCCCTTATGAGAACCAGAGTAGCAGGAATGAGGGAAAGGATCAACAATTCCAGAAATGACCTCATCACGGAATCCCGTCAGATCCCGAATTCTATCATAGAAGCGCATTGGAGTAAGTTATTGGCCCCATCAATCTTAACGTTGTCAGGATGGACTCCCTCTTGATGGCATTTTGCAGAAATGAGACCTGAAATCCTCCATTACTTTTTACATGTATTATTTCAATTTTGATTTTTTCTTATGAATCAATGTTAATTTTTACTATTCTTTAATATTATTATTGTGTGTATTACAATTTTTATTTTATTATTATTTATAGGAGGTTTTGAATTGACTCCTGCATAAATTCTGGAATAAAAGTTTATTATTATTATTATTTAAAAATATTAAAACACTCAATATTTTAAAAGTTTTTATACATTAAGAAGTAGAAAAATCTTATGAGCTTTCCCCGTTTGTGATTTTTTTGTCTTTAAGCTTCTATTAGAGTTCCTTACGTCTCATAATACCTCCATCTAACTTCAGAGTTTTTTTGTCGACTTTTCCATTCTATCATGGCTGCATGTGTATAAACGTGCAAAGTTAAAACGATCTGCAGTAAATATTTAAAGCGCCATTATCAAATTGTTCAACTTTCATGGCCCCGATCGCCAGAAGTAACATAATAATTTAGAAGTTTTTTAATTCAAAAACTTTTAATCCCGCCCTCCTCTGGCCGCATTCGTCTACCGTAGAAGCTCGCCGAGCGTATCGAGCAAGACTTTATTAGTTCGTGAAATGTCACCGTTTCGGTCCGAGTTAACCTGTGCTCTTCTGCTCTCCCGTGCCTGTCTCTGTACACTTGTACAGTACAGCCAACAACTAAATAGGGCGTGCTCGTGCAGAGCGATAAACTATAAATGGTAGATTTAAGGTTAAGCCAACTATGAACTAAAGTAGTTCATGTCACTGAGCACAAGTCAGTCGAGGCTAAATGCTACACAAATTACCTATTTACCTATTAAGCTATGTAGATGGGAGTAGTATTAATAATTTTAAATATAGTGAAAATGAAATAAGAACTTTGTATAAGACCACAGATTTTATTTCAACTTTTATGATGGACCGGTTTAGCTTAGCCTAAGCATGATCAGAAGTACAAAAGTAAACTAAACAAAAATATATAGTGTGTGATTATATTTACTCATACATACAGAGGGAGAACACAATATTAAATTAAATAAGAGAACAGTACGGAAACAAAAGAACAACGTTTCAATTATAACAAAAAGAACAGAGAGAGAAAGAGACAGATAACATGAAATGAAAGAGGCAAAACGGCAATTGAGAAGGTGACTAAAGAATAATGAGAATTTTTATGAGTACTACTTCTGGACAAATTTAATTGGTTATTAAGAATATGACTATTAATTTTAATGGCTTTCTTATACAAAGTTATTATTTAATTTACATTAAATGTGTCAAACCGAAAAGAGATTGTTTTCTGCAAAATAAATAAATCATAATAATAATAATAGTACATACAAGTAAATAAGATAGTAAACAACAGATTCAAAAAAGAATCTGTTTATGGATCCAAAAGTGAAAATAACGTATGAAAAACATTTTCTTCTCTTGTCGCCTTAAAGAAAGGTCTCCTTTGAGTCCAGAAGTTGCGGGCCAGACACTCAAATTTATTTTTCTTCCGATCGTGTCGGAGGTTGGATGACAACATCTATCGCTTTCATTCAACACGTATTTTGACACATATCGTCGCCTGAAAGGCATTTTGGGAAGTTTAGACCAGAGCGCTTTAAAGTCTTCAGTTGCTGGTTGGATTTTGAAGAAAAAGTTAACTGGGGTAAATTAATGCTCTCACTGAGTTACCTGAAGCGACGAAAAGTTTTAAAAGTTCCAAACTTGTATCGCTTGAGTTAAGCCTTTTACCAAATAGTAAATATATGTCAGATGGCTGAAGCGCCTCAAAAGTCTTCAGAATCAAACGAGAGTCAAAGCATTCCATGAAGAAGAAAAAAATGATGAAAACTGCATATTTAACTCCTTTTTGACTAAAAGTGTCGCTAAAGCCCTTTTTGCCTTTCCAGCGATGATATTGATGTTTGTACATTTATGATAATAAAGTTTTATTCTAGAAGGTATGCAGTAGTAGTGCAATGCAATACCTTCCATAATTTATTGATAATAATACATAGTAATAATAATAATGAAATAAAAGTTGTAAACGCACAGAAAAATAAATATAAATTCATAGAATGTTTTCTTTTTTTTTTAAAATAATACATTTACAAAATATTAATGGAGGATATTGGGTCTCATTTCTGCAAAACGTCATCAAGAGGGAGTCCATCCTGGCAGCGTTAAAATTGATGGGGCCACGTGCTAAAAAGGGCACGGATCCTGCCGTGGGATTCAAACTCGATCCATCCAAACGCTAGCTGAATAAGTTGTTCCGTTTAGTAGTGAATGTCATTTTAATCAAGCGTGCGTCAAGGTGGTCTCCGCATCATCTGAATCCATCGCTCGTTGAGAAGAGAGCTGAGCCATTCAGATGCAGCCGCGACAATGACGTTGGTTGAATTCCGTGTCCTGCCCCAGAAGCTGGCTAGTCGGTGGCGAAGTAAGGCGGGGAATGAGTGCACCCTCCCTTCGGTGAACATTATAGAGGCACTGCAGAATCTTGGAAGTTGCCCATAGGCATTGTTGTAGCAAACCCTCAACTTGTTCCATGTACTCACCCCAAAGTTGTGTAACATAATAAATTATGTTGAGTACAATATATTATAATTACGCACGGATGTCAATAATAAGAAGTGGCACAGAAGACAAAAACTGGGCGGTGCGGAGTCCGCCTAAAAGTTAACTGACAACGACCTTGCCGAAAGATTCACGGAGGAAGGCATGGAGTTATCAACGATATAAACGGGTTCAATCTAGAGGATCGGAACTCCAAATTTTTCCTGGAGGATGCCTGAAAAAAGGGAAGTGTAACTACCCCAAGGTGATTGAGCTGACTGACAATATCACCAGGAAAACCAGACGACCAAGATCATTTTTCGCCATATTAAGCATACCATCCGCAACGACGAGAAGCCCTACAAGCTGCCCTATGACTTGACCATCGTCGGGGAGGTGATCTGCCTAAAATCCCAGCCGTTCTTCATCGTTTAAGAGGACCGAAAATATAGCGTAAGTTTTCATCAAAACAAACATACCTAATTTGTGAATTAGTGTTTTCTCCCCCTCATTTAAAAAAAAACTAATATATCGTAAGATTATCGAGTATTTGTATTACTTTAAACAAAGAATCCCCTGTCGAAAATGATCGAGATGATATTCCACTTCCTGAGATAGAAAGGCTGGTCGAATTGAGGCTTAAACATTGCAGAAAGGTTCCATTTCGCACTCAAAGTTACATTTCGAAAAACAGGTGCTATAAAAAGCTCGAAAATTATTTTAAAAAAATAATGTACCTTTGTAGCATCTCACTAAAATAAAACATAATTATTTTCTTAGTTTTTGGAGACACATGTGAAATTTTCTTAAATTTGGTTAAAAATTCGTACTTTTTAAGCTACTCGTAATAAAAAAAAAACGAAACTTAAGAAATATTGGGAATGAAAAAAAAGAGTTTGGCAAACATGAATGGGAAAGGATTACGGTTAAGGCATTGTGTTGGTCCTTCAGAACAATAACACTGGGAAGAAGTCTTGTATGTTACCATTTAAATCCACCATTATAAAAAAGCGTAATAAACCTATAGTGAATTTAGAATGTTTGATAAAATAACAATAATTTTTGAAAGCTTTATTTCTAAATCCTTATCCATTTGTGATTATATAACCCTTTTAGTTTTTTCGGCCAGCCCGATTCCAAGCAGTGTTGCAATGGAAGCAGATCTATTAATCTAGTGCGACAGTGCAACGGGGTGTTCGGGATGAGAAATTGGTCCGGGCGTTTATCTGCATAGTCGTAAGATAATACAACATGAAGCTGTGGAGTTCGAGATAAAATCCTCGCCCATTTTAAAGATAATATACGACTTTGGGAAGGGTGAGAAATACGTACATTTTACATTCTTTAGCGATGCGATCCAGTTCAGATGTTATAAGTTCTGTGAATTTTCTAAAGGCGACATAAAGAACGTTTGCATGATTTTTTAATAGGATAGTATAACGCCTATTTGGGCGTATTATAATATGCATTTACATGGCCAGCAACGGGGTGCACCTAACAGCATAGCAAAGGAAAGTGTTTCTAGCGGGAAAGCGAGGAATTTGCCCGCTGACACTTCGGTTTACCCTTCGTGACGGAAAACACCCCTTGTTTTGTGATTACTTACGTCAGCGTGTTTAAATTCGGAAATAAACGTAATTTACCTCACATAAAATACTATCATTTGCCAATTACCTACTACGTTTATTCATTATAGTTCCTTAGTTCTACAATACATTTATTTCTTAAATAATTTGTTTTAAATTTGAACACCACGTAAAACCCTGAACATCTCCCAACCGTCTGAAGTTAGTGGAACTATAGCATCCCCAATTGAGTGTATGTTGAAAAGTTGAAGGAATTGAGAAGGAGAGAGAGAAGAAAAAAAGGGTGGGATTCCAGGCACTTCAGATCTAGTCAGCAAATACGGTTAAAGCCATTGAAAGCAACATTTTGGTACTGAGAAAACCTACCATGCAAATAAACTACATATCTTCGCAGGAAAGGCAAAAGGGCTGAATCCCCATTTTGGGAAGTTTACAGCAGAGCACTTTAAAGTTTTTTTTGTTTTACAATAAACTGCATCAAGTCTTTAGTGCCTGGTCGGATTTTTAAAAAAATAAGTTTACTCAACTACTTCATTGCTCTCACTGAGTTACCTGAAGCGAAAAAAGCTAAAAAAAGTCCCAAACTTGTGTCGCTTGAGTCAAGCCTTCTATCAAATGGTAAATATATTTTAGATGGCTGAAGGGCCAAAAAAGTCTTCGGAATCAAACGAGAGTCAGAGCATTCGATGCAGAAAAAAAAACTGATCAAAACTACATATTATTTAATTATTTTGAGTAAAGTCTAGTTTAAGCCTTTTTGCCTTTCCAGTGACGATATCATATGATACAAATAAAAGCATAAAAAATATTTACACATGCTATCAAAGTATTACATACCTTTTTAAAAAATAGTATTGAGATAATCCGTTTTTAAATATAATTAAATAAGGCAAATTTGGAAGGGATGTGTTACTTTTGAAAAATATTTGTTTTTGGCTCACAATCTGTATTTTCTGAGGATGTTGCAATTTCTAATAAAAAAAACCATGAAAAAATAAATAAAGTGGTCTGGTGTAAACTTTCCAAAATGGTGCTTCAGCTCTTTTGCCTTTCCTATTTACTTATATTTTCGGAATTACTTTAAGTAATTGTTTGTTTTTCGTGTAATCGCGACAGTATCTCAGTGCCACTGCTCAGTGTAGTTGGGGAAAGGGAAAAGGAGGGTTCGGAAGAATCTCGCCATTAGCAGCAACTTAATATTGCGTAGGCAATTCAATCCTCGGGGCATATTAAAACGTCTACAAGTCTAATTGGAGTTCCTTGATACTCAGTACTCAATATCCGTCAAATTGAAAATATCAAGCATCAATTATTTTTGTAGGTATATCATTACATTATTTAGATGGCTTTCGTAATTTACGAAGAGTGGTAAGATTTGAAGGGTGGAAGTGGAAGCAAGATGAGAAGCGACGTACCGGAGAGTGTTGTTATAGAACGTCTATTACCTAAAACTCAAGGGATTGATCTACTTATTCTTATATTAACGGACATAATAAGTATTTTTTTTTTAAGTAAGACAAACATTCCGGGTTACGAATAACCTGACAATATTAAAAAAACTCCTACTGCCATCATAAAAGCGAAAGATGTTGCTTATGCAATGATGGAGGACTTAACCAGCAGAGGAATTGAACGCACGACGCCCGGGGGGAATCCGACGCGTTCTCCACTCAGCTACCGACCAGTCAAATTGTCCAATTACATAAAATACACAACAAGAGAAAAACAAGAGCAACATAGAAAGCACAGTATATAGGGCGTCTCCGACTTCTTCATCCATTCAGTTTTGCATCATAGGTTTATTCTTTTCACACTCCTTTATTCGTTCATTTGTTCTACATTCCCAAACTATCTGAGGGTGCCTTTCTTGCACTCTTTCCGGATATCCAAATTTTAAACACGGTCACACATGGTTTTACAGCACATACGTCTCAGAGATCTCATTTCTACAGCATTCAGTCTACTTTCATCTTTCTTCTGCAAGTTCCACGCCTCACTGCTATTCATCAGGTTTTGAATAAAAGCACTCCATTGTGGACTGATAGCTATCTTTATAACACAAGAAATAATTATGAAAATCCACTCTCGTAAGATATTTCCATAGCATCGGGCCAAAAACATAGTCATTAGCGATTTTTAGCATATTTTATCGCAGTTTTTCATGTTCACTTGCATTTCCCTCTACGGCTCATGTCCCGCGTGCTCGGACAAAGGAGGCTTTATGGCTGATGAATAATTTGAGCGAGAAAGTGAGATGCGACGTAGAAAATTGCGGCGGAAAAGAGGAAGCGGATATGGATTATTAGTTTTCAATGTTGATGTCGCTTTGTTATTGATCTGTCGAAACGTGGGATTCAAAAGCTTGTTATTGGAGGAAAAGTGATGGTTGGAAGGATAGACGTATTTTATATACGCATTTATTATATCGTTGCTGGAAAGGCAAAAGAACTTAAGCGACACTTTGGTAAAAAATGAGTCGAATATGTAGTTTTGACCAGGTTTTTTTTCGGCATCGAATGTTCTGACTCTCGTTTGATTCCTTTGAGGCCCTTTAGCCACCCAAAATATATTTACCATTTAGGAGAAGGCTTCACTCAAGTGAAACAAGTCTGGGACTTTTTAAACTTTTTGTCGCTTCAGTTAACTCAGTGAGATCATTGAGATACCTAGGTTAACTTTTTTTTTTAAATCCAAGCGGGTGCTAAACATTTTGGAGGACGAAGACTTTTAGAAATTTCGGAGGTTTAAAATAAATTAAATAAGGGTGTATAACAATGTGCACAGATGTCATAAATACAAAAAATAAACAATTTGTAAAACAAGTAATGGCAGTTAGAAGAAAAATTAAAATATAATATTTTCAGAAAAATAGTATTCACCATACAAAGGTATGATTACACAAATACCTACAATATTTTTCGTTTGACCCAACCAATGCAAAATATATTGAAATCAGAAGCGATTCGGTCCACCAAGATTTTTGTTATGTCTCTTGACATGACCCGACTCAAGTATTTGATCTTGCCACGTATTTCTGGGGCATCCCCGACAGTTTATTCCACTTACCAAAGCTGAAATTAGCAATAATATTTCAAGTAAGGTTTATCGATTAATTTTTTCACATTCTCGTTTAAAATATGCAGAAGGGCGCTTTGGTAATTTAATGGTTTCTGTTCAATATTTTCTAGATTGTACAAAAACTAACTTGTCGATGACATAACCAAAACATTGGAATAATAGTTTTGTCAATGTACAAAACAAGAACGTAAAAAAAACAATAGTTGAATATACAACTCCAGATGGATAAAATCGCCGGGGACTTCGATAAACGGGACTTTAAAAATTTTTGGAATAAGTCAAACAAAGTGTTAAATGTACGGTGTAAAGTTCCGAGTAACATCAATGGAGAAACGAATCCGGAAAACATCGCCAACATTTTCAAATTGCACTTCGCCACTACAACCCCTCCCGCTACCGTCTCTTCAAACGAAACCCCACTGACAGAATACGATGATATCGAACTCCAGGTCACAGTGAACATGGTGAACACAACCATCAGAAACATGAAAGCTGGGACATCAGCAGGGCACGATGGATTGAGCATCGAGCACGTAAAACACACCAGGAGGAGCGATTTCGCAACTACTCGTTTACTGTCATCCTTAAGGGATACCTTCCTAAGATATGACAAAAACAATAATTATACCGATTATCAAATCGAAATTGTCAGACATAACTCTACAGGAAAATTACAGACCGATTTCCATTGCTACCTCTATCGCCAGAATATTTGAACGTGTTCTGTTGGACCAGGTTGGACCCCACATGAAAACGAGCGATAATCAGATGGGCTTTAAAAGGATTGCTCCACGGACACAGCGATATTTTGCGTAAAACGAACGTTGGAACACTATCGAAAAAACAACTACTACGCGTGCTTTCTTGATCTCAGTAAGGCGTTCGACAGAGTCCATCACCCCTTACTATGGACTTAACTCCTGGTAAAGTGGAAAGATGGATGCCTTTTAATCTGAAAAGCGGAGTTAGACAAGGTCATGTCCCCATTATTGTTTAACATTTATATGGAAAAACTGACCCATAGATTAAATAATGCTAAGACTGCCATATTGGAGGACAGTGTTTTTAATAATGTGAGCTATGCAGACGATATGGTTCTCATGACGCCGTCAGGGCTACGTATCCTCCTAAATATCTGCGAAGAGTTTGCTCGAAACAAACGATTTACAATCCGCTAAAAACGGCACTGATGATTATCAGATACGGGCAGGGTCCCTCCAGCATTCTTGAACGGTGAGGTTCTAAAGATAAATAGAAGAAACCAAATATCTAGGGCACATCATCACCAACAAGCTAATGGATGACGACGACATTGACAGGCAAAGGCGAGCACTCAGTGTGAAATCAAACATGCTCAGTAGAAGATTTCGGCTCTGTAGTCCACCAGTGAAAAGGACACTCTTCCTGGCGTTCTGTACTACCCTATACACGTGCGAGCTCTGGACCAATTTTAAGAAGAGTAGCATGGAAAGGCTTCGGGTCCAGTTAACAACGCCTACCGCATGATGTTCAATCTTCCCAGGCACTGCAGTGCTTCCGGTATGTTCACCGAGGGCGAGTTCCAGGATTTGCAGCCCTTATGAGAACCAGGGTAAAGAATGCGGGAAAGGATTAACAACGAATAACCTCATCATGGAATCCCGTCAGATCCCGAACTCAAGCATAGAAGCGCATTGAATTATTGGCCCCATCAATCTTAACGCTGCCAGGATGGACTCCCTCTTGATGGCGTTGCAGAAATGAGGCCTAATATACTCCATTAATATTTTCTTACTTATATTCTTTAATTTATTTTTATCTACATTATTATTTTTTACATATATTTTTATTTTATTATTTATTTATTTACTTCTTATGAATTTCTGTTCATTTTTATTTTGTTTCTATTATTATTACAATGGATTGATATCAATTATGGAAGGTATTGGATTGCACTACTCCTGCATACCTTCCGGAATAAAACTTTACTATTATTATTATTATTACTTTGAAAAGAAGTACTTGCTTTAAATTCAATGGCAATAAAATGATTTTAAAAACGTTTTTTTAATATTTAAAATATGTGAAAAGGTGGAGCCATTTACAATTGAGATTCAGGTTTTATCAAGAATTTAGAAATATTCTCGTAAGAAATTAAGGTACATATTTTTCTGAACATCAAACTTATTTTTCATTCCTAAGTCACATGCCAGACATTTCTTATAAAGACGTGCAAATAATAACACTAGGCATTTTTTCGCAAATTGTAAACTGCCCCATCTTTACAAAGCATTTTTATGGTTATGTTTCATAAAGATGGTGTTATTAAAAAAATTCCCAGTAGGTAGGTACCGTTACAACATATTTGTAAAAATTCTTAAACTCAAGTATTTTGTCTATATTACAGTATTCGTGAATAAGCAATTCAAAAAGGTCACCATATTTTTTTTTGCTTCATAAATGTTGATATGGGAATTCCTATGAAACCTATAAACTATAACTAATTCTTATAATATATATGAAAAGAAATTTTTGACGATGGAAGAGTTTCTCCTAACCTTTTGATGTATGCTATCATGACTGGTTTCATCGTTGGAAGTTTTAAATAACTTGAATTGATACTTGCATATCGCTTTGACATTCTAAGACAGAATGATTTTATTTCAATGCAGAAACTATCATGTTATAGTGAATTTATGCATCCTTCTAATGAATTTGAAAAAAAATGGACTGTAAACAATAAACTATACTTCCTACTAGACGGAAGTGTATAATTGTAGCCTGTGCAAAATAAAGGAATGAATGGAACAATGGGAAACCATTCACTCACCGGTATAGTTGAGGTTATAAGTTCTTGAAGTCTTCTTACGCAATGTATAATTAGAAAAAATACGAGTATACCACACCTTTAAGTTTTCTTATTAAGAAACCACCAAATTTACTTTATATTATTTGGAGATCAACACAACAAACCGTCGAACAAGCGAAAAATTAACGAGCAAAACGTTTTTTCACATCAAAACTATTCTGTTTGATTGACAATTATTTCGAACACAGTATTGTTGAATACAGAAATCAAATATTGCAAAATGGCTGGATAGGTAGAAACTGGATGAAAAACATGAAGGTAAGATTCTAACAAATTATCACTTTGAAATTCAACAATTCGTAAGAAAATATTTTTACAATTTTACAAATTTAAATCGTTCGAATTTTAAATATTTATTGAGTGCGTTTCAACCCAAAACTGTTATCTTATTCATGTTATCTCGTAGTTAAACATTGACCCACTTATTTATTTTTCCAGTTTTTAATCATAAGAAGTCCACTTAAAATATGTGTTTAGTAGACAGTTTTCTCATACGCTTATTTTAAAATTACTTGCAGCATTTATTTATGGACTAATATATTGTACAAATTTTCACCGTAATTTGCACATTATTAAAGGGAACAAACAGGAAGTGTAGAGATCGCCGTGCGAACACAGGGTTCACAAAACAAAACTAGCTGATTAATCAGTTTTTGATTTAAGTTTTAACGTTCTTGCAAGAAGGATGAAATTGAATATTCCAAGAATAGAAGATTTTATTTAAGATATGATATTTCAAAATAGTAAAAAGAGATTAGTAGTATTATACATTTCCGTATACTTTTGCGTAAAATGAAAGAGTATAACATTTGAAATCAAGGAAGTGCTGGATGATTGTGAAATTCATGAACAAAGACATTTTGAGATGACCTCTTTATTCAATGCTGCGTAAGTTCTAGTGTAAATGATATTCTTAAACCTTCAATGGAAATATAATCAGAATGATACTAAAAACATGTACCAAAAGACTTTATATTAGTTTTTATTATTTTTTTATCTTTTGCATTGATTCTCAAACTGCGAGCTCTGGCGTTATGAAATTTGTAAAGATTATCATGGCTGGAGTTTTATGTTAAACAACACTTTTTTTTGCTGCCAAAGTAATTATCGTTTAGAGCTACAAAGGTTTGAAATAACCACTTACATGCGGAAGAATAACATTATATTGTAGAGTTGACTGTTTGTCTGTCTAACTAACTAAATAACCATTACGCCGTTCCCCGTAGGGGTAGGCAAAAAAGACGGACCGCAACACAACTCTGTCTTGGCACACATTTCTTCCTTCATTCACATTCATGCATCGTCCCAAACACACTCTTCTATTATTTTGCTATTCACATGGCCCGACTCAAGTATTTGATTTGATTGCGTGTTTAATCTCCCCCGACATCTCTTCTTCTATTCACTTTCGCATCATGTATTCTATTCACACTCCTTTCTTCGTTAATTCGCTCTAAATGCCCAAACCATCTAAGCGTTCCTTTCTTGATCCTATTCATTACACGTTACATCAGCCTTGCATTCTTTCCGAATATTTACATTTTTAACACGGTCATACACGGTTTTTTGAAATTTTCCTAATTACCTGGAAAGAATTAACAGATAAATAATTTGTAGTATTGCTTGTATTAGAAAACCGAAAAGTTTGTATTTTTGGGTAAAAAAGAAACTCATCCTTGTTGTTTGATTGGTAACAAATAATAAAAAATAATATAAAAACTAAAAGAATAAAGTAAAAAAAAAAATATCTAAAAAATTGAATAACAGGTAAAAAATACTGTAAATGAAAACAACAAATAATATTGAATAAATAACAGGTTCAAAAATATTTAAAAAGAAAGTAAAAAATAATACTGAATAATAAGTTCAAAAATATTTAAAAAGAAAGGTAAAAATAATATTGAATAACAGGTCCAAAGTTCATAGTTTCAACAATTAGTTTAGCTGTACCAGATGAAAAAAAAACTGTACTAAAGTATACCATACTTATAGTGTGATATTGTCGTGCTAAATGCATCAACATCATCGGAGGATTTATTTCCCAGATGTTGAATTCATCGCATAGGCGTGTTAAATTGTGGGGTTGAAGCAGAATTGTTACAATTGTATGGCAGGTACTGCCTTGTAGCCGTTCTGCCAGGAACATGAGATGCAATTTTGATTACAATTTTCTACGAAAGTGTAATAATTATTTCCGCTGTTCTTCTCAATGACCCGGTAGATTGGCTCTAAGCAGGCTGTTTGCGCAAACACTACGGACGCCGGGGAAATTAAAAATATCTTCCTCGTCTGATGATGCTGCCAGGATACCATAAAGAGGAAGTGAGTACATCACCTTTTTGTGCCCGCTCTGTTATTGGGCGGTCCATTAATAATTGCGCTTTAACTACTGAATATTACATCCGACCCGCTTTCTGCTGCCCTGGTGCACGATCGTTTTAGGCTTTAATCAAAACGTAATGAACGCTAAATGGGGAAGCTCCAATCGAGGGCTTCATTAGACAATTAATGGAATATCAGAAATCTTTTCCAATCTTTATAAATTCCATCTCATTTCGGTCGTTTTAAAGTTTAAATTAACGTCTAAAATTTATTAATTTTCGAAGCAATATCAATCAGAGTCAAGTAATTAGATAAAAAGTGATAGATACTCTCAGTATAACCCTTGTGAAAGACCAACATTTAGAAACGAAACATTGCTCGAAATTGATTTAACCGTGTTCAGTGACCAGATCTGAAAAGCCAGGTATTTTCCATTCTTCCCCTTCTCTACCTCCATAAAACCTCGTGGCCGAGTGGTTAAGATCCTCAGATAGGAATTTTGAGGTTACAGGTTCGAATCCTGGTAGAAGTAAATATTATTTAATGAATGTGCGTTGATAAATATTTAATAATATAAAGTATATTTACGATACATTCCAGAGTGGTAGATACTCTTAGAATCACCCTGGCTGAAGAACATCATTTAGAATTACGACATTGTTTGAAGAAGCTTTATCCAAAGCGTTAGATACTCTAAGTATTTCCCTAGTGAAAGTTTACCGTTCAGAATTGAAACGTCGAAATATTTAAACGTGATCAAAAATAAATAGCCAGGTACTTCCCAACCTTCCCCTTCCTATATCCTTCTCCTCCCCACTACTTTCAGCCTGGCGACATACCCAAATTAGGGATGCCATGGTCCCACAGGCTCCAGACGGTTGGGAGCAGTTGGGACTCATATACACTCAAACATATTAAAAAACCCGTGTTTGGTGATCAAATCCAGATGGCCAGGTACTTCCCAACCTTCCTCATTCCCATCTCCTTTACTTTACAAATTCATTCAGGCTCATAAAAGCCCTCATTTGGGGATGCCATAGTCCACAGAAGGCAGTTGAAAGTCGTGCTCGATATTCGTTTTCAAAAATAAATTAACACAGAAAAAAATACTTCAGGTGCTACTGAGTTTTTTAGATGCCCTATTTCTGAAATTTGACACATATAAGATTAAGTTTTCCGATTTTAAATATTTTAAAATTGCCAATATACGAAAAAACCTGTTGAATTGATCTCGTAACGAGATTTATTTTGAGTGGTCTTAGTTGTCTTTAAAGGTACACGTTTTGAGAGAAAATACATAATATCGAAAAACATAATTCAAATAAGTCAAGTCATCCCAAATAGAAGCGGATTTCGGCAAACAAAAATAAAAATTGATGCATATTATGGAGAATACAGTGAGAACAATGTTTTAAAACCACAAAATGGTTTGATTGGTAAATATTATTTCAAATTAATAAAATAACATTGTTATTTTTCTCTTCGAAACAAAAAAAAATAACTCGGGAATCTGAATTTATCTATGGCGGGTGGGATCAGCGTTGTCAAAAAACTAGAATCTCCAAGGCAACAGGATATAAAACCCACCACATTTTAGGGTACAAAACAATACATCTCCCCCTCATAAAATTTAAAAATAATCCCCAGAAATATAATTTTCTGGGCACACCTCACACACGAAAATCTAAAATTCCCGGAAGGTCGACACACTGGAACATCTGATACTAATAACTGAAAAAGGAATTGGATCTATTACGGTCTTCGTTAACTGGAAATGCAGCGACACCCCATTTTAAACGTAAGCCGTCCACAGTCCCCTCGATGATTTAACGAATATCAAAATGGCCCTTGGCAGCAAAAGGTTCCCCAACCCTGATGTTAAAAAAAAAACAAAATGTTAGTGGGAAAAATTAATCTTTTTTTGGGAACTTCATTGCAATTCGGTGACCATCTTGCCCTAAATTCAATCGTCAATTAACCAACAAACCCCCGTCACTGTTATTAAAACCGATATTGCCTGTAGGATTTAAAGCTGCAATGAAACATTGAAGATAAATTTTACTGAAGTGAAATCCTATTGATTTTTGAAAAACGTATTTCACGTCTTTCACGTCAGTGAGGAGAGATTCAGAAGTGATATCCTATTGATTCTTGAAAGAGTTTCTCCTTATTGACCTGATCATCCCTACTGCCTGAATGTTTTTTGAAATTTCTTTTTTTTGAAAATTGTTTTTATTTTCTTGTCTTACTTATCTACATGGTACCTTAATTTGAATTCATTTTACGAATACGAGAATTTATTATAAGCACTGAATTAATAACAGTTTGTCATGTTTAAAAAATTCAATAAAGATTTTTTTTTTATTATTATTAAGATGTTTCCAGCTTCAAATAAATTTTAAAAGGTAGACAGTACACTCTAAAAGTTCTAAATTATATTTTTCTTGACGGAATCGTACGATAAAAACTGTGAACATTTTCAAAGAAAAGAAACACCATTCACCCACCGGTATATTTGATATTCTAGGCATATAATTTGTATCCACAAAACGACGTACAAAAAAAAAAAAAAATCTTTTCATCGGTATAACATTTTTCGGTCGATGATTTTTCTCAACAGCGAAGAACAACGAACGATCCACAAAATCACCTTCTTTCACCTTCGATCAAAATTCAAAACGATTCAACTATCACTGTTTGTTGAATCTACTCCCTTTATTTTATATATGGCGGTATAACAATTGTTATAGCTTTTATAGTTTTTGGCGGAAACTTCACTGGTTAATCCAACAATGTAATTACTTAATATATCAAAACGTATATTTAACTGTATGTTTTCCCAAACAAATAATAATAATGTGATGGTTAGGTAAGTCGGAAAAATAAAAAAAAGAGACATGAAGGTAAGAACTTTCCGCCGTATGACCATCAACAAATGTTACAAAAATGACCGGTTTACACGAGAACAGTGTTTAGATTAGTGATAAGTGATAATGTGACCATAGATGAATTAAATAATGTAGATACGTTACTGAGACAATGCGCCTGGTTGCACTAAACCAAGTCAACGAGACATACCTTCGAAACACGCTTCATATAGCTATCTCTTCCGCACACACATATTTTTTGAATGGCTATCCTTTTCATACGCGGGTGAAACATTTAGTGGTGCAACATTAGTAAAGTTACATTTTTCGTAAGACTTGTATGAATATTTCGTGTCTTGTATTTTATGTCTATGACCGTTACGTTAAACCTGGCGTGCGCCAATAACTTTTACTAAATGTGTTATAAAACATTTATTTCAAATAAAATAACAAAAAATATATATTTGCAGCACGTTCGAGAGTGGTAGATACTCTAAGTATCGCTCTGGTGAAAGATCACCATTCAGAATCGAAACGTTGCTTGAAATGGCTTTCGCCCTTGTATTGTGACCAGATCTGAATAGCCAAGTACTTTGTAACCTTCCTCTTCTCCATCTCCTTTCCCTCCCAACTACTTTCAGTCTCACAACATACCCCAATTTGGGATGCCATAGTTTCACTGGCTCTAGACGGTTGGGAGCAGTTGGGACTCTAGTGCGGTATTCACTGTAAATAGAAAAAAAAACAGTGCGCTTTTGGTTTTTTTTTTAAGACGGTCGTTTAGTTATCAGTTAAAAGAAATATTAACCATGTTCTCGTGTAAACCGGCCATTAGTGACATCTGTTTATATGAGCACAATTGACTAACAAAATAATTTTCCATTTTGTACGTATTGATAAACCAAAAAAATCTGTCATCCATGTGTGTGAAAGGATTTTTTGTCTTCTTGGTTGATAACTAAAAATATGATATCAGCCTGTACGTGGCTGGGAGATCTTTTAATTTTCGAACTGTAATATAATATTTAGTCAAAATGGTTGGTTTATGTCGACACTTACAGATAATTCAAAATTAAATACAAAGATGGCTTCAGTTTGAAGCACCATGATGAAATAATGGTTATCTAAATATTAATCTTACGGAATTGATAGCGAAACATCTAGTCGTATTCTTAATGACCTACCCGAGTTGCAATTGAACTCACAAACGTGGATGCAAGCATAAAGGCACTATAGGGGTGAGATATATCGTAAAATTATAAGCAAAGCGAGGAATCGCTTTGACAAATGGATTATAAGAGAATTATGTAGGTCTCTGGATAGAGCGCTTGAGATTGAACGTAAAAGGCGTTTGTGATTGAAAATGCTTTAATAATGGCCATTTTCATTAACTAAACTGAGCGATCGCTTAGTTCTTTACAAGTACCTGAAATCATTTCCTATATCATATTTTACCAATTTTAATAACAACAGTAATATGTATGTAATCTATTTTCTTAGGATTATATTCCAGGCTTCCTCTTTTCTATCTTTTCTCACTCTCCAATACGTTCAGACTCACAGAATACCTTATTTGGGGATGCCGTAGTCCCACTGGCTTCAGACAGTTGAGAGCAGTTTGGATTTTTGTGCGGTATTCACATAAAATAGGGATCTTCAGGGATCCATTCTATGGTTTCAAACTTTCTCTCCGGGGCTTTTAAAAAACTTGTTCAACACTCTTACATCGACCTTGATTATTTTCGTATCTTTTAATTTGTTATATGTCATACCGAGACCACTTTACCACGTATACGCTTGTGGGACTTCGTTCCTGCCGTATTCTTGTTTTCTTCCACTGTCAGTTTCATGCCTCACTGCCACACCTTAGGTATGTATCAGAATTCCATTATTTACTATTAAACTTACCTGCTTTGTCAATTTTATCAAAGACCGATGCATTCAGTCTTCCATTAATTGACTTTCTTGCATTCACCCTTCTGAAAATGCCTTTATTAGCGTTCCCATATCTCGCGAACACACTTCTTTGATATACAAACTCATCCCCTTGCTCAAAGATTCAGAATTCACATAAATTATTTTGAACGGTGTTTTTAACCTCTCTTTCAAATACCATGACTTTGGATATACATGCTTTTTCATTTAATTCCACGAGTAGATACGGAAAACTGCAAATCTTCCTTCTTTGCCTGCCAACCAGGCACCAATATTATAATAGATTTGCATTTGTATTTTTTTAACACTTCCTTTTTTACATGCTTACTGATTTGAAGGAACTTAACAGGAGCTCAGAAATATGATGATGGTGCCATATTTTTCACTTTAGGTCTTCCACCATTCTGCGATGTTTTGATAAGGTTAAATCATTTATCTTCTTAATAATACGAGTATGTACCAGGGCCCCATAAGGGTGAGTAGGGTGATGTGGAAATGTTTGGCTAGCAGATGAGATAGCAGTGCGGTAGTTTTTAATGCATACTTGATATCTGCTTACCTTGCCTCGGAATATTTAACTAACAGGGGATCAGGAACGTACGGAGTGTTTGTAGATCTGAAACAACAATTTAACAAATTGATTAAAATTGTTATGAATATTTTACAGCGGTTCGAGCTTAACCTTTCTGTAAAGCCTCACGCTTTCCAGGTCAGGTTTTTCGATTATTTGTGTCCCTCGTTTTCAATTTTATTTAATATTTTAAATAATCGTATTTAGCCACATTTACAAACTCAAAATTAAAAAAAAACCCATCCACAGATTCTTAAATTGATTAGACCTCTGATGTATTTCAAAATAAAGACCTCAAAATTAAATGGATAGCAAGAATCCTTAATATATTTTTCTATTTGTTGGATTCTAAAAATTGCGTAATCCTTAAATTAATTTAATTTCCTATCAGAATTATAAAATCTGTAATAAGGGTGCGTGTTTATTATTATTTTGTATGAATGTATAGATTACGGAAATAAAAATGTGAAAAATATTTTATGGAACCTGCAAACAAAACATAACTACTTGAAACTAAAAGGTATTTGAATTTAAATGAAGCCAAAAGTGAAACAGAATTTAATAAAGTTTAGGTATTCATGTAAAAAAGGTGGATGTTTTCTTGGGTTTAAAGCTTCTTTTACCTGAAGTGAATAATTGATCCATCAATTTGAGAGATTTTTTATGGTGTTTGAGTAATTCCTTTCTACCACAAAACCAAAATCCCTTCGGAATATTGCTAAAAAGCTACGAAAAAACGGTACGATCCGCCAGGGCGTCATAAGTCGCTGCGGTTCACCATTGAGTTTAGGGGTTCGTCCCTTTTAATACGTAATATAATACAGTACACCTACTGCGTTTGATGTTACCCTGTTATACACTTTGTTCGCTTTGCCACGGATGTTAAGTAAGTCATTGTATATTTTAGTGTGAGCATGCTTTAGGGTTGCCTACTAAAAACACCTTGAGGCAATCCGCATGGGTAAATATTCGCGGAACATGCTTGCACCTTAACCACCGAGAGAAAAATAAGACATGCGAGTATTCACATGTATACCATTTTGTAGAATTATCGACCAGTAGAAAAATCTATGATCAGAAGAAAACCACATCTATACTTGAGAAAGAAACTACTGAAAGAAAGAAAGTTCCATTTGTTTTCAAAAGATTAACAATCTTATTCATAGGGTTGAACATCTGTTCGCATCATCTGTTCATCACAAAAACTGTCGAACGGTGAGCTCTTGCATAATATCTCTAAACCACCTATTGATCGTATCAATTTGATCCACGTTTTATTTAGTTGCAAAAATTATACCCTTAGCGTCTGGTAAATTGTTTTTTTTTTTAAATCTGCTTGATGTACACATGCACTATAATACCACTATCCGAACCTTTTTATCTCATGATTTACGATAATGATTATGATTTTAGATAGTTTTAATTTGTATTTTTTAAATTTTATTTGCTCTCAATCCATCAATTATCTGCTCTTTTCAGAATTAACTTTAATAATCAAATCAATTATTTGCTCTTCTGTGCTAGAAAAACTATAGATTTCCAATAAAATGACTGCATTTTCTGTAAAACCTGAAGCCTTCTCATTATTTTTATCAGACAACAATTATTTTTGTAGGGTTAACCCTTGGATTCCTTATCTCCCGACCGGTGTGGAGAAGTGCCTGAGTCTGGAACTTGGGGGTTATTTATGGAGACCTACAGTGGTCTGTGATTTAGACAGATAAATTGACGAGACAATGGCTGGAAATGTCGTCGGCTGTGATTGTGAAAAGAGTTGTTTGTTTTTATCTAGGACTTGAATAAATAGACCAAAAGTGAAGAATCATAGAAGAGATAGAATCATTTATAATGATTGTAAAACTTTAGGCGTTTTCTCGACTAAATGTTGACAAATTTTAAGATTTTAAGAAGAACAATTAAAATGTTAGGTTCACATTTTTGGAATCAATAGCCATATTTTATCTAAGCTCTGTAATTTACATTGAATAGTGTAAAAATATATCAATATACATACTTTTTCAGATGACAAGGTGGCAGCTCAATGTATGGCTTATTACTTGTAGTCTTCTTTGTAACTAGGTTTTGAAAATTGACTAACCATCACGCCATTTCTCCGCAGAGGTAGGCAGAGCCATACAACTCTGTCTTTGTACACTTTTTGCTTCATTTACATTCATACATCGTCTCATACATACTCTTCTCTTATTACACGACCCGATTCAAGTATTTGATTCACTTGATAGTGCCACTCTGTTCTTCTTCCATTTACTTTCGCATCATATATTATTTTCACACTACTTTCTTCGTTCATTCGCTCTACGTGCCCAAACCATATAAGCGTCCCTTTCTTGATCCTATTTATTACTCTTACATCAACCTTGCATTCCTTCCGGATATCCATATTACTTAACACGGTTATACATGGTTTTACTGCACTTACACATAAGGGATCTCATTTCCACAGTATTCAGTCTACTTTCATCCTTCCTCTGTCAGTTCCATGCCTCACTGCCATACATCAGGGTTGGTATACGCACACTTGCTCCAAGTATTTATCATTCACAACTATATTGCACGCTAAATGATGTCCAATAATGAATAAACGGTAATAAAAATAATCAAGAAAAATTATTTTTGGTATTTAAGATATACGGGGTTTTTCAGACAAATACTAATTTTTACCGTCAGGAAAAAAGGATTATGGAATTTGAAAAAAATCACTGTGTTATTTTATGATTAATAACTTAGTGCCTCAATAAAGATTAGCTATTAGTGAATTTTGTAATTCATTTAGGGTTCCTTCAAAAGTGATTTTTTGAATTATGTAATATCAAAATCGAAAAGCAATTGCTATTCGTATAAAATATGTGTATTCAAAAAGAAACGCAGCCTCCACAAAAAAGGTTGTGCGGGGATCGCCTAGGACGGTATCCCTTGATGCGGAAATATTGTTAATTATTCCATTTATCAATCCCAAGCACCCTGCCTCATAAAAAGTTCGCATCCTTGATTGAAATTAATTTTATTATCAACATTATTTTACACTTGGATGTGAAACAAGTCTTCAACATTAAAAAAAAATTACTACGAGATTGTCAGTGAGACTTTGGCTTCCCCAATCGGGGTATGTTATGAGGTTGAAGGTAGTGGGAAGGGGAATTAAATGGGGACCAGGAAGGTTGGGAAGTACCTGGCTATTAAATTCTGGTCACCAAACACGTCTAGAGCCTTTTCAAACAACAATTCACTTCTGAATGGTGGTCTTTCACCTGGGCAATATTTGAGTATCTACCACTCTGGAACGTGCTGCAAATATACTTTGTTTTTTTTTTTATATTAATTAAATGTGTTATGATACATATTAATTAAATATACAAAAATTGCGCACGCCGGGTTTGAACCCGCGACCTCTCGATTCGTAGTCGAGCGTCTTACTACTCGACCATGCAGGATAGATAGATAGAAAGTGCTATACTTTTGTATAAAGATGTCATATCTCATCTTGCATGCTGCCTGAAGAGTTTAAAAACCATTAAAACGAGAGATTTTTTTTAGGTTAACTCTCACTCCAAAAAACAAGCGGAAACTTTATTGGCAATCGGCTAACGTGAAAAACGTCTATCTTTTAGTTAAAGCCTTTGGTGAGAAACAGCCCGGGTTTTCTCTGCCTCGTAAATTCCGGTCTTTCATCAATAGGATAAGGTGCTCGCATAGCCGTTGTGCCAACATGATGCACCGGTGGAAGCCTAAAGAGTCGGTGATGTGTGAGTGCGGTGCGGTGTAGATCACCGAGCATGTGGTCAACGAATGCTCGCTTCATTAGTTCCCCTACAGGAATCGATTAGGTCCATAGGACAACTCCTAGAACCCTAGACTGGCTGGCAGACCTAGATATTCCCTCCCAACCCCCCATCATATAAAATAAGAAGAAGAAGACGTAGACTAGTCGGTTTATAGCAATTTAAAAAAATATTTTTGTTGAACACAATCACCATGTGGTTTGACACATTTAGAGAAATGAAAAAAAAACTTTGCACAAGACCACAAATATTATATTATTTTTTATAACCGACTGGTTTCGCATAGCCTAAACATCATCAGGGTACACAATCAAACTAAACAAAAAATACAAAGTGTGCGGTATACATACTCATACAGAGGGAGAACAAAATATAAAATAAAATAACATCACAATAAGAAAACAATACAAAAACATTTAAATTATAACAAAGGGACAGAGAGAAAGTGACAGGTAATATGAATAGAAAGAGATAAAACGTCAACTGCTTTTTAATTTTCATTGTGAATACCCAACAAGAGTCCTAACTGCTCCCAACCGTCTAGAGCCAGTGATACTAAATATACTGAGGAAAGAAAGGAAATAGGGAAGAGGAAGGTTGAAAAGTACCTGGCTATTCAAATCTGGTCACCAAACACGGCTAAAGCCATTTCAAGCAACGTTTAGATTCTGAATTATGGTATTTAACCAGTGCAATACGAGCATCTATCTGCTGCTCTGGAATGTGCCGCAAATACGATATACTTTGCATTATTCGCAACCTCCGGATTCGTAGACGAGCGTCTTACCACTCGACCACGTAGGCCATCGCTTGATACAGATAGGATAAGCTAGGTAAATACCAGGTACCGCCACTTTTCACTAATTCTTTTATTTCTCTCTTACTTTCTCTCTTCTCAATTTGAAAAAAAATAGTGAGAGCCGCGGTGACAGCATTACCTAACATTGGGAGAAATTTATATTTTACAAAATCACGGAAATTATTACACATATTTTATGAATGCTAAAATCTGATTTAATTCGAGTACATAATTACTGTACATTAGTATGTATAATACGATGTATGAGTGCGAATGAAGCAAGGAGTGTGTGCCAAGGCAGAGTTGTATGGCGGTCTATCATATCTGCCTACCCCTGCGGAGAAACGGCGTGATGGTTAGTTAGTTAGTTGTAATAAAATGGCTCGAGAAAAGAAGACACGGGTTCAATATCCCGTTACACTGAATCGACATCTTGCTAAAAGTAGGTATTATATATACACTTACTTAGAACGAGAAATAAATCTGTTGCAATATTTTACCCAAGACACTTCAAAATTGCTACAATGTACCGAAAAAAGTGCAATAAACACTGAACACCCAAACATTATTGCAAAATTTATGGACTGGGTGTACGTAAAATAAATTGATATATTTTACGACCCAAGTGCCAATAAAGTGAAACAATAGCTGTATCTAATGAGCACATCTGAACAGTTCAGTTTGACGTTTAATGCGGCCATTCTGAGACTTGTGTTGCCACGGATTGTGGTTTCTTGTACCCACTTTATGATTACAGCAATACAAAGCATAAAACATGTTGTTCCCGGCTTCAAAGGGGATTTTCTGCTAAATAAAACGTACGAACGTCGATCGTCAAAAGGCATGTTAAATATGTAAAGGTTGAGAGACCGTAAAGAATACCACAAAATACGCTGCATTGAATTTGATTTGCTTGGTGCATCTCTTTCTGCCAGTGGATTGGTCGCTTAGATGAATTAAATATTGTAAATACGTTACTGAGACAACGCGCCTGGTTGCACTAAGCCAAGTCAACGAGACATACCTTCGAAACACGCTTCATATAGCTATCTCTTCCGCACACACATTTTCTTTGAATGGCTATCCTTTTTATACGCAGGTGAAACATTTAGTAGTGCAACATTAGTGTTGCTACATTTTTTGTAAGATTTGTATGAATATTATGTGTCTTGTATTTTATGTCTATGGTTGGTCGTAAATGTTTTTTCTGGTGAATTCTCAAGACTTGTTAATGATCCTACAATGAAGTTAAGAATATAAAATATTTGGGAAAAATTATAGTCGTTTTGTTAAATGAAATTATTAGAATATTTCACTAAGATACAATATAACTACCTGTAATATTGTATCCAAGTCTTATATTACATTAGTTTTTTAAGTAAGTTAATTAATTATTTCCTTTTTTGTAGAACTGTTGTACATCAATAAAGCAATGATTAATAGGACAGGCAACAACATTAACACGTTCATTGCTAACCAAAATTCGTACATATTAATGCCATATGAATGACGAATCAATTCATACTGACGAACAGTGACGGGTTTCCCTGTGCCCTGTGGAACTACTCAAACCACATGGCTGCGTCTGTTATAGATCGGTTCAAAGCGAAGAGGCACTACAACGCGCGTGGCACGTTGTGCGCATACCGGTCAGATGTCTGTCAACGCGCGACGCGCGATGTCAGCAATTAACGTGTTAAGTAATGTCAAGTCAAAGATTGAGCAAGGTAAATTAAATGAAAATATTACAAAGTTTTCTGGCGTAACGGTAGCCAAAAATCATTTAGATTTGCACTAACGAATTTGACGGTGTAAATATTTTTTTATATTTTTTTTTAAAGTGAATACCGTACCAGAGTCCGAACTGCTTCCAACCGTCTGGAGCCAGTGAATCTATGGAATCTCCAATTGGGGTATGTTGCGAGGCTGAAGAGGAAGGTTGGGAAGCACCTGGCTATTCAGATCACCAAACACGGCTAAAGCGATTTCAAGCAACGCTTATATTCTGAATGGTGGTCTTTCATCAGAGCGATACTTAGAGCATCTACACTAGAGTTTTGATTGAGGAATAACAATGAATTATTTCCGAGTTAATGGGAAGGGTGTTGAAGTGGATAAGTTGCAACAAATTATGTTGAATCATAAGTTGTTTGTTAGTTTCAAATGCTCTTAGGTAATTTGATATAACATTAAAATGATAAATAAACGTCATGAAATATATTTAATTTTTTTTGTGTAATGTAATTAAGTGGCTTTCTTTGTGATGATTTCTGAGAAAAAAAAGTAAAATACGTTATCTTCATTTCGAACTCTAATTGTCTATGACTTTCGTTGACTTTAAAAAGATTACATTTTTTATAGAAATCGCATTAATTACTTCAAAGAATCCTGAATTTCAAAAAATATTCTATATTCAAATTCGAACCAAAGAAAACATTGCCTTTAAAAAGGTAAATTAAAAAAAAATGTGAAAATTAAAGCAAATTTTTTGTTTTTGTCTCAACAATGTGCAACATTTCAATGCCAATGAGTTAGGTTAGAATACGATTATAGTTTTCTACTACGAAACTTAGGTATAGCCTCAGATCAAGAATATATATGGAGAGAGAGCTAAATATGTCTCCGGGTTTTTATGTCGTAAGCCATGAGAGAGACGAGACAAGTTCTCACATAATATAGCACCACTATTCGGTATGTAAGAATGTTTTTCGTCCCGCGACTTCAGTGTCCCTGTGAATTACTTTTTGTTATGCGACATAACAGGACACAACTCAACGGTTTTGTAGGTTATATCCTATATTTTTGTTTAAAACAATACTGTGAAAAAGTGGTTATACAAATAAACACAAACATTATGTCGACATTTGCTATGAATGTATCTATATATACCCTATCCCTAGTCCAAGCCACGCCCGAGTCAGGCGAAAATCATCAATACTGACTATAGAAGCGCTCTCTCTTGTATATTATTGTTCTGAGAGTATAGCGGTTACAACTTAACCTTGAAGTGTCAAAGAAAATAATATTTTTCTCAACCATCCCAAAGGTTAAAGGTAAAATTGATCGTAAAAAAACGATGGCAAAAACAAAAGTGCTGTCTTTTGATTTATAAATTCTCAGAATATTTTTTTAATTAAATATTATTTATTATTTTATGAGTTTTGACTTGGCGAGAATTCGCCCTTTACGTGCTATTTCTTCATTTTATTGTGTTGAAGTTATTTCATAGGGGGAACATAATATCCAGCAGAAGGGGACAATAAAACAATAGTAAGTAAAGTCAAGTGGAATAAAATCATCTCAGACGGCGACCGTAATGTATATGGATACTGTATAAATCTGCAACAGCCTGCCAGCCTGCGCGATTCAGACGGTTTCCAAATTTCACCCTCTTATGACAAAATTGAAAACGACACCAACATTGTGAACTACCACTTCAAAATTTTAAATTAATCTAAACGTGAAGATTCAAACTCATGTTCTTAATGAAATGCATATGTTTTTAATTTTGAAACAAATTAGAACTTTTTAAATTTGTAACTGATGCTAATTGAAATTATCAAATTAAAATAATCTCTTCAAATCTCTACCCACCCAATAAAGTGACTACCTATCTACTCCAAGCTACCTATGAAGTATTTTAGCAAAAAATATTCTTTATTTGAAATAGGAAGTCAAGTAATAACTCGTATTTTTTTATGGGTTGACAACTTGTATTTATAATGAATAAATATGTATTAAATATTAAGTATATTAAGAATTGATATTAAGTAGAGATTAAGATTTGTACAGCGCCCTTGAGGTGATTTTTCACAAAAACGGCGCTATACAACTTATCCAAATATTATTATTATTATTAAATATTTTGTGAACGGTGAATCCTTGGTGAATTATTTGATTGATATTAAATATTTATAAATGAACGGACTAAAGTCTAACTACAAAAAGACATATAAAACACGAAATGGAAAAAAGAGCAACAGAGAAGGAATAGCACATACGAGTACATAATAATAAATGAAGCGATGACAAAAATAAGGCAAAATAAAAATAAGAGAGAACATTCAAGCCATGGTCTAGTCAAAGTTTTGGAAGAGTCGTAAAGAATGACAAAAATCATTAAGACTGTTACCAAAAATTTCAAGACCATATCTTGAGTTAACAAGTCTTGACATTCTGGACATTGGAGAATTATATCCATAATTAGTATAGTGATGATTGAGGAACAGCAATTCATTGTTTCTGAGTCTACGGCAAGGAACGTCAAACTGGATAAGTTGCAACAGAGAAGGTGAGTAAATAAAATAATTAATAATTTTGTAAATAAAAATTATAATAAATATGTAAATGAATAAGTAATTCTCTACGTGGTTGAGTAGTTATGACGCGAATTTTGGATTGACCGGGTTGCGCAAATATTTTTTATTGAATTAACGTGTTATTTCTCATGTAATTAGTATTCAATAATATATCGTCGCCAGAAAGTAAAAAGGCTGAAGCGCCAATCCAAGTTTTTTGTACCTGGTTGTATTTTGAAAAAAAAAAGTTGACTCAGGTAACTCAATGCTCTCACTGAGTTACCTGAAGCGACAAAAAGTTAAAAAGTCTTAAACTTGCGTCGCATGAGTCCTTCTCACAAATGGTTAAAATATATTTAAGATAGCTGAAGGGCCACAAAAGTCTTCAGAATCAAACGAGAGTCAGAGCATTCGATGCAGAAAAAAAAAACTGATCAAAATTGCATATTTAACTCATTCGAAGTAGCCCTTTTGCCTTTCCAGCGACGATGTAGTATATGTGCGGCATATTCCAGAGCAGTAGATACTCTGGTGTCATTATAATTCAGAATCTAAACGTTGTTCGAAGTGCCTTTAGCCGTGTTTGGTGACCAGATCTGAAAAGCCAAGTATTTCCAACCGTCCTCTTCCTCACGTCTTTTCTTTCCTCACTACCTTCATCTTCAAAACATACCCCAAATAGGGTACCATACTCCAATTGGTTCCAGACAGTTGGGAGCAGTAGGGTCTGTTGTGCAGTATTCACTATAAAAAATAAATATAAAATATATTCACAACGTCGAAAATCGTCAACTCAAGTAAAGACCTTGAATTAGGTAACGCAAGTCTTAATTACTTTTACTAATCGTTAGGTTAGGTTGACTTTTTACTTTTGCCAATCGTAAGGCCAACAAACTTGGAAATATTTTCATTTAATTTGACATAAATCATGGACTCTATTAAAACCTTTGATTTTAACTTGAAATTACCTCTCCAATGTACATGTGTTTCCTATTTGTAATTTCTATAGCGCCGCTTTAGTAAATTTCTTGACAATGTCTGATTTTTGATATTATGACACTGGGTACTGGAAGACAAAACGATTCATTTCTATCCTCCGAACAAAAAATCTTCACTTTTACAAAAGCGTGCTCAAACAACACCAAAAGCGAAACCAAAAAAAAAACAATCGCCGTTCATAATAATGAAAAGCTCGGTGGTCTACCACATCCTCGATCCACTGTCATCCTTTCATCCTGGAATCTGAGGAAGTATCATTATCATCAGGGCATCCTTTGTCCCCGCACAAAACAATGTCATGGAATATCCCCGTTTAAATTGTATGATCATTGTTTAATTTGAACAATGAAAGACGTATCAACTAACCCCGTAATGTTCCCCTTAGCGCTACGGAATGGAGCACAAATTTATGTCTTGTTTTGAATGAAAATGTACCCAGTCAAGGAAATTAGTTAAGAATTCAAGAAAAACATTCATTTATCATAGCTCAGATAGCATCTTCAAGTAATGCGAAATTTGGCGAGCTATTTTATGACTAAATACTTGGAATTAAGAATTTATCCCTTTTTGGGGCACTATTTTTTTAAATTGCTAGCATTTTTCATCATTCCTCAAGCAGTATTATAGAAGCAAAAAAATACATATCTAGGGACAACCTTGTTTTTATGAATTATTGATAAATGCATTTGTACTTTTGTTTCATTTTTGTGAACAGGCACCGAACAAGAGTCCCAACTGCAACCAACGGTCTGGAGCCAGTGGGACCATGGCATTTCCAATTTGGGCATGTTGTGAAGCTGAGGTTGTGGTAAGAGGAAGGAGATGAGGAAAACGAAGGTCGTGAGTACTTGTCTGTTCAGATCTGATCACCAAACACGGCTAAAGCCATTTCAAGCAACGTTTTGATTCTGAATGGTCGTCTTTCACCAGGGCGATACTTAGATTATCTGCCACTCTGGAACGTGCTGCAAATATACTATACATAAATTATATTATATAAATTTAATGTAAATAACGTAAATTAATTAAATAATTTTTATTTGCGCACACCAGGATTTGAACCCGCAATCTCTGAATTCGTAGTCGAGCGTCTTAAGCACTCGACCACGGAGGCCGTAAATTAGCCATATTTTGATTCCCAACTAATTTCGTCACTTCCGTGACATCTTCAGGGTAAATAAAATAATAAAAAATGACCTACCTACATATTTGAAAATAAAATATTTTTATTATTTTTACAGAATAAAATATTTATTTTATTTTATAAAGTTTTCTAACTCAAATACGATATTTCAAAAGCTTTCCTATTCCTCATCTACTTCCGATTTCCTTCAGATTTGGAATGTCATAGATCTATCAACTGAAACATTTTGGACACCTCTCTGGTTCTCTTATTAAAAATAAGTAATTTATTCATTCAATTGACCAAATATATCGGCGGTTATATAAAATTTACTTTCACTAGCCATTATAACGTAGATAAAAAATACAAATCACTAATATAAGGAACACAAAATTATGTTCTAAAGTTACAAAGACTTAAAGACTAAATTTAATTTTTAAAAAATGCTGGTTTTGTAAAGATCGCGTCAATGAGGTGAAAATCTTTTAAGAATCAATAGGATTCCTTTTTTGAATCTCTCCTCGCTGATTCAAAATATTTCAAAATCAGACGAGATTTTGTTCAGTAGCAATATGCTCCTCCCCACCGAAAGAATCATCGGCAGGTTAGTCCTACAGATAGGAAGATATAATAATTCATGATGACGCTGTCTTAGATAGTCATCAGAAACATAGAAAAAAATGTATCTTTCTAAGGTTCATACAAATGAATTGAAGTATGCACTTTACGTAAATTTTAAATTACACTATGTTTAAGGCAACAAACTGTCCACATACCGTAGATGTGTAGATTGTCGATCTGTATTTCAATATATTACAAACAGGCGCTATTTTGTTGATGTTTTTAGTAATTGGGTTTTGAAAGTTCCGAATGGTCTTCTAGAAAGAGATTAATTGTAGATGAAACGTCTGTACACATCGATACAACTTGTAACTACGTTAATACAGTAGACACAATACCATATCAATCAAGTGACAAATACACCACAGCATGTCACTACAACCTTTATATATTAGCTTGACGATATAATTGAATTGAAAGATTTATCCTGCTTCTTTGATTTAAAGTTCGGTTCTCACTCCCACGGACGGGGAAGTATCGAGTTTCCGAAAGAACATGATACTCTAGCAGGTCCGTGACACGATGAAACTTTCACTGTGAGAAGACTCTGAAGACTCCATAAGCATCGAACCGAATATTTTATCGACTCGACAAAATATTCAGTTGGGCGTGCGATTGACTGTGATACCCGCAAAAGGAAAGTCCGTACACGGTGATTTGAATCACTTACTGAATCGAACAATATAGTTCGTGTTAACAGAATACATAAACGATAAATTAAAAAAAAGATCGATAAATGGTGTTTTGTATTTCCTCTTATATTGTGTATTTCGGATAATAAATCTTGCCGTAAACTCGCAAACAATGAATTGCTGTTCCTCAATCATCCATCTACTAAATATGGGTATCTTTTTCCAGTGTCCAGAATGTCGAGACTTGTTAACTCAAGCCATGGTCTTCAAATTTTTGGTACCAGTCTGACGGCCTCCATGGTCAAGTGGTAAGATGATAGACTACGAATCCAAAGGTCGCGGGATCAAGCCCGGGGTGGGCTAACTTTTATTGAATTAATTTGTGTCATAACACATTTAAGTATCACCCATTACATGCTGTAAGTATCGCCCTGGTGAAAGACCACTATGCAGAATCGAAAAAATCGTTTGATTGAAATGGCCTTCGCCGTTTGTTGCCAGATATGAATGGCCAGGTGCTTCCTGACCTTCCTGTGCTTCATTATACGAGTAATATTATGAATGTGCTGTTCTTTCTCTGTTGTTTTTTATTCCCATTTAGTGTTGTGTTATTTTTTTATAATTGGACAATAGTCCGTTAGTTTTATAAATAACTAAAAAAACCGTGACTTAAAGGGTTTGAAGGTAAACTTGAACAAATCAGAAGCCGATTTTATATTTCTAAGCATGTTGATACTTGGATGCAAGTTGCCGTGCAACTTCAAACGGCCAAAAGACGGATGCGATAATCTAGAATCTATGCACACAACTATCGTAGCCCGGGGACTAAATAAATTGCATCATCAGAGCAAAGCAGCAGACCTCATGTTCTGTTTAGCCGCCAGAGAACAAGTATGTAACGGGAGCACATACCGACCGCAGAGGTAAACACATATCCTTATATCGCTGTAACTTCCTAGAGGAGTAAACAGCAAGCACGCGTATCTAATTACCAGGCGCTCAGCTCCTCCGGCATATGTGACAATGCCACTGCGGGAAGGTGGATGGGGTCTTTTTGTCTCTTCCCGGATGCGGCATCAAACAAATAACCCTGTTCTTTTTCTGCTCGCCTACCATATTATACGCACAAGCAAAAATACTTCCTTGCTTGCTCTGAAATTGGAGGATTTAAAGGAAAACATAGATTTATCCACCTAAAAAAGCTTTACGCATGCAAAAATATGGCCGGAACATAAGACGAAGCTTTTCGACGTAATCTGAGAAAAGATCGATAATGTGTGTCGATTGCAACGTGGGAATTATAAACATGTTTTATGGCTTACACAAGGTAACCTACATATATACTTTGTTTGAAATATTGGAGAAGACAGGTTTATGTGAGAATAAAAAACAGATGCCTTAAATGATTAAAACGAAGCGATAGATATGCGTACAGAAGCGAAAAATTTACGCGAGAACTAATGCCTACGCAAAAATAGATTTAGTATTTTATTATTTAATAAAAGTTTTTTTTACAATAAGATATAAGAAAATTGTTTTTTTTTTGCACAGTGTATTACAAAATAAAACATATAAACTGTTCCACAACATGAAGAACAAGGTTCTTGTGTTTGGTGAGGGAATTTCGCTTAAATATTAAAATGGTAACTTTGTTTTTAGATCACTTTATTGAATACATACACCAACTTCTTCAGGGTTAAATATTCAGGGTTGGAATTTATTCAACCCTGAAGAAGGTTCAGGTAGAGCCGAAACCAGTTGGTGTATGTATTCAATAAAGTGGTCTTAAAACAAAGTTACTTTTATTTCTAATTTAATTATGTGTTACCACAAAAGTGAGTGCTCTTCTTGTCAAAGTTTAATGAAATAGCGTTTAGTTTTTACAACACAGCAGAGAAAAATACTAAGTATTTTTGTAAAATTAGCTATAGTAATAAATGTCAGTACAAAATGATAACACAAGGTCTTAAAAATAAGAAGTAAAAAATATAACAAATAGAAAAATTATAATGCCAATTATTAAGGACTGTCAAAGTTGTTTGATGTAATATTTCAATTAAAGCTGAAATTTATGAATATTATCTATAGTTTTTAGATTTACAGGAAGATTGTTAAAGTATAATGCAATATTGTATAGGTACCCAGGTATCACAACGTTGGAACTATAATTAATTAAAAAATATTCAACGGGTAAATACCGACATTTTCAGGTGCATCGCACAATCCGTGCGTATATACGTACACTGGATTATGATGATAAAATATCCATTCTCAGTAATCGATATTGAAATATCAAATTTCATTCCGGCAAATTCCGTTACCATGCTATGTGGCATTGTGTGTAAGTACTGCCTATTTCATGAATATTTTTTTAATTACACGTGTTGGTTTGAAGGCACAGTTGACACAAACATACTATTAAAACAGAAAAAATGCCCATTTGTATAAATATAAAAGCATTTAGAATCGAGCAGCGTTTACACTATTTGTCCCTTTTTCGCTAAAAACAATAAGTAAGCAAAAAAAGCCTTTTTTTTGCAGTGAAAGTGAATACCGCAAAAGAGTCCCAACTGCTCTTAACCGTCAAGAGCCAGTCAGACTATGGCATCCCCGATAGGGGCATATCGTGAGGCTGATGTAGTGGGGATACAAAGGAGATGGGTAAGAGGAAAGTTGGGAGTACCTGGCTATTCAGATCTGGTCACTAAACACGGCTAAAGCTGTTTCTAAATGGTGCTCTTTCACCAGGGCGATACTTAAGATTATATTTCGTTATGGAACTTGGCGCAAATATTATTTTATATTGATTAAATGTGTTTATGACACATTTTAATTAAATAAAATTTATTTGCTTACGCCGGGCTCGATCCCGTGACTTGTCTTCGTAATCGAGCGTCATACCACTCAACGTGGAGGCCGTCACGGCTGTTTCTCAGTGATGCTTGGTACGGACATCACTGTTGAAAGTGCATCCATATGCACCAATACACACAATCCTAAGTGTGTTTGTTTGGGTCAACTCTAATTTCGCGAACTAAACTAGTTATCAAACATTTATCTGAACTCTTCTGACCTGATGTGTTTGATTCCAGTGAGGTGTTATTTTTTATTTATAATACTAGTGAATTGACTTGTAACCTTTAGGTTCTAGATAAATTATAGAATTAATGAAAATTATTTTATTTCCACGCAAACCACAGCTTGGAACTTCTTTGTTCGCATATTTGATGGACAAACGATAGATTATTATTATTTGGCTTATGTCCTCCATCATTGCACAAGCGAAATCTTCCGTTTCTTATGATGGCAGTAGGAGTTTTTCAAATATTGTCAGGTTATTCGTAACCTGGAAATGATTATATATCTTAAAAAATAAAATAAAATAATCCGAAAGCTAAGTATCAGTTTCCATTAGAATAAGATGTAATTTGATCTAAAGTTTGCAACCTTTTATTTTTGCTTGGAGCTAACAATGTATGGAGAGAGACCTAATTCTTTTTAACCAACCTATACAAACTTGCGATTAATCACTTTCTCCGGGTTTTTACGAGAGTGAAAGAGACAACAAAAATGTCACACCGCTTTTATGTACTGTGAGGATGATCTTGGTCTCCCGCGTCTCCGGGGACTCCGCCCACATGTTTTGATTTGCGAATGAACTGGAAACAACTAAACGGTTTTTAGGTTATATGCTATATTTTGTTGATAATAATACTGTGAAAAAGTAATTTTACGAATATACAAAAACATTATGTCGACATGTGCTACGAATGGATGTATAAATACCCAAGCCCTAGTCCTAGCCACGTCCAGGTCTGCTGAGTCCGGCAAAAATCAGCAAAAACTAACGACACTGCTTTGGATAGGTACCACTCTATGTACTTTAAATGTTTTTGTAATTCAGTACCAGAAATAAAATGAGTGAATTTTTTTTGGAGAAGGGTATTTTACATTGTTTTGAGAATGCAACTACAGTTAGTTGTCGGTTTTTAATTGATTTTGAGTATTTTTAAGTTAGAAATATGAAATCTCGAAAAGTGATTTTATCAGTCGGAACCTTTTTACACAATGAAGTGATTTCAAATAGGTCAACAAGGTTCCAACTGACGATGGAACCTTGTTGACCTAGCCTAATTAGGTTTTTTGTTGTACTTCTCTCTGATAAAATTGTGTTAATATCCACTTTTAGAAATTCTAAAATTTTAATTTACACAAGTAGTAATTCTTTAAACTTTAAAATTGTAAAAGGCAAAATCGGAACCTTCTGTATAGATTAATGTGAAGCGAGTTGCAAAATAAATTTATAAGTTGGAGTAACAAGGTTCCATGTGTAGTTGGAACCTTGTTACTCCAACTTATAGGAAATAACTGCTGCAGTTGGAACTTTTGACACATTCTAATTCCGTTAATAGTCCGTGTATGATGTTGGTGTCTATAGAAGAAATGAAAAGTAGTGCAGTAAGAATCTTTTTTCTATCATTCACTCAATTCAGCCCAAATTGTCAGTTGGAACCTTTTTGTCGATACTGAGTAGTTGATAAATAAATATAAAAAAAGAACATCGTCTCATACATACTCTTCTGTTATTCTGACTCTTCACATGACCCGATTCAAGTATTTGATTTACTTGATCGGGCCATGTCTTCCTCGGAGGTCCTCGACTTCTTATTCCATTCACTTTCACATCAAACATTATTTTCACATTCCTTTCTTCGTTCATTCGCTCTACATGCCCAAACCATCTAAGCGTTCCTTTCTTGATCCTATTCATTGCGCTCTTCTTTCTTCCCGGATTTCCACATTTTTAATACGGTCATACATGGTTTTACGCACATACGTCTCAGGAATCTCATTTTTACAGCATTCAGTCTACTTTCATCCTTCCTCTGCCAGTTCCATGCCTCACTGCCATACATCAGAATTGGTATAAGCACTCCATTGTGAACTGCTAGATTCGCTTCTTTGGACAAATTCTCATTTGTGCCAACAGCGTTCAGTCCTCCATTAATGAAGTTTCCTGCATTCGCCCTTCTGTCAACTGAAGTTGACAACATGTGGCAATGACTAAAGTTAGTTTATTTTTCAGTTAATTAGGATATGTATTTTAAAATTGACGTACCTAGTAATTAAATTATAAATGGTATTATAGACGGCTCTGATTTACTTGGCTTAATTACCTTTAATGTAACAGAACTACTCGATCCAAACTTATTTTTTAGTGTAACAGTCATATCAGAACTGAGTCATTTATATATTCGCTACATTGCATGCAGTGGGTAATGCCTTCTCAGAAATAGTAGATAATAATAATAACAGTGAACTTATATGGCGCAGTTTTGTGAAATTTCCCCTCAAGTGCGCTTCACATTAAATTAATTAAGCCAATAAGAATAAATACAAGGTGAAAATAATATGTATACAATTTAAAACCATATAAAATCTTGATCGTATCATAAATCATAAGAGAAAAAGGTTCAGATACGGGTATAACAGTGCATGGATACTTAACAGATTTAAAAAAAAAACAATTCACTGGAAGCTAAGGGTCTAAAAATTCAGATGAAACGTATGAATTTATATCAACAAATATGTTGAAGCAAAGAAAAGGAAATTAGATTGAGTACAGTCAACATGTTGGTACTTAAAAACATTTTTATTTCAGTATTATAAGAAACGATTCTAAAAATGCAAACAGTGTAAATACAACAAGTAACAAAAGAACAAAAA
Source organism: Drusus annulatus (assembly GCA_022651775.1). Lineage (NCBI taxonomy): Eukaryota > Metazoa > Arthropoda > Insecta > Trichoptera > Limnephilidae > Drusus > Drusus annulatus. The sequence goes on along the minus strand of JAGWCC010000347.1, from coordinate 408,478 downwards.
ATATTTTATGACATTATATAGTTTTCAGTAATATTCAACTGCACTGAATCTAGTTACAAGAAGACTATAAAAGCATACCTCTTCCAAAAATACTAATGTTGATTTATTCCATTGTAAATATCTCTGGTAACTTATTTATGTTTTTGTGTGTTGATCATTTTATTCCATGTTATTCCTGTGTCACTGTTATTTTATATTATCTATTGCACAGTTATGTAAAAGCCCATAGGGGCGTATATAATCAAATAAATAAAACAATTGGTGGTGGATTCTTTCAGCAGTTTTAAAATGACAATTATTTTTTCATATTGAAGAGTTATATTATTTTTGGCTTCTGACTATTTCAATAAAAACAAATCATTTATCAAACATGACAAATCTCGGATAGGAATTAGTTTATCAAATGTGATTTTAAAACATCAGGTTATATGTCAGTTTGTTTTTTAAATTGAGGCTTTGTTTGTTCATGTATCATTAATTAGGACTTTCAACAGTGCTCGCTTTATTGTGCAACATGATTGGTCAGTGTACGAGTATTGTTTTCGTAAATTAGCCGTGCATTACCTTTTGGATGTGGATTAAACGAGCATTATAGATTTTCAAAACGGCCCGTCCGTCACTTGTCACTTGCCACAAACACTACAGAATGCCAAATACACAGTGTGAAACATTTATTCTTGACTACCGCAAGATGTCGCTAAAGGTTTTGATTATTTACGTCAGAAATATGCAGTTTTAATAATTAATATTATTTATGATGTAGATAAACATTTTTTTAGTGCACCCCACTGTTGAATTTGGCAGCCACTTCTAGTTTAAAGCCCTTAAATACCTGAAAAACCCATGACTTTGTGCAGAAACAAGTCCGTTTGATAGATTCTTCAATCTTTAACAGACGGATTAAAATCTTTGGAGCACAGACATCAATCAGGTGGGAATGCTGTCCTTATGGGGATGCCATAATCTCACTGGCTCCATACGATTGGGACGTTTGTGCGGTATTCACTATAAAAAAATCAAAATGACATCACATTTTTCGTCAAATTCGGAGCGTAACGTTTAATATTTTGTTTATTTTGTTCATCGGGATTCGAGATTGCAACCTTTAGGACCAAAACAAAAAACATCAAAACGTGTGTTTTTTGTTATTTTAATTCTTGACTATTTATTCCTCAAATATGAATATTTTCACAGCTCGCGGCGTATGTAAATATGTAGCTAGCAGATTTAGTTTATTTTATCACGCCTCGTTCAGTCTAGCTCTAGTATGTGAGTAATTTAAATATAATTTTGCTAAATTACAGTATTTTTTGTAGCTTTGTACAACGCCCTTGACATGATAATAAAAAAAAATTGCGTCATGTGACCGCTCAGTGCCACTGAAATAAAACTTTGTTTTAATTTTAAAAATAAGTCAAGCAAATATTTTATTTATATTTAATAAAATATAATCTGTTTTATGAACTTCTAATTTACTGAAATATTTATTAACTACCTAACTTCGATTATTTTTGTTTTTGTTTACTTCAACTTTTTTAAAAGAAAGATAAACATTTCCGTTGTTGGTTTTTTTTAAATATTATTATTTTTATTTTTTTGTACAAAATGATTATTTTTTTTACTTAATACTAACAGTGGGTAAAATATAAATTGAATAATATTAGAAAGTCTAGTTTCTAGATAATGATAATTACCTGCCTAATTTCAAAGTGATAATTTGCTAGGTTCTTACCTTGAAGTTTTTCACCTATTTATTTTAAGTCTCTATTTATCCAACCATTTCGCTTTATGGAATTCCACATTAAAAAAAACCGTGTTCGAAACAATTGAATATCGAACAGATTAGTTTTGGTGTAAAAAACGTTGGTTATTCGTTCGTTTTTGCTATTTCGTCGGGTTCTTGTTTGATACTCCAAAAAGTACTAAAATAAATGTGGTGTTTTATGAATAAGGAGACTAAAATAATTATGGTGTTTTCCGTGATCCGTTTCATTTATATAATTGTGTAAGAAGAATTCAAGAACTTCAACTTTGACTACATCGGTGAGTGAATGACTTCCCATTTGCCTTCATTTGAAAATCTTTCCACAAGCTACTATCAGACACTTTTAACAAGTAGTATAGTTTTATCGTTTACAGTCCACTATTTTCCAAATTCACCTGAAGCTGGAAACACACTCAGTGTTTCATCTCAGCTTTGGATCCAACACCCGGATTACAAATAACCTGACAATATTTGAAAAACTCCGACTGCCATAATAATAAGCGGAAGATGTTACTTGTGCAATGATGGAGGACTTAGCCAGCAGAGGAATCGAACTCATAACGCCCGGGTGGGAATCCGATGCGTTTGTCCACTCAGCTACTAACCAGTCAAAGATTATATATTTAATAAGGGTACTATGTAGTGACTTAACATAAAGAAATTGAATAAATACATACATTTATAAAAGTGTGGTTTCGGAATATGATAAATCTTAAAAAAGATTTTTTTCAGCTAAGTTTATAATATATACTACCCTGAGAAGTGATACTTTTATACGGAAATAAAAATAATTCGATAAATTAGTGATACGTGCAAAATAGTTTCGATTTCAAAATACTCAAAATTTAATTCTTCAAATTACCCTTTAGGCGATTCAATCGAACCAACTCGAACGAAGACACTCCTTATGCCAGTGGCAATAAGGTCTAAATTGCAACTTTTCGCCGGCCGCCTGTTTCCATTAATGCAAAATAAAATATAAATCATCGCCAAAAAGCATATTTGTTAAGCCCAGTCATAAATATATATTTTTTACGATCAGTCTGAAAAACGTAATTTACCTCACTATATAATAAAAGGAAATCCGAAAGAAGGTTTTCCAGTAGAAACTTTTTAATTTCAAAAAAAATTACATGCCTGAAACTTTTTTTTTTCCACGCTTATTTTACTTTTTTTTTTTTTATTGAATACCGCACAAGAGTCCCAACTGCTCTCAACCGTCTAGAGCCAGTGATACTATGGCATCCCTAATCGAGTGTGTTATGAGGCTGAAGGTAGTGAATGAAAGGAAATGAGGAAAAGGAAGGTTGGGAAGTACCTGGCTATTCAGATCTGGTCACCAAACACGGCTAAAGCCATTTCAAGCAACGTTTCGATTCTGAATGCTGGTCTTTCACCAGGGCGATACTTAGAGTATCTACCACTCTAGAACGTACCGCAAACATACCTTATTTTTTAATTTTTTTTTACTAACGCGGTTTGAACCCGCGACCTTTAGATTCGTAGTCGAGCGTCTCACCACTCGACCATGGAGGCCGTCGAAGAATTGCTAATAAAATTGCATAAAATAAAAATATCAGTTTAAATAAAAAACCAAGATGGATTCTACTCGCAGAATTTAATTAGGCAATCTACAAAATTTCTAGGCGACCAAAATTTCATACCAAAAACACGTGGTTTTGCATTATTTTAAATTGCATAGCCTTAAGCCAGCATTGTGAAAGTTTCACATTGGTGTTTAATGAAGTTGAAGTAAACATATAAATGAAGTTAAATTAGGTAACTATTCAAATAGATTTAACAAGGGGTATACGTAATTAAGTAACCTGAAAATTACTTGATTGTTTTATTAACCCTATTACTTATTACTATAGTGGTGTTGAGAATTTTAAACACCTTACGAGTATTAATTATGAATAACTTCGTTAAAACTTTACTACCCAGAAGGTAGAAATGAAGTTGGTACTTCATTTAATGCATGTAAAATGGAGGTTGGTTATTTATTACACCCCTGACCTGCGTATTACTCACCGCGTCTAGCCTTAAATAATGCGAATGGGTGGATTTACAAATAATTGATAGGAAAAGTTCAGGAAAACACACGACTCACGTCAAAACTTGCCTAGGAGTAAATTAATAGAGCGTTAAATTTACATGTTTATTTCTGTCATCAATCAATTTGCTTACATTGCGTGGCACGTTTTTATTGATTAAATTAGTTGTTTCCGTGTAACAGCTCTATTTTGTGAAGCGCATTAATCGGTTTTGCTGTCCACCCTTTGTTTTTAAATTACCTGTGAGTGATAAAAACAAATCTTTTAATGAAAATGAAATAATAACTTTGTATAAGACGGACGATTTTATTTATTTTTTACGGCCGACCGCTTTTGCTTAGCCTTAGCATCATCAGGGTACAAAATTGAACTTAACAAAAATACAAAGTGTAAGGTTATGCATACAGAAAGAGAACACAATATTTAAATTATAACAAAGAAACAGGGAGAAAGAGACTAATAGGGAGAAAGAGATAATATTAAATGAAAGAGGCAAAACGTCAACTGAGAAGATAATTAAAGAATAATGAGAAATTTTATGAGTTTATGGTAAATTTACTAGAGGCTTAGGGTGTATAAATCCAAATGAAAAGTGTGCATATACTAAAAAAAATCTTAAAGCGAAGAAAAGGAAATCATATTTGGAGGACAGTTTACATATTTGGTACTTAAAAAAATCAACATTCAAGTATTGTAAGTTAACGATTCCTAAAATGCAAACAGTGTGAATATAACAAGTAACAAAATAACAATAAAATATTTCATTACAATGAGCATAGGGTTTTCAGTAGACAGTAAGGACAAGGATTCAAGGAAGTAAAGAGATAAATACATTTGAGAACATGACCTTTATTAATACTTATTCCTTAATCACCTTCTTAGTTGATGTTTTGCCTCTGTTAATTCATTTAATCTGTCTCATTCTCTCTATTCCTTTGTTATAATTTAAATGTTATTATTTTGTTTTCTTACTGTTCTCTTATTTTATTTTATATTGTGTTCTCATTCTGTATGTATGAGTATATTTAACAACACACTATGTATTTTTTGTTTAGTTTAATTTTGAACCCTAATGATGCTAAGGCTAAGCGAAACCGGTCGTTCATAAAAATTCAAATAAAATCTGTGGTCTAATACAAAGTTATTGCTTAATTTCATTTAAAATTTCAAACCACAAAGTGATTGCTTTCTATGAAAATATTGAAATAATTATTATTAACAGGTATTCTTTGAAAATTATACTGAATCACCGGTCATTATAATAAAAGTAGATAATTTTCTTAGTCCATATTCCCGGTGAAAGCAAAGTAAATGTAAGCTTGTGTTAACATAACCAGATTGCTTCGATTCAACCCAAATGCACTAAACAAAATAGTTATAGCTGTTTGAACCAATCTGTTGAAACCCGCTGATACGTTCAACTACCTCTACTTGTTCAGAGTTCTTCCTCTCTCCTGAGATTCGAACTCGGTGTAAACTTGCGCAAGTTGCCTCTTGATTCTTGTGCCAGGAAGTAAAACAGACAGCACGTTCTAAATGAAATCATATTTGTACTCCCCCAGACTGTCGATGCGCTTTTGCGGAACTGCATCAGCTGAGATTAAGTGATAGAAATGAAAAATCTTTAATGATTTAAAAAAACAACTTTATAACTTTAATCCACTTATTTTATTTTTTGACTGGACCGGTTTCAGCCTGTAATGGCCATCTTCAGACTAATCTTATTAAATCATTAAAATGGAATTTCGCCACGAATTAACAGTTACAAAATTAGAAATAAGAGAAATCTCTATTCACAGCGTCGAGACGCCATTGGAGTATGCTTCATATAATGTACGCAATGCAAATTTGTTGCTACTCATAATTTTAACATTTTGTTCACCAAGTTTTACGCTATATGTTTTTTTTTTTTTTTTTATATTAGTCGCTTGTCCATCAAAGTTTACAAAATATCTAATTATTTCATGTTCTTTTTGACTTATTAATGATATTGACTTATACACTACTTATTTTATTTTTTCTTATGTATTTTAAATGATTCTTTTAGGCTATTATTTTTTTAAAAACTATATAACATTCATCCCTCTATAAAGTAAGCTATTTTGTGTATTGGTTTTATTCTTTCTTGTGAGTCAGTACCGCAGAAGAGGCCTAACTGCTCTCAACCGTCTAGAGCCAGTTGGGCTAAGACATACCTGATCGAGGTATGTTGTGAGGCTGAAGGTAATGGAGAAGGGAAAGAGATGGGGAAATGAAAGGTTGAGATGAACCTGTCTATTCAGAACTGGTCATCAAACAGAGTCAAAGCCATTTTAAGTAAAGTTTCGATTCTGAATGATGGTTTTTCACCAGGACTTTTATTTTTTTTAAAAATTTTTTAGTTTCTTATTTATCATTAAGTGATGAATCATTTAAAGTTACTGACTCTAATTTTTGTTCCTTATGCCAATAGAACGGCGCTATGCGATTTACTTCGTTACCTCATGTGGGTGGAAAAATGCTTTTACGTGATAATTGAATTTAAATTCACGAGTTTTCGTAGGGAGAAAATATGTTTATAAAACCCTAGTTTTCACCAGGGCGATACTTAAGAATATTTAACAATCTGGAACGTGCCACAAATTTAGTAAATATTATTTTTTTATTGTGAATAAATATGCGATCTCTGGAGTCGTAGTCGAGCGACTTTACCTTTCGACAACGGAGGCTGTTAAGTGGTTAAGGTAATATTGTTAACTTGCCATGGAATTATCTATCGTAGCGGTAGACAGAGAGTTTGTAATGCCCCACATCTCTGTCTTGGTACAAGTTTCTGTTATTCCAATTTTTGACACGACCAGACAAAATTGATTTACTTGATCCTCTCACGCATTTCTAAAAGGATTTCCGACTTCTTCTACCGTCCACTTCAAATATTTTAATGACACTCCTTTCTTTTTCCATCTTCTATACATGTCCAAACACCCTCGACGTGCGTAATACGGTTGTACATAGTTTCTGAGGCCTATACCTGAGTCTTACGTGTGATGAAATGTACGGTTGTATTGTTTAATAATATGTTACAAAGATAGTTTTTACAGACAATGTTTTCTGATACTGTCATAATTAAGGTTGCAAGAATTCATTATTTTTGTTTGATGATATTATATCTGTGTGCGTAAGGAAGAACGAAATGAGTAAAAAAAACAAGTTTTGAGTTATGTATGCACAATGGTTTCTTAGATACATATCTATTAAAGAAAAATGAGATGCGTCAGAAAATAAAATAACGTGCTATTTTTTTTTGAAAAAGGACATTAGACATATGACATGATTACATTAAAAAAACGTAATTCCTTAGTTTTGTTTTGGCTCTCCAGAACATCTATGTTAATTGACTCATTCCGTTCTTCCTTGCGCACACAGATATATCTACTTACATCTCTTCCTGTATTATCACCACAGTATTATTTGTGAAAATGTAAAAAACATTTGGTCTTTCAAAAGTTGCTTATCATCCCTATATGCGTCTTATTATGCATTTAGAATTGCGCTTTGATAGTGCCTTTTTAAAAATTAATACTATTTGGATCATTTGTACAGCGCAGTTTTTGTGAAAAATTACCTTAACCTTAATTCCTAGACTCTATCTTATTAATAAATACACAATAGTCTATGGTAAAATTCATGTTTATTTATATTATATACGGAGATATGCCTGGCAGGTCACTTCAGATAGACGCAATTATATCAGTTATTTCTAGTTTAGAGAAAGACATAAATACGGTTATAAAATACGTCCGTACTAAAAATTAATTCTTTCCATGAAACAGCTTCATGCTTGACAGACCGAGTGCTTTAGATAAAACTTTGATAAGGTTATTAGAGTTGTGAGAAATGAATTGCTTATGGGAAGTGGGAACACACAAAGTTATTAGACAGAGGAAACGCATTAGCAAGGAAATGATTCCGTCGTCAGCCGTCTCGCATCGTCTCACAGAAATTGGACACATTATAAGCTCATCTTCGAGATGAAATGTTACTACTCTGTCAGCAGAACGAAGGTTGGAATATGAAGATTTAGGCAAGAGAAATGTGTTTACAATACAGGGCTGCCTACAGAAATCCGGAAAATACATGCTTTGATCAGGTTAAAATTGTTAGTAAGTAGAATCAGCTACCATTTGTAAAAAGTTATTTTTTCTCAATTATCCTGTTTTATATTGTTATTATTATGTAGCAAATGTGTCAAAATTTAAAAAATAAAAAAAACAAAAAGTTATGAGTCTGAAATGAGCATGGACATTTTCCGATGGGTCAACATTTAAATATATATATATTTAAATGTTGATGTATATTTATTTATATATTAACGCCGGAGAAGCAAAAAGGTTTAAACGATTCTTTGCACAAAAATGAGTTAAACATGCAGTTTTGATCAGTTTTTTTTCTGCATTGAATGCTCTGAGTCTCGTTTGATTCTGAAAATTTTTTTGTGGTGCTTTAGCGATCTTAAATATATGTAGCATTTGGTGGGTGGCTTAACTCAAACGACACAAGTTTGGGACTTTGTTCATCTTTTTGTCGCTTCAGGTAACTCAATGTAAGCAAAATCTAAGTAGGCACCGATTCAGCCCTTTTGCCTTTCCGGCGTCAACATACAACATCAGGTACGATTTTTAAAAATACTTTTTATTGTATCTGTACATTATGCAGTATCGTTTTAGATAATATATTTTTTTAAGTAAAATATCGGTGCTTTGTATGGTGTTTTATAATAAGGAGTGTGAGGTAAGTTTGCGGAGACGATACTGCAAATGGAAAGTTATATGTTTCGTGAACACCTCACTAGGAAAACTTGTGCTGAGGTGTTAACGTGGATGAGTTAGTATAAAAGAATTTTATTTTATTTTTTGGTTACAGTAATTGGAAATCTATTAAGGAATAGTCATTTAAGAAAATCCTTGACTAAATAACAAACATACCTGAATATATAACTATCGATGTTTTCAAGTAAGTTTGATAACAGAATAGTACATTGTATAATTGTTTAATTTGTTATCTTTGTGAAAGTTCATTATATAATATATGATTAAAAAATAACTTTATTTCGTCATTTTTTCGTGATATGTTCAAGGCAAGTAAAAACATGCAAACTGAGAAAATAACAAACATTATACAAAAATACGTTTTTTGTACATTAAACTAACAAAGCAATATAAAAAAAAACACTCACCAATCACCGAAGAAATTATATTAATTATGAAATTATATTTTGTATGTATGATGAAAGTTCTTCTTCTTCTAGCGTCATTTTTATCGGAGGTTGGCTATCATCAGGAGAATCTTCACTCTGGAGGCTGCATCCCGGAACAACTCTGCGGAACTGCACTCGTACCAGTCACGTGGATTACGAAGCCATGGAGTATCAAAATCTTGTTACCCTGACTTTGGCCGTCTCCGTCTCTGAGGGAATCACTACATAATAACAAGTTTCAAAATGTTATTTATAGACGAGGAAATTGGGGATTCATTGACCCCTGACCCCTCGTCTACAGACCCATCAAATATACCAATCAACGTTACATCACCAACGCTGGTAGCACTCGAATATAAAACTCAGAATCAATATATTTATTTATTTAAAAATAATACGAAAATAAATTAACATATTTTCGTGATTTTAAATGTCTTAATGTTTTCTTTAAAATTTTATATCGTTCAGGAAGATACATACATCAAATAGCCTCCCACCGACTCGTATAAGCATTAACCATTAAGCTACGGAGGCGATCTTCTTATCTTACGTAGAAAATAATACCAAGTAAAATAAATTAAATTCTAAACTTTATACGGTGAAGTTACCCATGTCTTTGAATAATTGTACAGCCAATTTTTTTGCAAACTTCTTCTTCCCCATTTTTCTCCCCTCCCCTCTAATTTAAGCTTCACTAAATACCCCAATTGAGGATAACATAGTCCCACTGGCTCCAGAAAGTGAATCTTATTCAGTATTCACTTTAAAATATAAGGAGACTTTGTGACTAAATCAAATAACTCCGGCCTTACTTTATTTGTATTACCAATGTTTTTTGTTATTATTTTTAAAAAGAAATTGTTGCCCGTCTTGCGTAAAGTTGTCATAAAGAATAATATATTTAATAATAAAGAATAATGTGTGCTCAAATACACTATAGGTGGGTACTTTATTAGGTAGGTGAGGATTTGAAAAGATTATTTTTGAAATTTGATAATTTCAATTAACATCAATACAATTTTGAAAGTTCACCCTTGTATGGACCTACGTAGTCAAAAGAGAAATTATTTTTATCATCCTATGAAATATTAGTATTAAAATTTGCAAGGAAAAAATCTTTTGAAAATTATTTGATGACGATGATTCGATGTTATTTTTCAAAATATTACAGATAATTTTATTCTAGATACCTACTGTTTGCGGTTTATATCGGTACGAATCCACGCTTCCGAATATAAAAGTAAATGCCAATCAAGGATAAATAATCAATTTTAGAACTAAGGAACTATAATGAATAAACACAGTAGGTAATTTGTCAAATGATAGTCTTTAGGGTTAGGTAGATCACGTTTATTTACGAATTCAAACACGCTGACGAAGGTATTTATAGTTTTTGTGTTCAATTTGTAGAACTCCATTTCAATTTTTATATAATTCAATTGAATTAAATTTAATATTATTATTATTGAGTTCTGCTAATTTAAGTTTTAAGTAATCACAAAACAAGAAGTGTTTTCCGACACGAAGGGTAAACCGAAGTGTCAGCGGCCAAATTCATCCTTTCCCGCGGGAAATACCTTCCTCTGCTAGGCTGTTAGGTGCGCCCCGTCGCTGCCCATCTAAATGAATATTATAATGCGCCTAAATAGGCGTTACACAATGATTAAAAAAAAACTGGGGATGTATAAAAACGGCAGCAAGCAACGGGGTTCGGTTGCACAACTAGTAGATGCGTCCTTCTTGACAGAACAGGTACCTAGTTCGAGTATTGGCGGCCACCTGATATTTTTTCTTTTGTGTGTGTTTTTTAATATTTGTCGCAAAAAATTGTCAATGGATAGATTGATTTACTGAACCTTTTTGCCTTTCATATTGCAACAAGAAGTACTCGATCCTAAATTCTATTTAGTTGTAACAATAATATCGGGACTGAGTCTTTCAGATACGATAGTTGGTAATACTCATACATACGCAGAGGTGGCTGATGTATTTAATTGCACGGAATGTAGATACAAGAAAGCTATAATATCATATTTCTCCAATCCATATTAAATGAATGTAATCAAACACTGTTCTATTTTTATTTATTTTCACATGCGCAAAAAAAAACACTTTATCACTGTTTTTTAAATATTTATTACCACACACGAGTCCCAACTGCTTCAAGCCGTCTAGAGCCAGTGAGACAACGGCATCCCCAATCGAGGTATGTTGTGAGACTGAAAGTAATGGGGAAGGGAAGGAGATGGGGAAGAGGAATATTGGGAAGTACCTGGATATTCAAATCTTGTCGCCAAACACAGCTAAGCTATTTCAAACAACGTTTTGAACGGTGGTCTTTCACCAGAGCGATACATAGAGTACATACCTCTCTGGTACGTGGTAAAGAACATACTATCTATTTTTTAGATTGATTAAATGTATTATGACACAAATTATTTAAAAAACATTTATTTGCGTACGCCGGGTTTGAACCCGTAACCTCTAAATTCGTCATCAAGCGTCTTACCACTCGATCACAAAGGCCGTCAAAGTTAAATTGTTAAATTTACCCTTATAATAATAATAAAAGGATAAATTTTATAGCGCCGTTTTTGTGGGAAATCACCCCAAGGGCGCTTTACAAATTAATTTATCTAACCTATAATTTATCATTTAAGCTTATAACTAATAACTTACGGTTAAGATTTATTACTAATGGCTTACAACTAATATTTTCAACTAGTGACTTACAAAATGGACTTATATCTAGTAACTTACTACTGAGTATAACTTATAAGTAGTGACTTTCATCTAAGATTTCATTATTATTACTTCATTACCTCTTCATTATTGCTCCACATTTGCATTATCTGTTCAACGATTCTTTTCTTGTGTAACGACATATAATAGAACAAGTTTCAAATTCTCCAAAAAAGAGCAATGAGAATTATACTTAGGCGAAATAGATATTCAAAAGTAGTAAAAATGTCAGACGAACTAAATTGGCTAAACTTTGACATGAAGCACCCACTTTGTGGAAATACATAATTAAATTTTAAATAAAAGTATCTTTGTTTTGACACCACTTTATGAGATACATATTCCAACCGGTTTCGGCTCTACCTAAACCTTATTCAGGGCTGAATAAATATGTATAATACATATAATACAATTGGCTAACCTTATATGTTAAATCCTACTTGGGCCTTTGCATTAAAATAAATAAATATTATGAAGGGTTTTTGTATGAAAGGGCAACCCTGTAGAAGGAAACGATCTTGAAACAGAATCTCAAAATAGTGACAAGATGAGATAACTGGGAGTGATTTGCCTTACGCCCGGCCAGTTCCTGCCAAGAATTGGGAATCATTTGATGTCCGAGTATTTTACTGGCCGACCCGATTGGTGTTTGTCGATATGTGAGCCTAGCGGCCGAGCGGCCGACCAGCCGACCTACCATCGCGTTATACGCTTAGCAAGCGGTCCTTTACGATCGGCTCTTAACAAATTAGCTATAAACAACATAGTCAGCAGGAAAGGTAGAGAGAGCGCTTGGCCCGGTGATTACTTAGCCATTTCAGATATGTGCTCCTGGGAACGCTCAACGCTTTAAGCGCTCGTAATTTTACGGATTTCCAGAAGGTTTTTCAACCGAAAGGAAACATCGGGCATAGGTCGACAGATAATTATATTTTTGTCGATGCAAATCGTTAAATTTTAATGTTGAACAAATTTACCGTCAGATATTTTGTGAAGTGTATTCGAACTAATTTAAAGTTATTTCAACCTTTATGTGACTGAAAGGGTACCCGGGTACCCTCTTCGGTTTTAAACTTAGATATTTTTAATGTACCATTAAGTCTAACCGGCTGAAACTTCCTGACTTTCTCACAATAGTGAAAATGAACAATTGAATATTACCGTTGGAAATGTAAAGGGTGGTATGTTAGCGAAAAACGCTTAAGTATAATTTACACCTTCTGATTACTGAAAGGATACCCGGGTACCCTCATGTGTTTTGTATGGGAATTGAAGTTTTTCCATATTTATTAATCATTTTTTCTTATTTTAAATGATATATTTGATGTAATATTGTGTTCAAAGTACATCACCTGTATCTTTAATACTATTTTTAAGCACCCACTGAATTAAAAACCCCCCAATAATATGGTACTGGGTGAAATTCCTATCCACTTTCCCAAGTATTGAAGTGAGTCGAAATGTATTACGTCATAAAAGTGGTCCAACAAACTTTAGCAAATGATATACTGTAAAAAAACCTTCAAATCGATTTTGAAAAGATGTAGTTTTCTTCAGTCACATGGTTAACAGGAATCGGTATGCAATTAAATTTGATACTTTTGTATGTTTGACATATTTAATAAAATGAAAAAAAAACCTTGTATAAGACCACAGATTTTATTTATTTTTTTATGAACGATCGGTTTCGCTTAGCCTAAGCATCATCAGGGTAATAATAATAATCATAATCAGTTTAATATTGGGTCCCGATGATGTTTAGGCTAAGCGAAACTGGTGGTTCATAAAAAATAAAATAAAATTTGTGGTCTTTTACAAAGTTATTTTTTATAATTTCATTAATTAAATTTGAATTTGAAAAACATTAATTTATCTGCCATGAAATAAACAGACAACATTTTTTTGCGTTGCTGTGCTAACGATCGCAATATTAATGCCTTTCTTTCTAACCTAACCTAACCCAACCTAACAGTTTCAGAAAAAATAATGTCTTGTTTTTGCTTTAAAAATATGTAGCAATGATTGTACTAATTATATTTCGTATCACTTTGGTCGCTCTTTGTGTATCTTGCTTTGATTTATATTACTTATCATTAATTAAGTTTTCGTAATTTTATATTTGATGTATCCTTTTTATTTGTATTTTTTTAAAAATAATTGTACACCAACTGAGTCTTTATAACTGGATTATTCTCACGTGAGTGAAAACATCTGTTAAAACCCAGTATAAATAAATAAAACTAATCTAACCCAACAGCATTCCTCTTTTTTTGTAAATGCCCAATTTGACATACGCTATATCTGTGGGGCAAGGTTAGTAAAATTCACAAAAGAGCACTAAGAACTAATACGTTTTATTATGCGCATATTTAATTACCTATCGTATGTATTGTAGAAATAGATCATTGAAACTAACCTTCTATCTGCTCCCGTCCTTCTTTCTTTATCCCATTTCCATGTTCCCTTCCACCTTCCTCCTTCCCCCCACCAGCTTAGTTAAGTTACTAAATTAAAACTATATATATAAATTGTCACACTTTACTTATAATATTTATTAAATAAAAGAATACTTTGTTTTAAAACCACAGAATTTATTATGATGAAGGCCAACCGGTTTCGCTTGGATCAAGCTTCGTCAGGGCACATATAATAACTACAAAAAAAAAACAGAGTTAACAGGTATATATAGGTACAACAGTTAATGATAGAGTGAGACATTATATAATACAAAGAAGGAAGAGAGGGAGCATTATATTAGAGGGAGGGAACAATTGAAAGTGCTTAATAAATATTACGAAGAATTGGGAAATAAACAAGTGTACATAATAGAAAGATAATGATGTAATGTTAGGGGGCTTCTTACGAAAAAAATATAATATTTATCATCAGTAGAAAAAAAATGTAATTGGCATGATTTGTTATTTTTATATTATTTATGTTTATTAATTGTTGATTTGCTGTTAATTTTCCTTAATAAATAAAAAAAAAAACATGTACACAATTTTGTAAATTAAATAAGAACATTTTAAAAAAACTTACGGTTAAAAATAAACACTAACTAACTAACCATCACGCTGTTTCCCCGCAGGGGTAGGCAGAGAGGACGGACCGCCATATAACTCTGTATTGGCACACACTCCTTGCTCATTCACATTCATACACCGTCTCAAACATACTGTTCTGTTATTCTGACTCTTCACATGACCCGATTCAAGTATTTGATTTACTTGATCGTGTCATGTCTTTTTCGTGCGTCCTCGACTTCTTCTTCCATTCACTTTTGCATCATATATTCTTTTTACACTCCTTTCTTCGTTAATTCGCTCCACATGCCCAAACCATCTAAACGTCCCTTTCTTGATCCTATTCATTACGCTCACATCAGCCTTGCATTCTTTCCGGATATCCACATTTTTAATACGGTCATACGTGGTTTTACCGCACATAAATAAACGCAGTTTTTAATAACAGTTTCCATCGTAGGATGAGACAGAAATGTAAACTTTAAAAAGCAGTCTTTCATATAGGGGATAAACAGAACAAAAGGAAAATATTTCACCACCTCTGAAGATTGGGCACATGAAGCAGATGGGTCCCACTGATCTCCGTTCTGGATGCTGCAATTCTTCTTTGACGTTTCACTTTACTCCTAAGGCTTGTTTTCTGGAGGTGTAGCACGATTGAAAGGGTGACCATGCTTAGACACTGAAATAATAAGTGTCAAATATTAAATATTTTTTAACATACACCTAGCTACGCTTCGCATTTTAATTCCCAAGAATTTTAACATGGTATCATTTTAAGAATGCGGTTCAGAGAGTATTAATGTAGAATCAACATAATTTTTTGATTTTTGTTAGCCTCTGTAAAAAATCGGTATGGTATATATATATATATATATATATATATATATATATATATATATATATATATATATATATAATTTATGAACATATATATAATTTTATGAACATATAAATATTTATACGTGGCCTGTTCAAAAGAAATGGTGAATTTTGAATTTTCGCAAGTTGTGTACATTCGATTATCGAGTTTTTGTTTTGTTATGTTGGTACACACATGTTAATCATATGTTAGCATTATCAGCCATTTTAGATTTCCCTGGTTTGTTTTTAAACAACTGGAAACGTTAGTCACGTTTTTGTGTGTTCTTCATCAAAGAATAATGTCTAATAAATGTCTCTCTTTAGCCTCACAATGTACCAATTAAAGATGCCATAGTCCCATTGGCTCCGGACAGCTGGTACTCTTTTGTGGTATTAACAAAAAAACATTGTTATCTATTTTGGAACTATATTTCAGTAAATTTACAATAAACCCTACTTTGACAAATTATTATTTTAATGTTTTTTCTGACGATAAAGATATAAATTTATTTACTTTCGCTAAATTGGAAAAACGATTTGTCACCCAGATCAAAACCCAACGGTTGGGCAAATTGCGATATTTATACAAATTCTTGTTACAAATTAAAGTTACCTGGGCTAATAGCATTGTTACATCCAATGCGAGGCTAAATGTGTCACGGCCGACAAGTTTCAGTTCCAAACTGCCCGTTGCCGCGAATGCCAAACGTCAGAGTGTAAAATATTATGTGAATTTGAGTTCATCGTTACAAGGTAGGAGTTATTTTATATCAGTCTACCCATAACCGATCCCGTCCCCTATATCTCAACCGTGATGAACCCAACAAACAGTTACACAAAAAACAAACATCTCACTGACATAAATATTAGGTTATTATTTATTCACCATCTGTGGCGCCAGGCGGTAGAAATGCAAACTTCCGCCGTATACTAATTAGTTGACCGGGTGGGTGCACGCTTCTATGAAATTTGATAACTCAGGATTATTACCTTTGATTTATGTGTTTTATGTTGATATTTAAATAAGTAAATTACAGTGGATTTTATTTTTATTTTTTGCCGCATTTGGAAAATGTGATTTCGATAAAATAAAAATAAATCTTTTTTTTATTTTTGCTTTTAAAGAAAGATAAACATTCCTAGGTTACGAATAACCTGATAATATTTGAAAAACTCTTACTGTCATCGTAATAAGCGAAAGACGTTGCTTGTGCAATGATGGAGGACTTTCCAGCAGATGAATTGAACACACGACGCCTGAATGGGAATCCGACGCGTTTGTCCACTCGCCCACCAACCTGTCAAATTTACAACGTAACCTCGATTCTTTTTCCAAGTACGCTTTTATGAATAGTCTAATTTTATTTCGTTGCTAGATTGCTAACTGTTACAGCAGTTACACGTGAAATAAAAAAAGGATCTAGGGAATAAAATGGAAAAGTAGAGTAATTTTTTTTCTTTCTTTTTTAAATTTCCGATTTAACTACAAATTATGTAAGACACGAACCGCAACTGCTAAGTAAACATAATAGACCGCCACACAATGCTTTCTTGGCATGCACTCGTTTCTTCATTCACATTCATACATCGTCTCATACATTCTCTTTTGATATACTGACCCTCGACATGACCTCACTCAAATATAAATATATTCTTGGGGTGTCCTCGACTTCTACATCTATTTCGTTCTACACGTCTAAGGGGCTATTTCACCACCTCTCAATAAACTACTATTCATTTGTTAACTCTAATCATCGGAATATTCGTTAGTTGTCTCTTTCCGCAAGTTTGGCTGGCAACGTCGCTTTTTTTCAAACCTTATCCCGTCTGCTGTCACGTCTGTCAATACAATGCCGTTATTTCTAACATAAACTAACTTTCACAACACAACATTCGCGCGCGAAGCTCGTTACATCCCTGTCACCAAATAGTTAAACGCGTCTCTATATTTAAATAAAACATATTTCTATTTTATAACTTTATTATTAAATTATATTAGTGAAGTGCATTGGGGAGTGTCTATTATTGCTTGGTGAAGGTTGATAGTTTGTAAGCATGAACATGTTGTATGTGGGTATATTGTACTGCCAAAAGATTGTTGTTATTTCATAGTATATTCCGTGATACATTGTGAAGGCGTATATTAGAATTACATACCGTGTGCTTCTTGGAGAGATTTTATCCTTGATTTTGTATCTCCTTTACGGCATTTTTTGTCAAGCGAAATCTTGACCTAAACTCAATGTCATCTAAGACGTATAAAAATTGACTCTTGGTTTGAAAACACGCGGTCTACGTCTTTCCGCCATGTCCTGTTCGTCTAAGATATTTAAATCTTCAACCACTTCCATAATTACAGTAAAAAATCAACTTCATCGCCTACTGTCAGCTGTCAAAACAGTACGCCGCCATTTTAAATCAGAAGGTAGATACTAACTTGTGCACTTTACGTTGACAGCTTCTTGAGAAGTGGTGAAATAGCCCCTGAATAATACAATAAAGTTATAAAATAGAAATATGTTTTATTTAAATATGGAGACGCGTTTAACTATTTGGTGACAGGGATGTAATGAGCTTCGCGCGCGAATGTTGTGTTGTGAAAGTTAGTTTATGTTAGAAATAACGGCATTGTATTGACAGACGTGACAGCAGACGGGATAAGGTTTGAAAAAAAGCGACGTTGCCAGCCAAACTTGCGGAAAGAGACAACTAACGAATATTCCGATGATTAGAGTTAACAAATGAATAGTAGTTTATTGAGAGGTGGTGAAATAGCCCCTAAGTCATTTAAATATATTTTTGTACTATTTTTGTTCATCACGCTCATAAGCGGTGTAGATTAATGTTTTTGAAAAATGTTGCATTAACTCACTTATCCGGGTTTTATTTATCCACTATTTATATGATTATAAGAATACCAAATTTTTTACTTTATTCCACTATTTTTCATTTAAGACCTGACCGGTTTTGCCTTATGACGAGCATCTTCAGACTGGATGCCCGTCATAAGGTACAACTACCAGAATGTATTTTTGTATGTTATTGTAAAGCCGCCTCTATCTGCAATAAAACAAAACCCAAAGACACACATGTTCACTAGGAGATTCAATAAGCGTCCATTCCGGACACTAATAATATATATTAGAGTTGGGAAAAACTTCAATATTTTGTGAATGCTTCACGAATTGCTAGTTCTTTAAAATTAACCCTTCGCAGTGAACACTTTAATTGAAGTCGAACTCGCAAAAAAGAGATTTGAATTTATCCGGTTATTTGTTCAGTTCTTTTTGGAACCGGTTCCTTAATATTCTTCGCCAAAAAAAAATTACTAGTTGGTAGGGATTTTAAAGCAAAAAGATCTGGAGCTGGTTCCTCGCCAAAACAAAGCGATTTTAAAACGAAAATAACTCCCACAAAAACACGTTCCTGTAGATTGAAGTACTTTGAAGTCGAACTTCAATTAAAGTACTGGAAATGAAGTACTTCTTTATAGACTTTGAAGTTCAACTTCACAACTTAACTGCTGCAAATTGAAGTAGTTCTTTGTAATCTAACTTCCTTTGAAGTATTTGTTTAATGAAATGAAATGAATGAAGTTTGAACTGCCGCAAAATGAAATAGTTCACACGGAGCAGTCACAACGCTAAAATAGACTGCCAACTTCAATTGAAGTATTTGTTCAATGAAAAATGAATGAAGTAGAAACTGCTGCCAAAAAAAGTAGTTTTTGGAAGAAGTTCTTTCAGAGCAGTCATAACGCTGGTATTTATGCCATAAATTTATTGAAAATTGTTGTAAAAAAAATGTGGAATAAAATTAAAAATTTGGTATTATTAAGATTATTAAAATGGAGTTCCACCAGGAATTGACAGTTTTAAAATTAGGAAGACTATTTTTGTGCAAATATTTATTCCCGGTAACGATTTTTAAATGATGGTAACTGTAATATTCCTGTACGTATCTAAATACGTACTGTTTTCCTTTCTCGATGTAGCTTTATGTTGGTTCCGTCTGAACACAATCTTACATTACTGCATTGTTGGGCATAAAGTAAAGAAAACAGACAGTTAATGGGGGTTGAACCGCGGAACTACAGAACGAAGAACCCAGTCTGTATGCTTTAGACTGCGGACGAAAAGAGATACCATTCTGATGCTCTGCTGTCTTGCTGTTCTGCTGTTATTCTGTTCTACTCTTCTGGAATTTCGCTGTTCTGGTGTTCTGTTTGTGTTGATGTTCTGTTCGTGTATGATACGTATTTCACTGGGATTTGATGTTCTTTGATGCCGTTTGATATCAATGATTTGTTACTGTTAAGAAAGAGTGCCCTCTAAATTCGACTTGGATGGGTAAACGTTTAGATTTAAAAGTTTCGCAATAGAATTCACTGTAAATATTAATTGAGTTTATTCTATGATAATGTAGATACGTTACAAAAAAACTTATTCTAGACAGAAAAGCTAAGTTAATTTCAATTGTCAACCGAGGTCAGTAAAACATCGTTTAGTGAGACAGATTTCTGTATTATGCTAAAAATAAATCTTGGCTTGTTCACCGCCTTGTCAAGAATATAGAATTTAAAAAATATATATACATCAAGAACATTGTTTGCTATGATGTACTGTAATATGTGTCATAACGCAATTAATTCATATAAAATAATAAAAAGTATATTTGCGGCACGTTCCAGAGCGGTAGATGCTCTAAGTATTACCCTGGAAGACCACCATTCAGAATTGAAACGTTGCTTTAAAATGGCTTTAGCGGTGTTTGGTGACCAGATCTGAATAGCCAGGTACTACCCAACCTTTCTCTTCCCCATCTAATTTCCCTCCCCACTACCTTCAGCCTCACTACATATCCCAATTG
The DNA here is from genome assembly GCA_022651775.1 of Drusus annulatus. Classification (NCBI taxonomy): domain Eukaryota; kingdom Metazoa; phylum Arthropoda; class Insecta; order Trichoptera; family Limnephilidae; genus Drusus; species Drusus annulatus. The sequence goes on along the minus strand of JAGWCC010000347.1, from coordinate 387,925 downwards.
GGGATGTCGTAGTCCCACTGGCTCTAGACGGTTGGGATCAATTTGGACTCTTGTGCGGTATTCACTATAAAAAAAAAATTATCGGCCCTTCTTACTAGCGCTGAAATTTATCTCAAAGTATTGTGAAATATATAATTAAATTGAAGATTCAAACCATGTTATAAATTTCCTAATAATCTTTAATTCAACTCTTTCAATCCAATATAACATATTGCCATTTCAATTTCTTTATTCTTATTTTTAGTAAATATTTGCTAAATATCTCATAGAGAACCATAAACTTAAATTCAAGACACGTCATATTTATACTCGTACAAATATTACGAAAAATGTAGCAACACTACTAACGTCTTGTATTCCGTTTCACCCGTTCATGAAAAGGATAGCCATTCAAAGAATATGTGTGTATGGATGAGATAGCTATATTAACGTCCCACGCTACTGTTATAATCGAGTATCGCGTCACTAGCCGTGGTTGTCTTTCCACACACTTTGGTATTTCTGCATTCGCTGTCTCACACCGTTCGAGTACTTAAAAACCTTGGGAATAATTGTATTTATTGAATTGAAATAATAAGTGATTTGTGGGTAATTTTGAATGGAATAAAATTCCATGAGATATGTTTTTTGCTCCCTAATGATTTTTACACCTCTCAAGGCATTTTTTCTCAGAAAAGAGCCCACAACGACGCTTTTGTGACAGCTGGCGACAGTTTGTCCGTCAAAAAATGTTTGTGTGATACTAAACACAGTAAATCTCAAGTATGTCTCACGGACTCGGTTTAGTGCATCCACGCGCGTTGTCTCTGTAACGTATCTACATTAATTAATTCATCTAAGTAGAGAACATCTTAGCCGACGCAATTAAGTAAAATAAAATAATTAAAATACATTTTTACTATCTGAAAAGTATATCGGCCATATTTGTATGCCTCTCAGCTGACGACAATTTAACGAGAACCATTAAAAATAAGAAAAAAAACGAATCGTTGAATTGTGACAGTGTCAGACGTGACAAGTATGAAACACCAACATATATTATATATTGCGCAATACTTAACTTGACTTTTCACCACTAAACTATTTGCATTAGAAAAAACAATTTGCCGCAAATTTATAGGTTACTACAAACATGTTCAACTCAAAATCGTTTTCATAGTGAGCTACGGTGATTTGAAGTTCATATTTAAAGCAAAAAGTATTTTGCTTCATTAAATATTAACAATGTCTTCTTTTATTGGCAATCTCAAAAAAATATTAAATTTTTCAAAAAAGTTTTTGCTAGTAAATAATATTACAGTAACTTATTGAAAACGTTATTCATAGATATTTTCTGAGAATTTAGTGAAAGCAACGAGAACAGTCTTTTAATGTCACAGGACTTTTTCTTCCATGGTCAATTTGACTTCATAATGTGTGAATTTGCATGCAGTGAGTAATTTTATCGCTGAAATAGTATATATTCAACTGCACTGAATCTACTTACAAGCAGGCTATAATAGCATACCTCTTTCTAAAATACTAGTGTTAATTTTCTATCAATTTCATCATGTTTTTGGTTGCATTGTTATTTTTTATGTCATTGTTATTTTTTATGTCACTGTTATTTTATTTTATATCTATGTTATGTAAAAGCCCATGGGGGCGTTTACAAATAAATAAATAAATAATGATGCGAGTGAAGCGTAAATATTTTATTTTTTAAATTATATTTTATATCTCGCTACATAGCAGTCCCGATGAGTTATAAAAACTCACTCTGATACAAGGGAAATTAACAATAGATGAGTTACCACAATTTTACAATTCAGAGTAATCCAACTTATACATTTACATATAAAATTACGGAATAAACAATGGGGTAATTAGTATAGAGAAAAAAACAAGTTAATTAAAAATAGAAAAGAACAAAAAAATACCTTGAAGAAGTTCAAATATACACACAGTAGTTTAATGAATTTAGTTTACTAGAAAAAGGAAGAGAAAACAAAATCAAACATAATGATTAAAACTCCCCAATAATACTTTATTCAAGTTAAATTCACCCCAAAACATGGAGTTTATCCTATTTCGCATTTAAATTAATTCTGACGAATCTGTTACAATAAGATCAAATGTTTTCCGAGGATGCTCTCGTGAAGTACGAAATTTATATTTTAGATTTATAAAAACTGACCCTTACCATTCACGTTCTTAGCGTAAATTTTTTCCTAAAATTTCAAATCGTTTCAAAGAAATTACATAAGCGGTAAGGATCAAAGTTTATTTGTAAATGCGATGAATTAATCTTTCATGAGATATTCCTCGGAAAATATTTGAGATTATAGTAGTAGTAGTAGTGGTAAATACTTTTAGTATCGCCCTGGTGAAAGACCACCATTCAGAATCGAAACGTTGCTTGAAATGGCTTTTAGCCATGTTTGGTGACTAGATCTGAATAGCCAGATACTTCTCGACCTTTCTCTTGTCCATCTCCTTCCTCTCCCCACTACCTTTAGCCTCACAACATACCCCAATTGGAAGTGGCATAGGCTCTAGACAGTTGGGAGCAGTTGGGACTCTTGAGCAGTATTCACTTTAAAATAAAATAAAAAATAAGTTTTTTACTACTTTATCAAAAAAAAAAAAAAGAAAAGTACTGTTCAACTACCTCTTGATAAATTTATTAAAAAAAACAACAAAAACTTATCAAAAAAGTTTTATTATCTTAGCATCTTCTTATCTAATGCATCTCATTCTAAAATAAATATTTGAAAAATACTTTTCCATCTTTTTTTACACTGCTCTACTTTCATACATTTCAACTTTCGTACACATTTCAGGAAACAGTTACCTTAAAAAGTCAAAGACCGCCCGAGTTTGTTTTTTTAAATCAACAAGTTCTAGTTAACGCGTAGATAATTAAAAAGTTTTAAGTTACCTATTTCAACCGTTTCCACGAATTCTTCCGGCTATTATTGTTGTCAAGAGACTTGATACCCAATTTCGGTTGCCAAGTCAAAATGCCCCAAAAATAATATTATTTTCTAATAAATTGAATTCCGTGATTAAAGTTTTTCTCATATGGAATAAGGCAAGCGGCAGAAGGAAACATTTCCCCTGAAAAACTAAGTTTGGGAGGATATGAGCAATTGAGATTTGTTGCGTGGGAGGAGTCGTAACAAGTCAACTGCGAGAAATTGGAAAAGAATTCACAACGAAACTTTAAAATTACTTTATTTCTCTTTATTATAACTTCTAACCCACCTGGAATCCCGGCAACTGCGTATCGTAAAGGAGTTATAAATTGATTTTTGGCAGGCGTACTTTTTAGTTTTTCGGTGGAGGCTTACTCTAAAGCTAATAAAAGCCCCGAAAGCTGCGTTTGATTGACGTTATTGACTAAGAACGATAAATACAAGAACGATCTACTTTAATTTGTGATAGCTTTCTTTGATAAGTAGGTAGGTACCGCTTACAGGTGTATTAAAAAAAACACAATAGCGGTGGCATAGATAACGTGGTGATGGTTTCCTGTGACAAAAACATATTAGGTACATCCATTTACTAATTTCATCAGGTACAGGAATTAGGAGAAATATTTCGTTTATACAGGGTGTCCTAAAGTAAAGTGCATTAACTTCGGGAAGTGATTATTCATGAAATTTAGTTTTCTTTAAAAATGTCCTTAATTTGCCCTGTATAAATGTGCTTATGAAAAAAACTTTCGTATGAACAAAGATGTTTTTTTAATCTTTTTGTATGAAAAAATGATATTTCAAAAAACGTTTTTATTTTTTAATAATAATAATTAAAATTTATAATAAATACACAAGTAATATGATGGATTTTTGTATCTAAATAAAAAAAAATGATGCAATTCAAGTATTTGATAACAATTGAGTAACGTTGGGACAGTTTAGGCTTTCGGCGAAACGTCAGTTTACTGCCTTTAGACATTTGTTAATAAATTTACTTGATGTATATTTACAGCTTGAATTAGCATTGTCTTCCTTAAATATCAATGCTTTTCTAGTTCTTTTTTTCCTACAATAGTGAGCTTGAAAAATTGCTTGACATACAAATCCTTTTGTTGTTGTTTTCGAGAAAATCGATATGTTCGTTTTTTAAATGCTATCAATATCCTCCTTTGAAGGTTTTTTTAAATAATATCGATATGTATAACTCTTTCTTGCTGAAATCTAAATGATAGTGAATTTATTTTTCAATAGCATAAAGCTACATCGAGAAAGGAAAACAGTACTATTTAGATACGCACAGGAATATTACAGTTGCCATGATTTAAAAACCGTTGCCGGGAATAAATATTTGCAAAAAAATAGTATTCTTAAGGATTATGTAAAGGTTATGTTAGCTCCCTGTTTTGTTTTGGATATTACATATGATTTTAAATTTCCAAAATCACAAATCAACCAAACAGTAGTTTTGAAGGAATAACTTGTCCTTTGTTAATCTGTTATTTCGACATAAATGATAATTTTTTAAAGAAAAGAGATTTAACCTCTAGAATGCCGGGGGAAAGGTACAACTTCCGTCATCCTTCTCTGACCTGCATTTCGTAATAACTCACTTGTGTAGTGCAAAATGATGTTGGTCAATTATGCTATCTTCTCAGAGTGTGTGTTAATATATTTTTTCAAATTGTATAATAAGTTTTTCTGAAATAGTTACTTGTGTTCAAAGAATTGTTTTTTTCTCCCTCTTGTCACTTAAGAAAGCTTGAGTGAAAAATGCGAACATTTTTTAATCGTTTTACTGAATTTTAGTGTGTTTTAATAAACTCCTTTCCATAAGGCTTTCCTGAAAAGACAAGTTGTAATGTCACTTTGAAAACTGATTTTGATCAGCCGTACTGACGTAATCAAACTTCAAATATGTATTACTCGACTTGTACCGAACTTAAGGCAATGCAAAATATCTCTGTGGATTGATTATTTTGTTGACAAGCGATTGCAATTCATTTAAATATATTTCAAAGGATAAATGCTACTGAAAAGATGATGATGAATGCTCGGTGAATATTGGCACCTCCTGCAGGCTGGAAGTTTAAAAATATATGTATTTATCATTTGCACAGCGCCCTTGAGGTGATTTTTCACAAAAACGGCGCTATACAAATCGTCCAAATATTATTATTATTATTATTATTATTATCAGGTAGGTATTTAAACAGATAAAATTGGACGAAAAATATAATGACGATCGACGAAAGAGATTCCTTCAACCGCTTTGATTATTTGTAACAAATAAACCGAAAAGCTCTGAAGAAATACACAGTCACAACAAAAACAGAGATATTTCTAGACCCTTTTAATCAGAGTACCTTAGCGCAAGTTTGTCCTGAAAAAATGATCATTATTTTGCAAAAGCTGAAATATGAAATCTTCCTCTGAAATCGTTTGCAACTCTGATCAAAGGATGGACTGCCGTTTGCAATCGAAACATCTTTATTTGTTTTTTTTTTTTTCTAAATCTCAGGTGATCTTATTAAATATACTAATGTAAGTAAGCACAGCTTGAATAAATATAGAACTGTTCTTTACCGAATCACCTTCACGTAAATAAATTCTAATGCAAAGCCGTTTGAAATTTGTTTTCCCATGCTAAAATCAAAACAGTAAAAAAGTTAACAAAATACATACTTACTATTTATTTGACACAAATCTTCTAGTAAAATTTACAAAAACAATTTTCTGTTAAAGTTTTTAAATATTTTTGAATCTGTGGTGTGTACAAAGTTATTATTTCATTTTCATTAAAAGGATATAAATAATAATGCAATAAACAATAAATAACCTGTAATAACATGCAATGTGTAGTGTTTTTAATATTATTTCTCGTACAATATTGCATTTCTCCAAACTAAAATTTGATAACATAAGTGTGAATCTATAAATAAGCTTCTGTATATTATCTGCCTGTAAAAAATATATTTAAATATAAATAAAATGTGCAATTTAACACAGCATCTTCCTTTTAAGTCAAATGCATTAGACATTTCGAAGGCCGTCGAGTGGTTGGATGGTTAAGATTTTCGACAGCGAATTCAAAAGTCGCGGGTTCAAATCTTGGCGAAAACCGGTCAAAAATATCACCAAACACGGCTTAAAGCCATTTCAAGCAACGTTTCGATTCTGAATGATGGTGTTTCACCACGACGAAACTGAGAAACTTAATCACTACACAAATTACAATTTAATATAATAACACTAATATAGGAATTGAGATGGCGTAATGGGAACCCAATCAATTCAGAAACGTCACTCGCACGCAGCCTTGGAGCCGTGTTTGCGAGTGTTGACAGCTGCATTCAGAGACTATTATGGCTAAATAATGAAATACACTTTAATAATAGCATCAATTATGATCTTCTTTGTCACCTTAAATTATTAAAATTAACGTAGAATAATTACTGATTTAAGTTGCTTATATACAATTATAAATTCAATAATTGACAGCCCTGAACTATTATATTTAATTGCGTTTCATGTTCAGACAGTACCTAGCATATTAATGTGACAATTCTACTTTAACCTCACAATATTACACTCCTATGCGACGAATTCAATATCTGGTAGAGATGGTCGATATCAGAATTGGTGTCTGCCTGCGGTTCCAGTTACCGGTGACCGGCCAGGAACTGGTTATTTATTCAGTTCTTTTTGGAACCGGTTTCTGGTGCCAGATAAGTTCCACGAAGGAATTTTTTCATATTCAAATCGAAAAGTACTAGCAAATCGACAAAAGTTCTTCCCCAAAAAAGTACTAACAAATCAACAAAAATTCCTCTCAAAAAAAAAAGCACTAGTCGGTTGAGATCAACAAAAACAATCCTCTCTGTAAAAATAAGTACTAGCAAATCGACAGAAAAACCGGTACCTCAGAAAAATGATCGATTTTAATTTGCCAAAAAAAGGAACCGGTTCCTCAGACAAATACTACGAAGTTGCTGATATATTTAATACGTCAATATCACACTATAAGTACGAGTATACCTCATGTAGTAGAGCTAAATTCAATGTAAAAACTATTTAACTCTGGATATACCTGTTATTCAAAACTATATTTTCTTTCTTGCATAATATTTTTTGTAATGTTTATGGTATAAAGTATATTGTTTAAAAAAAATGTAAATATTTGTGTATAAAGCCTGTAAGAGGCGTAAATAAATAAATAATAGGTACTCGCTATAATAATATCGGTAAGTCTTAATTATCATAATATGAGTAGTAATTTTTTGGGGTATTTTGAAAGCATTATAATATTATATTCTTTAACGTCATGACAATATGTAAATTTAAAAACTATGATCCGCGAGACGTGATTACCAAATTTTTGGGAATAATCGAAGCCAAAACCCTTTGATAATGACAATAGATTTGCAAATACGAAAATAATGTTTTTTAAATACACAGAGATTGCTCCTTATAACTCATTTTATTTAGTCTTAATGTTTTTTTACGGTGTATAGAATATAGAATGGTATGTTATCTACGACGTTGATATCAGGAAATAATGCAAGGCTAATGTAAGCGTAAAGGATCAAAAAAGGGACGCTTGATGGACACTTGATCGTTTGGGCACGTAGAGCGAATGAACAAAAAAAAAAGAGTGTGAAAAGAATATATGATGCGAAAGTGAATGAAAGAAGAAGTCGGGGACGTTCGAAGAAAACATGGCACGATCAATTGAATCAAATACTTGAGTCAAGCCATATGAAGAGTCAGAATAATAGAAGGGTATGTATGAGACGATGTATGAATGTGAATGAATCAAGCAGTGTGTACCAGGACAGAGTTGTATGGCGGTCCGTCCTCTCTGCATACCCCTGCGGAGAAACGGCGTGAAGGTTAGTGGGTTATGTGGTATGGGACCTCGAACAAATTCACTTACATAAATATGTGGTTAGTAGCTGACTGGACAAACGCGTCCGATTCCCATCCGGGCGTCGTGAGTTCAATTCTTCTGCTAGCTAAGTCTACCATCAATGCACAAGCAACATATTTTGCTTATTATAGTGTAGGAGTTTTTTTTTTAATATTGTCAGGTTATTCGTTACTCGGGAATGTTTATCTTTCCTTAAAAAAATACACATTAAGTCATATATCTTATACACAAAATCATAATCAATACTTGATGCAACCTCTGTAGAGGATATATAAGCTCCTTGGCTCTAGACCTAAAGGTTAAAGGTTTAAGTCTGTGGGGGCAAACAAATAAATATATACGAGGCCTGTTCAAAAGAAAAGGTGAATTTTGAATTTTCGCGGGCTGTGGACATTCAATTATCGATTTTTTTTGTTGTTATGTTGGTACACGTATGTTTATCATATGTTAGCATTATCAGCCATTTTGGATTAGTGGTTTGTTTTTGACAACTGTAAAAGTTAGTTACGTTTTTGTGTGTTCTTCGACTTTTTTACTTTTGAAAAAAATGGATCAAAGAATATGTATTAAATTTTGGGTTGAAAATGGAATAAAGTGCTCCAACTCGATAAACATATGTGTACCAACATAACGAGAAAAAAAAATTATAATCGAATGTACACAGCCCGCGAAAATTCTAAATTTATCTTTTTTTTTGAACAGGCCATGTAAATATAAATATATATTGACGGTGCTTAGGTGAAATGCATTTTTCCACATTTTTTTGGAAGGAACTTTAGGCCTTAGCGATAACATAACGGTCATGCTGTTATGCTTGAATCCTGATTACGATTTGATCATTCGCCAAAACGGGCTAAGAATCTGTTGTTAACGAGGGCGATTATTTGAAGTGTTAACGGTAAAAACAAAAATGGTGCTAATCATTGATTTGCGACAGTGTAAAATGTGACTGTGGTTTAAACCACTAGGCCTAAGTTTGCTTGCAAAAATGTAGAACCACCTACACACAGTCAATATACTTTATTCACAAACTTAAATTTTAGATAAAGTCATAGAGTTGGTAGAGTAGTATCTATCCAAGGCAGTGAAGTCAGTTTTGGACTTGTTTTTGATGATTTCAACATGACTCGGCGCACCTGGGCGTGGCTAAGACTAAGACTACGGTATTTATACATCTATTCATATCACATATCGACAAATTGTTTTTGTTTATTCGTATAGCCACTTTTTCACAGTATTTTTATCAACAAAAATATAGCATATAACCTAAAAAATCGTTTAGTTGTGTCAATTTTAGTGGCATAGTGAAAAAATGTGGGCGGAGTCCCGCCGTGAACTAGGACTTAAGGATCATTGCGACAGTATATAGAAGCGGTCTATGAAATTTGTTGTCTCTTTCTCTCTCATGGTGGACAACGTAAAAGCCCGGAGAAAGTGATTTATCGCAAGTTTGTGTAGGTTAGGTAAAAATAATTAGCTCTCCCTCCATATATTGTTACTTCAAGGATAAAGTGGATAATAGGTGGGTGGCCCGGTTTTGGCTACTACCCCCGTGTTGGTCAGTAGAATATTTATAATGTCTAAATATAATGTATTCCAATTCTGGTTGCTTACTACTGACTTTTATTGAAAATGACGCTTTAATAATTGTAATAATTATTTTGTTTCAGGCTACATGCTGAGGTTGTGCCGTGTAATTTTTTTTTTTTTTAAGAAAGACAAACATTTCCGGGTCACGAATAACCTGACAATATTTTATAAACTCCTATTGCCATCATAAGAAGCGGAAGATATTGCTTGTGCAATGATGGAGGACTTAGTCAGCAGAGAAATTAAACGCACGACGCCCGGGTAGGAATCCGATGCATTTTATCACTCAGCTACCGACCGGTCGTGTAATCCATATTGAATAAATTCAGTGAAATAATTAATGACCATAATAAAAAGAAGAAAAAAAAAATGCGTAGAAAAAATAGAATATACATAAAATAAAAAATCAACACAAAAAGTTATTCAAATCGTAATATTTCTCATCTGCACTTGGTTAGTGTGCATAAGTGCTGCGGCCAAATTTGTGCTAAATTGTCTATTCTGGCCAGTATTTTTTATGATATGCGATATCAATTAAGTTTTGCTTAAAATATTAATATATCTATTTAAGAAGATCTAATAATATAGTTATTAATCAAACAATCAAGGAAATGAACGGTAGTGGTTGTTAGATTTTAAAGTGACATTTTTTTGGGTTCTTACCTTCATGTTTATTATACAAATTCCTACCTACTTAACCATTTTTTACCGCATCGCCGATTTGAACAAAAGGGCGCCAATTCAAAACAATTGACAATCGAACAGCTGAGTTGTTCTTGGGAAAAAATCATGGTTGCTCGTTCGTTTTGCTGGTTGGTTAGTTTGTTTTTTGACGGTCAAAAATATAAAATAAGTGTGGTGTTTCGTGATTTAGAAGATTCAAAATAAGTGTGGTGCTTTTGTGGATCGTTTCGTTAGTACAAAATGTGCAAGAAGAATCCTCAAGAAAGAACTTCATCGGTGAGTGAATTGGTTTCCCTTTTTTTCATCCATATTTTTTCCACAGCTATAATTAGACATTTTCACCAAGTGATATAGTACGAGTATTTAACCGTCAAGTATTAATATAGTAGAAATTAATATAAATAAGTATTATCATAAATCTAGTATAACGAAATAGAATAGAAACAATTAAAACAGATGCATGTAGTGCATTAAAAACTAAAGAAAAAAAAGTGTAGAAATAGTATTACAAAATAATAAGTATTTATTTACACCATATATAGAATAAGATGAAGCATATCTAAAAATGTTGATAGTACAAAAGTACTGTTTTATTTATATTTAAAACGAATTCTTTACTAACATTTAAATGCCCAGAACTGCACACTGGTTTGGCCGTACCTGTTAATTGTTATCAGAATTAATGCATTCGACATAAAAAAAAAAAAAAAAAATACAAGTAAAGGGTTATTAGCGCCATATGTTTAGAGATTATTAAATATGACTACTATTATTTGAAGAAATAAAGCGAAAAAAAAACATTCTTCATTGATGTGCTAGCGTATTGAACATTTAATTTTTTTTAAATATTCCCTAAAGTGACCACAACTGGCTACTTATCCTTGTATTATGAATTAACCTAGTAAACTTGCCTCAATTTTTTTTTCGTGACTAAATCTGAATCAATTCCAAACTACCGTCTCCCCTATTTTAATCTTCTCCCCGCTTCGTGGAGCCTTACAACAATAAATTGGGATACTATAGTCTTACTAAGTTAAAATTAAAATAGGGATGTTTCGATGGTTTAAAAATGAAGAGCGGAATAACGGAGTGTCAGCGCAAGCCAAGGGAAGTAGAAATCAAGAAAGTCCAAGGGAGACTTTACACTTGTCGAGTTGTAAGACACTTGACTAGGAATCATGAGGTCAAGGGTTCGAACTCGGCGTGCGCAAATACACTTTATTTGATGTTGATGTGTCATAGCACATTTAATTTACATTCAAAATAATACACATTATATTCCAGTATATGCACGTTCCAGAGAGGTAGATGCTCTAAGTATCGTTCTGGTGAAAGACCACCATTCACAATCGAAACGTTGCTTAAACTAGCTTTAGGCGTGTTTGGTGACCAGATCTGAATAACCAGGTACTTCCTAACCTTTCTCTTCCTCGTCTCCTCCCCATCTCTTCGCCGCATCAAAAATTACATGCCCAAGCCAGATGGCTTCCTTTCTTAATACTATTTATCAAACTTACATCAGCCTTGCATTCTTTCCTGATAACCATATTTTTGACACGGTCATACATGGTTTTACCGCACATACGCAAGAATCTTATTTCAATAGCATTCAGTCTACTTTCATCTTTCCTCTGCCAGTTCCATGTCTCACGGCCGGACATCACGGTTTAAAAAAAATATAAAGTGAATACCACACCAACAGTTCCAACTGCTCCCAACCGTCTAGAGTCAGTGAGACTATGGCATCCCCAATCGGGGTATGTTGTGAGGCTGGATGTAGTTAGGAGAGGAAAGAGATTGGGAAGAGGAAGGTTGGTAAATACCTGGCTATTCAGATCAGGTCACCAAACACGGCTAAAGCCATTTCAAGCAAAGTTTCGATTCTGAATGGTGGTCTTTCACCAGCACGATACTTAGAGTATCTACTACTCTGGAACGTGCCGCAAATATACTTTTTATCATTTTTATATGAATTAAAATGTGTTATGACACATATTTTTTAAATAAAAGTAATTAGCGCACGCCGTGCTTGAATCCACGACCTTTTGATTCGTAGTCGAGCGTCATACCACTCGACCACGGAGGCCGTCTTGTGCGGTATTCACTATGAAAAAAAAGATTGAAAGGCAGGTATGAAGCTTCTTGTCTCCTTCTAGCGATGAGTTCATAGGTTTGATCGAGATTTTGTTGGTACGCACTTAATTAGTAGACCTGGCGAAATGACTCCACCCGTGGGGAGTCGAGTGTAAGCGCCCCCTTCCGGCCAAACTATTGTACTGAGAGAGAATTATTAACGGAATAATTTAATCACTGTCTCTCGGTTATCCTGCGGAACGTGGAAGGAGTTGAATAAATACATGTATTTTATTTTATTTTCCCCCGGCGTCCTTTGTCGTAGCGTTGTTTAACGCGTCCTCTTTGTTTCGCGTTTTAATCTTATTTCCCAGGTATATTTCCACTTGTATTAGCATTGTTCCCGGAGTATTTACACTTGGTTAACACCCGGTTGTCTCCGAAGGTTTCTTCAAACAGAAAAACTTCACCGTTAGTTTTTCTGTATATAAACAACAACTTGTATTAGAATTATTTACGTTATCAAAGAACATAAAAATGATTTTTCATAACATTTTCAAACCACCTGAAGTGTCGGGCTCAAGTGATACTTCGGCCAAAAATGAGTTAATGATGCTTCACCGTAAACAAAATCTAGCCAAAAATAAGAGTTAATGAGGCTTCACTGTATACAGAATCTAGTCAAAAATGAGTCAATGAGGCTTCACCGTATACAAAATTTAACTCATCGAGTATACTCGAATATTGTAATTTGAAATATAATAAATAAAGTTGAGCGTATTAAAATAGTGGATATCCGAAAAGAATGCAAGGCTGATGTGAGCGTAATGAATAGGATCAAGAAAGGGACGCTTAGATGGTTTGGGCATGTAGAGTGAATAAACGAAGAAAGGGGTGTAAAATGAATATATCATGCGAAAGTGAATGGAAGAAGAAGTCGAGGACGCCCGAAAAAGACATGGCACGATCTTGAAGTAACAATATATGGAGGGAGAGCTAATTATTTTTACCCAACCTACACAAACTTCCGATAAATCACTTTCTCCGGGTTTTTACGTCGTACACCATGAGAGAGAAAGAGACAACAAAATTCATAGGACGCTTCTATATACTGTAAGGATGATTTTAAGCTCCTGGTTCAACGAGGGACTCCGCCCACATTTTTTATTATGCCCTTAAACTTGACACAACTTAAACGGTTTTTTTAGGTTTGATGCCATATTTTTATTGATATCAATACTATGAAAAAGTGGTTAAACGAATAAACAAAAACATTATGTCGATATGTGATATGAATGGATGTATAAATACCGTAGTCTTAGTCTTAGCCATGACCAGGTGCGCCGAGTCAGGTTAAAATCATCAAAAACAAGTCAAAAACTGACTTCACTGCCTTGGATAGATCGATAGAAGTGCCAACTCTATGGGCACGATCAATTAAATCAAATACTTGAATCGGGTCATGTGAGGAGTCAGAATAACAGAAGAGTATGTATGAGACGATGAAAGAATGAGAATGAAGCAAAGAGTGTGTGCCAAGACAGAGTTATATGGCGGTCTGTTCTCTCTGCCTACCCCTGCGCAGAAGCGGCGTGATGGTTAGTTAGTAAGTTAATAAATAAAGTCGGATTCTTGGAGTAACGATATAAGAAGGTGTAGCTAAATATTTTAACCCAACCTATACAAATTTGCGATAAATCACTTTCTCCCGGTTCTTACGTAGTATACCACGAGAGAGAAAGAGACAAGAAAAGTGGTTCCATAATATTGTATTAACACTTCTAAGTACATAAGAATGTTATCCGTCCGCGCTAACTTTACATCATCGAGTCGAATAACTTAAGTTAACGGATGTTGAGGTTATTTCCGATATTTGTGTTGATTAAAATACTTGCAGTGGTGATACCTTAGAGTATACAAGAGGTAGCCCAAGCCAAGGCAGTGAAGTCAGTTTTGGACTTGTTTTTGATGATTTTAACATGACTCGGCGCAAATAGGCGTGGCTAAGACTAAGGCTGCGGTATTTATACATCCATTCATATCACATTTCGACATAATGTTTTTGGGTGTTCGTATAGCCACTTTTTCACAGTATTTTTATAAACAAAAATATAGCATCTAACCTAAAAACCGTTTAGCTGTGTCAAGTTTAGTGGCAAAATAAAAAATGTGGGCGGAGTCCCGCCGTTAACCAGCGAAAATAACCAGCTTAAGATCATTACGACAGTATATGGAAGCAATCCAAGAAATTTGTTGTCTCTTTCTCTCTCATGGTGTACGATGTAAAAACTCGGAAAAAGTGATTTATTACAATTTCGGATGGGTTGGGTAAAACAAATTAGCTATTCCTCCATATATTGTTACTTCAAGGGTGATACAAATAAATCGAACATGATGATGGTATGCGCCATGCGTGAATATTCAAATAAGACCAAATAAAGATTATGAAACATCACTTTTCGGAGGTATTTCAACAGTTTTAATTATTTTTGACCGAACTTTAGAATTTTCACATTTTCAATGATATAAAGACATAAAATTAACAAAAAGCTCTCATCGTTATTTAGGCAAACCTTCTGTTATTAGTGTTTGTGTGATATTTTATCTTTATAAATCATTTGAATGGTGTATTGATATTGTTTTGGTTAATGTGTTCAAATGTGTTTATTAAAAAATGTCCAAATTTCATGTAGGCGGTAACTAATAGGCTATCCAGCTTCCTTTAACATATCGCCTCTTTCTATCCGAGTCAGTGTAAAGTCAACAATACTGACTACGCTGTTCCGGAAAGGTACCTCTTCATATATTCTTACTCCAAGGTCGGATTAATTAATATAAGACAATTGCGTGTTTAAAGAAAAGGTTCTTGTACAAAGTCATTGAGTCATTGAAGCAGAATTTAGACCCGTTTAAATACCTGTTCATTTCATTATTGTTTTAAGTATATTTTTATTACTTCTGATTCATTAGGTACTTTTTGTAGTTTTTTTTCTTTCTTTTCATCTCTCATTGAATTAGTATCTAGTGATCTAATTAGGTGAACAGTTAGGTTGAGGTGTTTAAAACATTAATTCAAATGTCACATTTCCCACATCGTCATATTTATTTTTCTTTTGTTACTTGTTAAATTTACACTCTTTGCATTGTAAAAATCGTTTATTTAGAATACTTGAACATTAATGATTTTGATTACTAACATATTAACTGTCCTTAATTTAATTTCCTTTTCTTTGATTTAACAAATATGATAATATGAATTCATAAGTTTCATCTGGATTTTTAGACCCTTAGCTTCTGGTAAATTGTTTTATTTTAATCTGTTGATGTACACATGCACTGTTATACCCATATCTGAACCCTTTTCTCTCGTGATTTATGATAACGATCATGATTTTAGATAGTTTTATTTTGTATACATATTAAGTATTATTTTATTTCATCTTTGTTAGTTAGTCTTATAAGTATAATTAATTTAGTATAAAGCGTACTTGAGGCAAAATATAATAAAAAAGCCGCTATATAAGTTCAGTGTTATTATTATTATTAATGCCATCGTCACATTTGACATCGTCACATTTTTTATTTTTTTATAAATTTATTCCAGATC
The DNA here is from genome assembly GCA_022651775.1 of Drusus annulatus. Taxonomy (NCBI): domain Eukaryota; kingdom Metazoa; phylum Arthropoda; class Insecta; order Trichoptera; family Limnephilidae; genus Drusus; species Drusus annulatus. The sequence continues at coordinate 372,084 of JAGWCC010000347.1, read as the reverse complement.
TCAGGGAGGGTGGTGCAATCCCATGAGTTCCATATAATACATAGAAAGATAAAAAAATACAAAGATAATAAATAAAAATAGAAAACATGATAACGTAGTAAATAAATAATAGCAATAAAGAAATAAAATTAAACTTCGTTTCAAGACATCAGGAAATGACTCCATTGTTTATAAACGGGGCCCTGCAAGAAGTCCAGTGCTGCCCTCACAAGAGTGTTTTCGCTCGTGCCTATTCTTATTCGGTAGTTGGCGATACGTCTTCTTATTAAGGCTCTGAAACCGGGAACTCGTCCTTCTGCGAACATTTCTGAATGATGAATGAATTTCCAATGACAGCCCGAAAAGCATCCGGTACGAGTTGTTGTATTGTACCTCCATTCTTTTTAAAGTTGCACGGTTGAAATTTGTCCACAGCTCCGATGTATACAGGCTTGTACAATATGTATTAAATAGTTGCCGTTTTGCTTCTCGGCTGCATTTGTTGAATCTTCGAGCAATCATGTTCCCTCTAATGCACAGTGCTCTTCTCTGTCGCTCGATATCAGCATCATTTGACATCGTCACATTTGACATCGTCACATTTGACATCGTCACATTTGACATCGTCACATTTGACATCATAACATTTGACATAGTCACATTTAATATTGTCACATTTGACATAGTCACACTTGAAATCGTCACATTTAACATCGTCATATTTGACATCATAACATTTGACATAGTCACATTTGACATCATAACATTTGACATAGTCACACTTGACATCGTCATATTTGATATAGTCACACTTGATATCGTCACATTTGACATCGTCACGTTTGACATCGTTACATTTAAAATCGTCCCATTTCAACGATTAACGCCATTTCGCTTTTTTCTCTGCCCGTTTCAGGTTTTAAACAAATTCTGATTAGCTGACAAGCATACAAAACATGACTGTTATACTTTTCAGCTGATCACAATTGTTAAAAGTTGTCGGCGTTCAACGGGGACCGTTCAAATGTAAAAAAAAAAAAACAAAATGGCGCCAGTCAATAATTTTTGGTGATGTCAAATGTGACGAAGTTTGAAACAACCCGTATAAGGTAATAACCTAGAAGGTGAATAACCTTGATCGCATTTTAAAGTATGAAAATGTAAGATAACTGAACTAATAATCGAAGGGAATAGAGATAAAAGACAACGTGTGGTAGAAGAAGACGTTTGACCTAGTGACATAGAAACTTACATTATTGAGTGCCGTTCCGCTGAGTCATTTTGAACCCCAGTTTAAAGGGCGAAAAACGACCTGATGATAGCCGACTTCCGAAAAGAGAAGCCACCAAAAGAAAATATAATGATTTCGTAATATTTAAAGGCGTCGTTTTTTTCAAGAGTGTCGATTAAGAATTAAATTAATACCTCATTCAAAATCCAGCCCATCTCATTTAGTACAGGGGCTGGAGGCTTCTCCCCTGTTCGCATAAATTTTCGTCCGCGATTTTATTTGACACCATACATTACGGTGCCAGATGTTTACGCTGTCTGCCGTGGAAGCCTCCACGTTAACGTTAACGTTACCGTAGAGTATAAGTGACTCCGGAGGCATACCGCTGGTAGCTCCGTCGTAATTTCTCCTCATTTCGCACAAACGAAGCGTGTAGCAGAAAGAAAGGTTACAACGGAACTCTCAGAGAAAGATTACATCTGTATACTATACGTTTACAGAAGATACTGCACCCTGTGTAAGATGTAGTGCCTAATCTGTTTTTAATGTGACTGTTATTAAAATAAGTGCGCGATGTCAATTATCATTATTCTTGTATGAGAACGTTTAGCGCTTGGTGTAGTTAGTAGAATATAACAATGGAGACCACACATGATCTAAACATGAAGAGTTGATTTGATTTCATCAACTAAATGAGGCACATGCTTGTTTAACCAATTTGTTTTATTTAACCCGCCTTTCCACAATTTCACATGATGTAGTTTAATGTTAATTTAGAGAGCCAGCGGGACTAAAGCATCGCAATCTTTTGGGAATGCTGGAGTAATGAAAACATGAGAATTTTCTAAAGATGATTAGAAATACCTCATTCTTCATTTCTGGTCACTGAATAAAGCTAAAGCCATCGTTGCGATCCTGAATGGTATTCTCCCGTCAGGGCGAATCTGAGATTCTGAGAGTATCTTTTACTCCTTATATAATCTTAGTTTTTAAAATAAGTATCGACACAGTAAAAAAAAAAGGATTAAAAATGCTTAGCTTTATTCTCATGTCAGAGACTTTTGAAATATTTTAACTTTAAAAATCTTGTTCTCGTCTGTAGTTCGTAGTCAAGTTGAATATAATTCTTCTATCTGGTCCCCTCACTTATGAATCCTTTCTGATTTGTTTTTACATATCGTCACTGGAAAGGAAAAATTTCTTAAGCGACACTTTGGTAGAAAAATAGTTAACATGCAATTTTTTTTCTGCATCGAATGCTCTGACTCTCGTTCGATTCTGAAGACTTTTGTGGCCCCTCAGCCATCTAAATTATATATTTCGTGTGGGAGAAGGCTTGACTCAAGCGACACAAGTTCGAGACTTTTTTTTTAGCTTTTAGCCGCTTCAGGTAACTCGATGAGAGCATTGAGTTTCCCGGTTTATCTTTTATTCAATATCCAACCAGGTACTGAAGACTTGAGAATTAAGAATATTATTATTGAACCAAAAAACTTTATAGTGCTCTGGTGTAAACTTCCAATGGTGCTTCAGCCCTTTTGCCTTTGTGGCGACGATATGGGTAAACAATAATTTGATAAAAACTTAACCTTATTGCAGGAATATATATTCAGAAGTTATTAAGATACTCGTTGTACCTAGATTGCATGCAGTTAGTAATACGAACGCTGTATTTAACTGCACGGAATGCAGATACAATTTGTATTTCAAATAAAATGTACCCCGAAGTTGCACTGCCATGAGTTATCAACAAAACTCATTATGGGACTGTAAATTCGTACATATTTTGTTTTATGAAAACAAGTTTTTAAAGCCAGTATGTAAAAATGAAAAACAATATACATTAAAGAAATTTTAAATAAATTTTAAATTGACTATAAATGGCCCATAAGTCATACAAATTCATATATCCTAATTCAATATTAGTGTACCCTAATTGAATAAATTCATTGGAATATTCATGTTTAATACTTTATTCTAAGCCATCCTTTAAATGCACACTAAAAAAAAATCGCTTGTATCTTTAAAATATGTAAAAGCTTATTTGGGTGCATACAAATAAATAAGTAATATCATTAAAGCTTAACACTCATAATGGTGCCGAACGTCACTTTGTAGCATTCTAATACAAGCAATACTGCACATGATTTATCTGTAAATTCTACATAAGCATTTAGGAAAATGTCTGAGGTATCCAGTGAATAAAAAAAATAATTGTAAACTTTTAAATTCAACGAAAAACATACTGAAATCTCACTAAAAAGTGCGATTTGAAAACTAGCATAGCCATTTTAGAACGTTTTATCCAAAGTTACAGGGTGGATTTCATCTAGAATTTAAAATATAACGGTAAAAAAAATGTATTCACTAGAAACCTTAGACATTTCCTTAACTACTTGTATAGAATTAACCGATAAATCATTTGTAGTATTGCTTTTATTAGAAAGCCAGAAAGTGTGTATAAGTAAAGTGGAGGTTTTCAAAAGGCTCAATCTACCTGGTCAGCGTTCCGGAAGTTATAATCCCGGTGGCGCCAACAACCCTTTAGATGTTTGATTTTCCAATTTCTAAAGTTTTATAACAAAAAAATTGCGTTAATACCTAGTAACTCATTTTTGGTAAAAACTCTGAATTGTGTATATTTGCTTTATTTTTTTTCTCACTTTTTCTCGATTCAAATCCCGAAAATGTGAAATTAATTCCGTGAAAACGTTTACTTAAGAAAATTTTGTTGATCGTAATGTTTTGATTTTTTATTTTATACACTCGGGGCGTACAATCATAATTGAGTGTATAAAATAATATTAGTAATATAAGATTGGATATGTATGAAATAATCGAAAATGATGAAATAATTAAATACAGTTTTAAATGATGAAACAAACTGTCGATTATTTCATCATGTCGTTAGTTTATAACAGGATGCTTCTACAACTCGTTCTTGTATTCAACAGCTGGGCATTGGAACAATTTGCCAGCCTCTGTGTTTCCTCCCTCCTTTAACATGGGCCTTTTCAAGACCCAGGTTTATTCATAATTAATATGTGTCTTAACACATTTTGATTCATATAAGATAATATAAAATATATTTGCGGCACGCTCCAGAGTGGTAGATACTCAAAATATCGCCCTGGTGAAAGACCACCATTCAGAATTGAAACGTTGTTAGAAATGGCTCTGGCCGTATTTGGTGACCAGATCTGAATAGCTGGTTAATTCCCAACCTTCCCCTTACCCGTCTCTTTTTCCTTCCCACTACCTTCAGTTGCAAAACATACCCCAATTGGGGATGGCATAGTCTCACTGGCTCTAGATGGTTGAGAGCAGTTGGTACTCTAGTGCGGTATTCACTATAAAAAATCATTCCTTATCTCAAAAATACCCTCCACACATCATCCTCAAGGATGACATGGGTCCTAAGGAAAATTATTTCTCTCAAGGCCCTCTGTGTGTATTTAATGTTTAAAAAAATATAACAAATTGCAAAATATAATTATAGTAATATTGTGTTAGTACTTAATTTGTCTGATTAAGAGTAAACAATTAAGGTTCAAATACATCCAAAGAGTTACATACCTAGGTATAGGCAATTTATTTACAACACGAACAAATTTTAGTTATAACTTTTTACAACTTGTTTAATGATAATAAAACTCACCTTCTATCAACGCCACCGGAACATCCGTTGGAAATGAGATACCTGTCGAGTTAATTCTAATTACGAAACAGAAAAAAACGTGTTTTAAGAGTATCAAAGTAGTTCGCTGAGTTGTCTTCGTATCGAGTTTAATTTTGGTGCAAGTAATTTATATTGTTACCAATTAGAGATCGGAGCTTTTGTTTCATTCTGAAAGAGGCTGTAAATTCTTAATCTCTTTTATCCCGAAGGCAAAGACAAATCAGGGCAATTGTTAGGAGCTTAATTTGGATGTTATGAAACGAGATAAATGCCTAATTGCCGGCGTAGTTTCACTTTTTTAATTGGCCATTTTATTTTACATTATATTATCTAAGATTATCTAATGCACGAATCTTGTATTTATTGTAAACCTTGTAACACCTTCCCATACGTATTATTGTTTTATTCTCACGATGAATATGTAATAGCTTTTTATTGGTTTAGTATAGGGTAATACGTCAAATTTAACAACGTGGGAAACCAAAATAATTTTTGAGTTATTTAGTAAAATGCTATAGAAAATTATTAATTATATTTATAAATTCGACAACAAAACTCCATTATAATGGGGGACTGAACGCTGTTGGCACAAATGAAAAAAATGTAAAAAAAGCGAAGCTAGCAGTTCACAGCGGAGTGCTTAAACCAACTCTGATCTATGGCAGTGAGGCATGGGTCTGGCTGAAAAAGGATGAAAGTAGACTGAATGCTGTGGACATGAGATCCCTGAGGCGTATGCGATAAAACCATGTATGACCGTGTTATGGATATCCGGAAAGAATGCAAGGCTGATGTAAGCGTAATGAATGTCCTATTCATTACAAGAAAGGGACGCTTAGATGGCTTGGACATGTAAACTGAATGAACGAAGAAAAGAGTGTGAAAAGAATATACGACGTGAAAGTGAACAGAAGAATAAGTCGGGGACGCCCCAAGAAGACATGTCTCAATCAAGTGAATCAAACACTTAAATCAGGCCATGTGAAGAGTCAGAATAACAGAACAGAATCTATGAGACGATGTATGAATGTGAACGAAACAAGAAGTGTGTGCCAAGACAGAGTTGTATGGCGGTCCGTCCTCTCTGCCTACCCCTGCGGAGAAACGGCGTGATGGTTAGTTAATAAGTTAGACAACCAATGTGGTTCAGCGGTAAAATTTGTAGCTTATGGCTTTATACTTCTTCTTCCTCTCTTATCGGAGGTTGTGTAAAATATGGAAATCTTCTTCCAGACCGAGGATATATACGAGTATATATAAACTTAACTCTATATTCACTTTTACCAGCAATAAAGAAAACGGGCATAAAGATGATTTTAGCAGCATTTAAAAAAAACTTCATTGGAGCTTAAAACTTAAAAATGATCAGAAATAAAACCAAACCTAGTTCTCTTCAAAATAAGATCCCCTAATAAGGAGGACTAAAACAAACCTTTTAAATTATCTTAACTTTAAAATAATAGCCATCCTCTTTTTTAAGTTTAAGTTTAATATATTATTTTTTTCTTTGATTGGTGTCTCTTAAAATCAATAAAATTATTTACAAAATATTTTTAGCGAAACAAAATTTAAAAAATAAATATATGAACAGTATAAATACAATGTATTTTAAAGCCAGCTAGTTCAATGACCTTTAATAAAAAATATGTTGTACCTTTCGGCAATTCATTCTACGGTGGAAGGTTCTCTACGTATCACCCTGGTGTAACGTCGCATCACTTGAAATGGCTTTAGCCATCCTTGGTTATCAGATCTGTATATCTAGAAACTTCCAAGTCTCCTTTCCTTAAGCCCTGCAAAGACCTCCAAATAGAGTTTCCGCAGCTCCATTGGCTCTGGGCAACTAGGGTTTTTATGTGCGGTTGCATAAAAAACATACCTTAATTTAGAATTGATTTCAAAAAAATATTATGACCACCATATAAATTATAAATACTTCTCTTTTTCCATAAAAAAATCGTATCGCAGGATGGAAATATTAAGTAAAATCTAAATTTCATAAAAATAAATAATAATAAATGAGGTAACTTTTTTATTATCAAATTGAAATTAACTTTAAAGCTTAATGTTAATTATATTTTTGATAATAATTATTGAAATAATATAAATGTTTTTTAAATTATTTTACTTGAACATACATTTTTATTATTAAATTAATTTTGTTAGCTTTTAATCATTACAAAAGTTAAAATTTCAAATAATAAAAAAGAACATGTCAAATACTTGAAAAATGTACATGTAAAAAACATGTACATTTTTTATTTATTCTTATATTGAATACCGCACAAGAATCCCAACTGCTCCCAACCGTCTAGAGCCAGTGAGACTATGGCATCCCTAATTGGGGTATATTGTGAGGCTGAAGGTAGTGGGGAGGGGAAGAAGATAGGGATGAGGAAGGTCGGGAAGTACCTGGCTATTTATATCTGGTCACCAAACACAGCTAAAGCTATTTCAAGCAACGTTTCAATTCTAAATAGTGGTCTTTCACCAGGGCGATACTTAAAGTATCTACCACTCTGTAACGTGGCGCAAATATACTATGCATCATTTTATATGAATTAAATCTGTTACACACATAATAATGAAAATAATTTTATTCAGTTAATTAATATGTTTGGACCCGCGACCTCTGGATTCGTAGTCAAGCGTCTTACAACTCGACCACGGAGGCTGTCGTTTTCAATCAGAGAATTTAAGTGTTTTAATTACTCTTACTACCAATGAATGGTAGATACTCTAAGTATCGCCCTGGTGAAAGACCACCTTTCAGAATCGAAACTTTGCTTGATTGAAATGGCTTTAGTCGTTTGTGACCAGATCTGAATAGTCAGGTAATTCCCAGCCTTCCTCTTCCCCATCTCCTTAACCATCTCCACTTTCTTCAGCCTCACAACATACTGCAATTAGAGATGCCATAGTCTCACTGGCTCTAGACGGTTGGGAGCAGTTTGAGGCTCTTGTGCGGTATTCACTATAAAAAATAAAAATAAATCCAATTTTGATTAGTTTGTTTGTTTTTGTATTTTTATTTAGATCTATGCAAATATTTGTTTCACATATCTAGTAACCTTGAGGTGATTTTTCACAAAAACGGCGCTATGCAAATTATCCAAATATTATTATATTAGTAAGAAACACATTTATACATTTCACAATAATAGAATAAAGCACATAAGGTTACTTTACAGCAGATATAAATTGAAATCTTTGTAACCTTACGAATCATAGGTTTTTTTTTACATATTCAGCACAAATCCTACGAAAAGTGCCAAGGCTTGAGGCTTCTTTTAAGGCATTTGGAAGACTATTGAAAAGTTTTTGACCATTGTAAAACACGCTGTTTTGAGTACGACAAGTTTTGTTTTGGGAATCCTAAAATCATGACAACTTCTCGTAAGATAATTGTGAACACTTACATTATATATATTATATTATTTTGCAGATATTTTGGGAGTAGTTTATTTTTAAAGTGCACAGTATATATTATGTTATATGTCTCGAATACATTTTAAACTTTGAATAGGCAGAGTCAAAACAATTTTTTTTCTATCTTACATGTCTCGAATACATTTCTAGTTTGAATAGGCAAAGCGTCAAAACAAAATTTGTTCTATTTTACAAGTACGTACGAGTAACTAGTTTAAGGATAAGCGTGCATGTTTTGTTTTATTTATTAATTCGTGGGAGCATATGGCAGGCGGCAATAAACACGTTATTAAAAACATCTGCCCGGTGAACTAAACACGTTCACGAAACATCCACCGCTCTCGCCACTTGCCACCGGGCTCGTCAGTGTTTTCCAGCCCTCTGCATATAATATGTAGCTCACTAATTAACGTTTAAAATCCAATTATAATTTATCACCCATTAAATTTGATTCAAGCGATAAGCTGCTGCACGCTTTTAAAATTAAAACAAAGAAATATACGCAGTTTTTAATTCGTTTTACTTTGTTTGCACTTGTTTTACGGCCGGTTAAGCGCAACATATTAGGCAAATAAAATATGTATATTTTAAATGAATGGCTCATCATATAATATAACAACATTATTTGAAGTCTAGTAATCCATCCAGTCACCATCATGTTCAGCTTTATTGATAAAAACCTTTTGAAATGACACTCCTCCACATCACAGGTGAACTCTTAGCGTGGAGGACAAAGTATATAAAATATTGTAAATAAACATGAAGTTAAGTAAATAAATAAAAAATTTAAAAAAATTAAAAAAACATTTTTTTAGCTGGTATTTCAATGGATAGTGCTTTTTAAAAACATTTTTTTAAATTTTCTAGATTCTTATTTATCATTAAGTGATGAATTATTTAAAGTTACTGACTCTAACTCTTGTTCCTTATACCAATAGAACGGCGCTATGCGCCTCACTACCTCATGTGGGTAAATAAATGTTTTTACGTGACTATTGAATTTATAGAAAAATTACATGATATTACCGACTCAGGGCGTCCTCTCCTTCACGACACAGCACTATGGCATATCTTTATTTTATTTTATTTATTATTTAATCAATTGCAAAAATATACATTTTAACTTAATACTAACAGTAGGTATAATATTAATTTAGTTTACATACAATGTACAATGTACAATGTTCTAGTTAATGATAAATACCTCCCTAATAAAGAAAATTCTTGTGCTTAGGGAGGTAGTACTATCATGGGTTTCTTAATTATTTTTTTTTAATAATCAAAAATGAATATCAAATGAATATAATACATTTTAGGTTATTTTATTGAAAAGTGTACTTTAGGTTTTAATTCTTCGTGGTTGTTTACGTCTTTGGGAGTTTCTTGAAAATCTTAATTGCTGAGGGAAAAATTTCAGGGTATGTTTGGCCTAAAAACAAAAATTAAATGATGGGAGGGGGCTCAGCTATGGCCTATGTTTAGGTAATAGGGAAAACCATAGAAAACTCCTATACAGGTGGAAGCGGCCATATGTCCAACATGAAGACATAATGGCCTTCAGTGACGTCATATGTGACGCCCTGCATTAAAACATTTTATGGTAAATACCGCACAATAGTCCCAACTGCTCCAAACCGTTAAGAGCCAGTAAGACTATGGCATCCCCAACTGGGGTATGTTGTGATGTTGAAGCTAGTCGGAGGAGAAGGAAATGACAAAGGTTGAGAAGTACCTGGCTATTGAAATCTGGTCGCCAAATACGGCTAAAGCCGTTTGAAGCAACTTTTCAATTTTGAATGGTATTCCTTCATCAGGGCGATATTTTATAGAGAAGCGAGTATATACCACTGTACTGCGTACGAGCGTACTGTAAATATGCTATACATGATGTCATTTGAATTGAATGTGTTAAAACACTATTATTTTATTTTTATATTTCACGCGCCGGGTTTGAACCCGCGCCCTCTGAATGAGATGAAACGTCTTACCACTGAACCACGCAGGTTGTCAAAAGTGCTCTAAGGATTTAACGTATTTGATCTCTTCCGCAGCAGTGCACAGTTGTTTATAAATAATACATGCATAGCGGATTTTACTTGGAATGGACTTGCCGGCTTTTGTGTTTCTTCCCTCCTATAGTAATTACATTGTGTTTCTATACCGCAGTTTTGTAATATTTTACTACGGGTGTGCAATTATTTCAATGTAATTTAATCACCTTCAAGAGCGGGTTTGCTCCTTTCTTTAATAAAAAAAGATCCCACTGCCTTGCACTTTAAAACACAACACATTGTGGAGATACACTAACGTAAAGGATTCATGATTAACATTACCCAATGCGAAGGATCCAAAAATGTTGCAATTTGGAATCAAACAAACTGCAATATATGCCTAAAGTGCCATGACTGTTTTTCCACTATTTTTTAATTAGCAATATTTTTTTAATCATTTTTTATATTTTGTAATAGTGAATATCGCATCTGAGTTCCAACTGCTGCCAACCGTCTAGAGCCAGTGAGACTATGGTATCCTAAAATGGGGTATGTTGTAAGATTAAAGGTAGAGGGAAAGGGAAAGAGATGAATAAGAGGAAGGTTGGAAAGTACCTGGATTTTCAGATCTGGTCACTAAACACGGCTAAAGCCATTTTTAAGCAATGTTTCGATTCTGAATGGCGGTCTTTCACCAGGGCGATACTTACGTATCTACCACTCTGGAACGTGCCGCAAACATACTTAAATATTATTTTATGTGAATTTATTGTGTTATGACAGATATAAATTAAATAAAAGTTATTTGCGCACGTCGGGTTTGAACCCGCGATTTTTGGATTCGTGGTCGAGCGTCTTACCACTAGACCATGGAGGTCGTCTAGTTCTGAAACATACAAGGCTAACGAGATAATTTATGTATCAGGAAGGAGATCAAAGTAAAAATAAGTCATGACATACTTATTGCGTGTGTCCACAAGTAGGTACATAATAAATGTTTAAATAAATTTATTCCCAAACAGGATGGATCGTAATTCACCCAGCCAAAAAACACGACGGCGCAACAAATTTTGAACTCGAAAGTTACAAGAAGTAACTCAAAGTTACAACAATTTGTTGCGATGATGTGTTTATGAAGTTCCGTGATAAAAAATAATAATCCAGATTGCTGCGTGCTTAATGTCAGTTAAAGGCTCAGAACAGGAGTCGGTTATTTATTACGGATTCATACTTTATAATTGAAAATTATTTTGGTATAATGTTAGTTTTGATTGAAAAAGCTTATGTGATTAAATATAATGATGGTAACGGAAGCTTCTCGTATTCTTACTAATCTTTTAAAGCCTAATATTAAATTGTAACGCATTTGAAATGATTTTTATTCTTATAATTAAAACTAAATATAATAAAACAAGATTAATAATTTATCAATCGCGGTTTTTTAAATTAAAGCATAGAAAAAAATCAAGTTTTTGTTTTTAATATTAACGGACCACTGTCCAGATACATAGAATACACATCACTAAGTAGCTAACTATCACCCCGTTGCTCCGCAGGAGGAGTCAGAGAGGACGGACTCCCATACAACTCTGTATTTTGCACGCACTCCTTGCTTAATTTACATTCATAGATCGTCCCATACATACTATTCAGTTATTCTGACTCTTCACGTGGCCCGATTCAAGTATTTGATTCCATTGATCATGTTTTCCTCGGGCGTCCCCGTCTTCTCTCCCATTCATTTTCGCGTCATTTATTTTTTTCACACTCCTTTCTTCGTTCATCCACCAAATGCCAAAACCATATATGCGTCCCTTTTTTGATCTTATTAATTACGCTAACATCAGCCTTGCACTCTTTTCGGATATCCACATTTCTAACACGGTTACACATGGTTTTAAGCACATACGCCGCAGAGATCTCATTTCCACAGCATTCAGTCTACTTTCATCCTTCCTCTGCCAGTTCCATGCCTCACTGCCATACATCAGGGTTCGATATAAGCACTCCATTGTGGACTGCTAGCTTCGCTTCTTTGGGCATTTTTTTTTATTTGCGCCAACAGTGATGTGAGAAATAAACAACACGAAATGAGAAACAAAGACTAACAGAGAAAAAACAGCATTAACATAATATCTGGATGAAACAATGACAAAAATATACATTGATAGAAGATTCAAGTCTTTGCCTGAACAAGGTTTTGGTAGATTCAATGTCGTAAGACATGATAAACTGTATTCTTTGAAGATTATTATCGTAAAGAATGACAAAAATCATTAAGATTGGTACCAAACATTTTGAAGACCTCAAGCAAACTCAAGCCACAGTTAACAAGTCTCGACATTCTGGACGGCGGAAAATAATACCCTGATGAAAATGATGATAGTTAGTAGAGTGATGATTGAGGAACAGAAATAAATAAAATGAACAAATATTGTGGAGAATGTGACATAAGCCTTAAGCCATACAAGTACATCAATATTTAAAAAATATATATTTACACTACATCTCTCGCTGTAATACTATTTAAATATTTAATAACGGTCTCTATGGTCGAGTGGTAAGATGCTCGACTACGAATCCAAAGGTCGCAGGTTCAAACTGGGCGTGCGCTAATAACTTATATTTAATTAATATGTGTCATAACACATTTAATTCATATAAAATAATATAAAGTGTATTTGCGGCACGTTCCAGAGTGGTAGAGATACTATAAGTATCGCTCTGGTGAAAGATCACCATTCAGAATCAAAACGTTGATTGAAATGGCTAATTACCAACCTTCCTCTTCACCATATCTCTTTCCCCTCTCCACTACCTTCAGCCTCACAACATACTCCAATTGGGAATGCCATAGTTTCACTGGCTTTAGACGGTTGGGAGCAGTTAGGACTCTTGTGCGGTATTCACTATAAAAAAATAAATAAGCATTATAATTGCTTTAAAGTTAATTCCAATTTTAATACTTAGCACTTAATTCACGAAACGTAAATACGTTTGTTCACATCCTTACATTAAGAAAAACAATATAATTTATCTCGTATTTAACGTGAACACATAATAGGGTTAGAAATTAGACAATAAAGCGTGTGAAAGGTTATAAAAGGGATCAGGATAAATCAAGGATAGGCCCTAAATTTGAATACGTGTTACCGATTCCTTGTGCCAGAATTTACAAATGATTACCATTTTGACGCCCCGTAAACAGGCAATGGGAGGGGGTCCCAAACAATAATAAGGTATTTGACTTTGAAATCACCCTTTGTTTATGGCCTTGTTAACAGCTCGGAGCGGTTCATTTAATAATATTAAATGGCTTATGCAACAACAAAGTATTTAGTTTGGTTTGTTAATTCGTACAATTCGAGGCATTTTAAGGGTGTTTAAAAAAATAGGTAAATGTTAATTTATTCACAGGGTTGAAAATACGATACGAAAGGCGATATTTTAAAGTTTATAGAGGTGATTATTATGGTACGGAAAGTTTATAATGAGCCATAACGAGTTACGACTTTCAACTTGCACGAGAGTCCCAGTTGCCCGAAGGCAATGAGATTATTGCCACATGAAACTGGGTAACGTTAGGGGTTTGGCAGTTATGAAGAGAAAGAAATGTAGAACAGGAAGGTCGGAAAGAATATGTCTCTTTAGATCTGATCGCAAATAGCTGAACCCATTTCAAGTAACGTCATGATTGTGTTTTCAGCTTTGGATGAATTTTGAATAATGGACTGTAAAACGATAAACCAAAATACTACTCGATGAAAGTGTGATTTTAGAAGTCGGTAGATCAAGGATTCACTAAGCCAATTCACTCACCGATAAAGTTATGTTTGGAATTCTCGAAATCTTCTTAACACTTGTATTATTGATGAACACCAATACACCACACTGACTTCTTTACGAATTAATTAATTTACGAAACCACTTTTTAAAATTATTTTGAGACCAACAACAAAACAGACGAAGAAGCGAAAGCACCGACAAGCAACACGTTGTTTACCAACAAAAATTCTTCTTCTTCTAATGTCACTTGTTTCGATCACAGTGTTGTTGAATACAAAATCGAATGGAGAAAAGGTGGGATAGGTAGGAACTGGATGACAAACAAAAAGGTGAGAACCTAACAAATTATCTATTTGAAATCCAACAGGTAGTCTTCACCAAAGCGATACTGAGAGTATCTTTCACTCCGAAAGAAGCTGCAAACATATTGTTTTTGCAATGTAACATTTAATTTACATGAATGAGTTAACCCATATAAAAAAAAAAATGAAGTTGTATTTACAAAAAAAAACGGAGTTTGTAACCTTTAAACCCTCTGCTGAGATAGAAGTCAACGTATTGCGCTAATAACAACACCTACCCTTATTTGTAACCGTTAGTGGCAAAGTGGTTCAAAACATCCCGTCCAGGCGTCATGGTTACAATTCTTTACTAGCTACATTTTGCATCTTTACACAATTTAAAAATAAATAAATTTATGGTGAATACCGTACAAGAGTCAACTAGTCCTAACCGTCTTAAGCCAGATGTGACTATGACTTTTCCAGTTGGGATGTGTGAGGTTGAAGGTTGTGGGGAGGGGAGTAGATGGGAAAGAGGAATTCGGGAAGTACCTGGATATTCAGATATGGTCACCAAACATGGCTTAAGCCCTTTCAAGCAACGTTTCAATTCTGAATGGTGGTCTTTCATCAGGGCGATACCACGAGTATCTTCCACTCTGGGACGTGCCGCAAATATACTATATTTTATTTTATTTCAATTAAATGTGTTACGACACATATTATTTAAATAAAATTTATTTTCGCAAGCCGGGTTCGAGCCCGCGACCTCTGGATTCATAGTCGAGCCAGTCGACCATGCAGGCCGTCAAGATGAATGCCAGTAGCTCGTTTCACACGAATATGAGAAACGACTCGTTCTCATTCTGCCGACGTCAACTGTGAATGGACGACTAAAAAGTCTTCTTCTCCGTACAAATATATATATATATTATGTTATATGAATTAAATGGGTTATGACACATATTATATAAATTAAATTTATTTGCGCACGCTGGGATTGAACCCACTACCCATGGATTCGTAGTCGAGCGTCTTACCACTCGACCACGCAGGCCGTCATGCAACACTTTCCGCTTATAATGGTGGTAATAGGAGAAATCCACATGTTGTGAGGTGGTTTGTTTTAAAAAAGAAAAAAAATCTTATTGCTTATACCTTTACCATGCATCTAAAATATAACGTGTTTCGACTGTTTATTTTTTAAAGGGAATCTGTCTGCCACGATCTCTAACTAATAAAATGAATTAATTCAGTTTATAATATAAAACAGATCAATAATGATAATGAGGGCCTGTCTGGAATACTTGGGATAAGAATGATTGTATATTTATTTATAAGAGCTTTTGTGTTTATAATGGCGTTCAAAGGAACTCGAATATTTCGATGGGTTTCGATAGCAAGCTTTGTTTACTCATTAGTCTACTGAAAGCTTCTCCGGAGATATATGAGCTTTTTAATATTACAAGCTTTACTACGACGTTTAGCCTGAGTTTTTAAATTCTTTAGAATATTTAACACTGTATAATATTCACACACAATTCAGCGTCTAGCCTATTGTATTGATAGTTAAATTAAATAGCCAAAACTTAAAAGCTTATTTATAATGGAAATTACGTTGAAAGCTAAACGTATTAGCGTCAATAGTTTGCAAATTTTCTCACTGCAGAGATCACCGTTCGAAAGTTTTTACTGCTTCAAACAAATAGATTTGTAGTTCCATATTTTGAAACAGTTGTTTATTATCGGGTTTCATCGGGTAAATCGATACTTCAAAGCTCGATAGAAATGATTTGTGAACCGAAAAAAGATGGTTTGCTTTATAAATTCAAAATAGGAACAGCTCGACGGCCTCCGTGGGTGAGTGGTCAAGACGCTCGACTCCAAAGGTCACGGGCTTAAGTCCCGGTGTGTGCAAATAACATTTATTTAATTAATATGTATTTATAGTTTTTTGTGTTCAATTTGTAGAACTCCATTTTAATTTTTATATAATTCAATTGAATTAAATTTAATATTATTGTTTTGAGTTCTGCTATTTAATTTTTTATTATTTTTGTTTTTAGTGACAGCTGTTTCGGCGTTTAAGGCCATTGTCAAACAGTTTGACAATGGCCTTAAATGCCGAAACAGCTGTCTCTAAAAACAAAAAATAAAAAAACTTAAAATAGCAGAACTCAATGATAAAAAATATTAAATTTAATTCAATTGAATTTTATAAAAATTAATTAATATGTGTTATTTCACATTTAATTATTAAAAAATAAAACATAATTTGTTAGCGGCACGTTCCAGAGTGGTAGATACTTTAAGTATAGTCCTGGTGAAAGACCACCATTCGGAATTGAAACGTTTCTTGAAATAGCTTTAGCAATGTTCGGTGATAAGATCTGAATATCTCGGTACTTCCCGACCTTCCTATTCTCCGTCTCGTTCCTCTCCTCACTTCCTTTAGCTTCACAACATACCCTAATTGGTGGTACCATAGTTTCACTGGCTTCAGACGGTTGGTAGTAGTTTGGACTCTTGTACCTTCAGCCTCACAGCATTCCCTAATTGGGTTTGGCATAGGCCCACTGGCTCCAGACGGTTAGGAGAAGTTCGGACTCTCGTGCTGTATTCACTATAAATAAATAAAAATATGTTCCTGAACAACAGGTCACTAGTTGAATCACAAAAAAGTGTTTTTCATTTCAGATTAATATTTTTTTTCAAAGAAAGACAAATATTGTCGGGTTTTTTTTTTTGAAATAATTCCACACAGGAGGCCTTGAGGAAAACAATTTCCCTCAGGGCCTATGTCATCTTTGGGGATGCTGTGTTGAGGGTTTTTTTGAGGAAAGGAAGGAGTGAACTTGGGTCTTGAAGAGGCCCATGTTGAAGGAGGGAGGAAACACAGAGGCCGGCAAATCGTTCCATTGCCGAGCAGTTGAATATGAGAACGAGTCGTAAAAGCGACCCGTTCTCATTTATTGAATGTCAACCGTGTATAAATGTTGGATGTGCGTTTGGTGAGTTTCCCGACTATGCACCGGTGCCGAAGGGATCAATGACGCAAGTTCTTTGCAGCATCTTCCATTGAAATACCTGTGGAACAAATACAGCATTCCCACCTGACATCTGTGCTCCAAAGTTTGCAATCCGTTTGTTAAGATAGGAGGATCTATCAAACGGGCCGCCCGTTTCTGCACAGAGTCAAGGGTTTTTTTCAGGTATTTATTGGCTCCAGACCAGAGGTGGCTGCCAAATTCAACAGTGGGGCGTACTTGCGATTTGTACAAGGGTTACGAATAACCTGAGAATATTTGAAAAACTCTTACTGCCATCACGATAAGCGGAAGATGTTGCTTGTGTTATGGTGGAGGACTTAGCCATAAGAGGAATTGAACCCATGACGCACGCCCGGGTGGGAATCCAACGCGTTTGTCCGCTGAGCTACCACTCTTTAAATGACTAATTTGACTGAATACTTAATCTCATTTCCTGGAACAACGTCAGACAGACGAGAACTCTGCTCCTTTTTTAAGAAAGTCTCGAACATATTAAAGTTTAACCTTGTATGTGATGATACAGCTCATAAGATATATTTGATATGTAAAGATGTCTAATGGCTGGTTATTGAAAGTAAGGTTTATGGCAAAATCGTAGGTACGAGTATATTACAATTACTTTACAAGCTAGGGCACATGTAATCCTGTCCCGGTGAGACCGGTACGCCTTGGGCACTTTAGTTAGAGTACTTGGAATGCCGCTCTAGGGAAAGGAAGGAGGTTGGGTTTTAATCAGACGTACCTGCCAACCCACAGTCATTAGACTGTGTTAAGTAGATCAATGTGAGTAGAGGGCATTGGGGTACATGTTGTTACAAGCAAAATATTTTATAAATAGAACACATACACTTTGTTTTTAACCACTTTTTTATTTAATATTTTGTCTACCGGTTTCGGAAGTACCTACATCTCGCAGTGTAAACATTAGAATAAGTGAACATCTAAGATGCTTAAAAAACAATAATTTTTCAGAGTTCGCCAATCACCTCATTACTACTAATCATAATTTTAATAGGGATACAGGGGTTAAAATTCTTCACCGTTGCAATAAAGGGATAAAATTAGATAACTTAGAAGCACTAGAAATTAGAAAATCATTAAACAGTAAATGCAATATTTTAAACAATCAAATTAATTTATCTTATAGTCCTATCCTAAATATTTTTCCAATAAGCCGCTTGGTTATTCCCATAATCTCCTCAATTACTCTTTCCAACTCCTAAATATGTATATATATCTCAGTATTTTGTATTTCAGATTAATTTAATATTGTCCTGATGATGGAAGGGTACTTCCGAAACCGGTAGACAAAATATTAAATGAAAAAAGTGGTTAAAAACAAAGTGTATGTGTTCTATTTATAAATATGGCAAGCCACAAAGTTAATGCTTTTTACGAAAATAAAATATTTTATTTTTATTTATTTTTTATTTAATAAAATGATAATGTACTAAAACATACATACATTTATTGGTATATTATTCCCAAAGAAAATTAACTAACTAACCACCACACCGTTTCCCCGCAGGGGTAGGTAGAAAAGACGGACCGCCATACAACTCTGTCTTAGCACACACTCCTTGCTTCGTTCACATTCATACATCGTATCATACCTACTCTTCTATTATTCTGACTCTTCACATGGCCCAATTTGACTCACTTGATCGTACCATGTCTTCCTCGGGCGTCCCGACTTCTTCTTCCATTCACTTTCACTCTTCACGTGGCCCGATTCAAGTACTTGATAGTGCAATGTCTTTCTCGGGCGTCCCCGACTTCTTCCATTCACTTTCGCAGCATGTATTATTTTCACACACCTTTCTTCGTTCGATCGCTCTACATGCCCACATTACGATACTTGTAGAGCACAGGCATGTCTTAGGTTACCGAAAAACGATTACACAAAGAGTTGTGGTTCTAAATCCTAGGCAAAGGTGACAATACGCGAAGAGCCGAAGATTAAACGATCTTTCAGTCGATCTGACAACCTCCGTGGCCGAGTGGTAAGACGCTCGGCTACTAATCCAGAGGCGGTGGGCTCAAATACGGGATGTGCAAAAAATTTTTTAATTGATGGGTCATAACACATTTAATTCATATAAAATAATATAAAAGTATATTTGCGGTACGTTTCAGAGTGGTAGATACCCTGGTATCGATCGCCCTGGTGAAAGACCACCATTCAGAATCGAAATGATGCTTATAATGGTTTTAGCCGTATTTGGTGACTAGATCTGAATAGCCAGGTACTTCCCAACCTTCCCCTCACCATCTCCTTCCCTTCCCCACTACCTTTATCCTCCCAACATACCCTAATTGGGGATGCCATAGTCTCACTGGCTCTGGATGATTGGGAGAAGTTGGGACTCTTATGCGGTATTAACTTTAAAAAAGGTCGAAGAATCATTAAATTCGTGAGAGTTTAGCACTAGTCTTTAATTTCAGAGTATCCTACATGATGTTCCCTGACGCGATACCAAAATTTTAATTTTTTTCGTAAAAAAATAAATATATTTTGCGTACATCATTGATTGATCAGGACGGTTGTTTCGCCACTATAAATCTGTTATCAGGCCACGTACAGCCAACAACAACGACAAGCATTCCTGCTATTTGTATAATTATTCCTTGGTTTTATTTTTATTTTTTTTTTATACATCATTTGGATGAAAAATTATGTTTAAAT
The DNA here is from genome assembly GCA_022651775.1 of Drusus annulatus. Taxonomy (NCBI): domain Eukaryota; kingdom Metazoa; phylum Arthropoda; class Insecta; order Trichoptera; family Limnephilidae; genus Drusus; species Drusus annulatus. Next base: position 351,972 of record JAGWCC010000347.1, on the reverse strand, counting down.
TGTCTAATTTTTTATTGTTTTATTTTTACTGTCTTTACTTTGCATTCATTGCAATTTATATTTTTTTAGAATTAATTGTTTTATATTTATGAATATTGTGTATTAATACACTTACTCGCTCTATTTAAAAACGCCTTAAAATAAAAATTTTGTAATGTTTTTAAAATAATAAATAACTGAAATAACAGTTTTTTTTTAATAAATTAAGTTACCCATAAAAACGTAAAAAAACTTTTAACGTATGTTTAGTTTTCAAACTGTATTTTATCATTCATTTTATCACTCTCCTATCTTAACAAACGGATTGCAAACTTTGGAGCACAGACGTCAGGTGGGAATGCTGTCCTTGTTCTACGGGTATTTCAATAGAAGATGCTCCGAGGAACTTGCGTCATTGATCCCTTCGGCACCGGTGCATAGTCGGGAAACTCGCCAAACGCGTGCCCAACATTTATACACAGAACGGGTCGCTTTTACGACTTGTTCTTATGTTCAACAGCTCGGCTATGGAATGATTTGCCGGCCTCTGTGTTTCCTCCCTCCTTCAACATGGGTCTCGTCAAGACCCAAGTTTACTCCTTCCTGTCCTCAAAAAAACCCTCCACACAGCATCCCCAAAGATGACATAGGCCTCGAGAGAGATTATTTCCCTCAAGGCCTCCTGTGTGGAGTTATTGTAAAAAAAAAACACAATTTTTTATTAAATTTCAAAGCGATTCAATGTGTGTACTTAAAAATGGATGTCATTGTTCTAAGTCAATAGTTTTTGTCAGTAATTTCAGAGCCACCCCTTAGGGCCCTTTTCTGTAAGATTTATAATAATTCTCTCGATCAAATGGCTGACTCTTCACGGCCCTAATGTGAGCCGCCGCTATGAGAATAGATTCGGTGAACCCTCTATTATCAACTGCTATTATATTTCTTTGAAGAATATTTGGCAAATCAAGCGGAATAAGCGATGTTCGACCCCTATTAGGAGGCTAAACGTAGCACTTTCAGCTGACACCGCTTGCTTCAATGGCTCGGCGGCTGAATTTACTAGTCTCAAATTTATTGTAACTATGGTACTTAAAATTGATCTTATATGTCAATATTAGATACGTTCCGAGTAAATGGTAATTGAGTGTATCAAATACTGAAACAATGTTATCGAAATTTGAAAAATTAAGGTCGTTACCGACCGTCTACCACCCGGGCGGCTGCTTTATCATTGTGCTATCTAGGAAACTTACAGACCAGCCGAAAGTGACTAACAGACAAAACTAGAACTAAAGTAAATATTTATTATTTTTTCCTGTTTGCACAACTAATGTTAATTTTAAATAATATTTTTGAATGATTTAATACTTTTTCCACTGTATTTCATTAAGACAAATACACAATGTAACCAACTTTATTTAGTTTTATAAAAAAACTAATATAAAACAAACAGTTATGTAAATTAATATTATAATTACATTTAAAAAAATCTGCACTATATAAAATCATCAACCGGTTAGTAACTGAGTGGACAAACGCGTCGGATTCTCACCCGCGCATCGTGGGTTCGATTCCTATGCTAGCTAAGTTCTCCATCATTGCACAAGCAATATCTTCCGTTCATTATGATAGCAGTAGGAGTTTTTTCTACTGTATTTTATTAAAACAAATATATAGTGTAACCCGTTTTATTTAGTTTTATGAAACAATTAAAATAAAACAAATAGTTATTTTAATTTATATTACACAATGGTACATTTTCCAAAATCTACAGTATATTAAATCATGATATATGACCGATTAGTGGCTGAGTGGACAAACGCGTCGGAATCACACTCGGGCGTTGCGGGTTCAATTCCTCTGCTAACTATATCCTCCATCATTGGACAAGCAACATCTTCCGCTCATTATGATGGTAGTAGGATTTTTTTTTAAATAGTGACGATTATTCGTTACCTGGGAATGTTTATCTTTCTTTTTAACAAAAAAACAGTAGGTACTTCATAAAATTTACGTCAAATCATTGTTATCCACCCCCGACACACCCAAAAGGTACAAAAACCGTAGTCCAAGCAATAAAAGTACTAGTCTGAAGATGACCGTAAAACGTTGAAACCGGTCCGGTCTTAATAAAAAAAATCAGTTGTAAAAATAGAAATAGAAATATTTTTTTTTATTATTGACGTGCCCAACGTATAAAAGAATCTGTTCTTGTAACAAAATCACAAACAAAAAATAATGATTTTTAGTCAGCTCCGAGTCGAGAATTTTATCACTCTTCCCAAAGGTTGTCAACGAAACAGCAGTGTTAGTAGATTGGTGGTATTTTAATGCGATTAAAACAAAAGATAACACCAATTAGTTAATATTAAGTATGTAAAAAAACAAAATATTTCTCTCAATTTATCAACAAATTAAATAAATCTCGAAAATAATCTGTTAATTTGTTCCCTCTGCCAATAATACTAGGTCCACATTATGTTACGCGTTTTTGCCAGCGAAACCTTTCCCATATTAACATATTGTATTCTGCCCCGAACATTCATACCTCTCGAGCAATTTTAACGCCTCAACTATTCAAAATACTTGGCACAAATGAATGATTTTTAATATAAAACAAAAGCTCGAGGGGAAAGCTCCGCGAAGGGATTTAAACCTTCATCAATGTGATCAGTCGAGTATGCTGACACACTGTTTTCTGGTTCATTGGCCCTAAATGAGCAATTTAATTCATCATCAATATCTGTAAGGGGTGGCGTCTTCTGGACAGGAAGGCTTATTAATGTTTCCGCCTCCTCGCCCTTCTGATATCCTGGTACATATTTTTTCAGCCGCCTGCGAGATTCGACCCAATTTGCCATTTTTTCTGTTCCAACCTGTGGAATTATTTATAGGAAATCAATGATTCAGCTGAAATAATTTGATGGTAATATAATGAAATTAAGACCAACTATTGCGTAGATAAGACGACGTTTGAGATGATTTAAAGCTTGTAAAAACTTATCTATAAAACCACAGTTAAGTTTAAGGGCATAAATTGCCTAGGGGATCAAATAAATGAAAATTGGGGCAAGGTGAATGGCACAAAATAAAAAGGTGTGAACCAGGAAGATGATTTACTGAAATAAGCAAATAATAATCTTTTATATTTTCGTAGAAAGCAGTCACTTTGTGGTTTGACGTATTTAATGAAAATCAAAAAATAACTTTGTATAAGAACACAGATTTTATTTTGACTATTACGACCGACCAGTTTCGCTTAGCCTAAGCATCAATAATAAAAATCACTATTATTATAATTATTTAGTAGTAATGTAAATTTCATTCTTGGGTTTTCTTAAGGTTCGCATATTTTATTTTATATTGTGTTCTCTCTCTATATGTACGAGTAAAAATATCACCACACACTTTGTATTTTTGCTGTTTAATTTTGTACCCTGATGATTTTTAGGCTAAGCGAAACCAGTCGGTCATATAAAAATAAAATAAAATCTGTGATCTTAAATAAAGGTATTACTTTATTTTCATTAAGTAATAATTGATTATTAGTTAATAAAAATATTCCATCTGCGTAAATTAATAAAAAGCCGAGGTACCTATTAATTAGAGAATTGTATTTTAGGACTTTCTTCACACATTTTTTTACACATTTCTGAAACCGGAATAATCTGTAAAAATCAATTCTTAATACATGCTGATCATCTCAATCCACATTAGTCTTTCATGCATTACGTAACATGTGAATACACAAGTAAAAAATCAATCATAACAAGTATTTTGTTTACTCTGTGTTACTTTTATAATATTTTTTTTAGTTATCTGTTAAAAAAACACACATAATCAAAAATAATGAACTGTTATTTATGAATTTCACCACCTAAAAAACAAAGATAAAATATCTCCCGACTACGGAAAGCTTATACTTGAGATGCTGAATCAGTGACTTTAGTTTTAAATACCACACATTTTTTCCCAAATTGACAAAAGAATTAAGTATGAAGGAAAATTTATATTATCCTAAATGGTGTCATATTTCATTCAAATTTAATCAAACCAGCCTTAAATATATTAAGCCTTTATCAGGCACGACTAAGAGTAAAAAAAAAACTATTCTGGTTACTTTGTATCTTTCTTACAAAGGGGATTATAATAAATTAATGAGAATAAATTCGGAGGAACCGTTATTTTACCAAGATCTTAAAATATTAATCTCGTAGAAGTTGTATACGCAGCCTTCATAGTTCTGGCGTAAGGGAATTTTAAAAGCTCGCGCAAAAAGCTTTCAAAGCGCGAAAATATATTGAGCTTTCTTATTTATATGAATAAACAAAGGCTTTGGACCAGAAGCGCAGAGCGAAAGAGGCCGTCTTAATTTAAATAATTTCTAAATAGATATTATTTAATGGTCCCCGCTGAGATAATTTTAGCAATCTTTTCTTTATTCAAATAAACGCACAGCTTCAATATTTGCTGTTATAACTCTTGCAATAATAGAAAGTAATATTAAATTTAAAAAATTCCATATCTTGTATTAAAGATTTAATTGTTAATGGTACTTTGTATTGAATGACAAGTACTTTATTTTATTGATTATATTTGTAATGATCGCTGTGCGACCGACCGAATGCTCCTTGGGTAAGGCGCGCTTTTGTTCGGGGATGTAGAATAACATATAATCACTTTGTCTTGAATAGTTTTTATTGGAAGAGTTTACATAATATAAGTCATTTAACCTTTGACTGAACATGGCTTTGGATTTGGAAGTGCGATAAGAATAGGAATGATGGAATAATAATGGTAGATGGTGTTTTTACTGAAATGCTCTGCTTTTAAACCTACATGGTCAAACATAAAGTATCAGAATCCAAACATGTGGTCTATGGAATAATACATGTTAAAAATAATTTTAGAAAGCGATGTTAGGATATAATTTATGAGACAGAAAGACATTAAGGGATGCAATTAGGAATACAATGCGAGATTGGTATGAATGCTTAGTGACATGGATAAACTGCAGAAGTGCTAAACTGGTTGGCAAATTACATATTATTGATTCTAGTAAGTACCCGGCATTCTTTGCAATGCCACTCAAAGAAAGAAATTATTTGTGTTTTAATTACGTAGGTACCTTCTTGTGTTTTCCATTTTGAAAATATTCTACCCAAGCAAACCTTCGTCTGTGGAATATGTAATCTGTGGCTAACCAGAGTGGTATATCTATTGACTAACCTCAATACAACATGACGGGTTTAAGGTTTTTTTATACTATTTTAAAAACGTTACAGCAATATTTTTATACATTGGATTTCATTCAAACTACTATCTATACCTTTTCGTCACTAATAAGAACAAACTGTGGTATTTTCAGCAAAATTAATTTAATAACTTTTGAGAAAATTGAGGACAGACAGACAAACATTCATTTTTATATATGGGGATTTCGTCGGTTTAAAATCAATTGCTAAAAATGCGTTCTACAAAAATATGACAATTTAAATATATCAAGTTTGAAGGGTAAACGTGAACTCTAACTAAGAACGTTGTTATAACTATAACACAAATAGAAAAGTATTGTTTGGTATCTCCCTGCGATATAGAAATAGTTATGAGTGAAATATAAATTTTTCGAAGAAGAATTCTTCTTCTGAAAGGTTTTCACTTTGTGATGTCATTATGTATTTAAATTAAAACAAAATAACTTTGTATACATCACTTTATTAATATACAATATTACAACACGTTTCGTGAGCGATGCTCACATCTTCAGGTGTTAATTTGTAGCATTTTAATACAAGCAATACTATAAATTATTCAAATGCAATTTTTATATGAGTAGGGTTGGAAATGTCTAAGCTTACCAAAAACATTTTTTTGAAACTGTTATCATTTAAGTTCCATGAAAAACATACTAAAATATCGGTGAAAAGTTCAGTTTAAAAACCAGAGTCAGTTTTTAACGTTCTTACTAAAATTCCAGTAGACATTCCATAAATAATCGGGTTATAGTATAACATTTTTATTCGACTGGAATTCACTGAAGATATTTATATAACTACTCGTATAGAATTAACAGATATGATGCGAAAGTGAATGAAAGAAGAAGTCGGGGACGCCCAAGGAAGACATGGCGCGATCAAGTGAATCAAATACTTGAGTCGGGCCATGAAAAGAGTCAGAATAACAAAATAGTATGTATGAGATGATGTATGAATGTGAATGAAGCAAGGAGTGTGTGCTAAGGCAGAGTTGTATGGCAGTCCGTTCTCTCTGCATACCCTCGCGGAGAAACGGCGTTATTGTTACTTAGTTAGTTCATTTATACTTTTTTTGTATAAGAAAGCCTTAAAATATGTATTTTTGGAAGCTGACCCTTAAAGCTGGACTCCAAAAGGGTAATAAAAAACATGGTTTTAAAATTAATCACGATAACTGTGGTGTCGCCTTAACTTATAAATAAAACACTTTTTTGGAAGCTAAGTTACCAAATAAATCAGAATATTTCGTCTATGGTGTGTAAAAACTTTTAAGCTACTGAAATTGTTGAATACTTTAAAAATCTGTATTTCGCGTTGTTGGTATTCGTTTGAAACCACTGCGTAATTTATTATTTATACGACTATTCAATACCGATTTGTGTTAGAGTCAATATGTAGGCAAACATAAACAAATAGGCCTGTTTTAACATGTTAGCACTTAAACGAGATAGCTTGTAGGCATCGATTCCCATTAAATATCAGAAGTTTACATTGCGTATCTAGTCATACATAAAACAAGGTAATATTTATGTTACAACCAATCACGCAAATATAAGTGAGTACTTAAGACAGGCAGGCATTTAAATAATATTCTTTCGATATCGAACATCATATGGACGTAGTTATGCAGAAAGCCTCCAACCCACAATTTGCCAAAATCGACCTTTACATGTTTTCCCATAGATAAATATCCGATTTATATCTGCTCAAAACATCTAAGCTCTAATTGCGACAGATTTTTGGTAATTCAATTTTCAGATATCTGACTTAAATTGAAGTAAAAAACGTAAATGTGGTTTTAATGTTTTTAATGAATGCTTTACGAATTGTTAGTTCTTTAAAATGAACCCTTCGAAGTGAACCCTTCAATTGAAGTCAAACTCGCGGAAAAAGAGATTTGGATTTATCCGCTTGTTTGTTCAGTTCTTTTTGGAACCGGTTCCTTGCCGAAAGTTATAGTACTAGACGGTAGAGTTTTGAAAACCAAAAGAACTGGAACTGGTTCCTCGCCAACAAAATCGCGTACTAGTCGATAGCTTTTTGAAACTGGAAACGGTTCCTCGAAAAAACACATGCTAGTCGGTAGAGTTTACAAACTGAAAAGAACTGAAACCAGTTCCTTGCCAAAATTGAAAAGTACTAGTCGGTAGAAATTAAAAAAACCAAAAGAACTGGCTAAAATGAACTACCAACTTCAATTGAAGTGTTGGTTCAGTGAAACGGAACAAAAAAAGGCTGAACTACCACCTTCAATTGAAATATTTGTTCAATGAAATTAAGTTATTAAAATGAATGAACGCTATAATGAACTACCGACTTCAATTGAAGTATTTGTTCAATGAACAATGAATGAATTACGAACTGTTGCCAATAGAAGTAGTTCTTTGAAGCAGTTCTTTCAAAGTGGTCACAAAGCTAGTGGTTTGAATGTTTTCAGTGATTATGTTTAATTACGCCAATCTTAATAATTTGTAAGAATTAGCATTGTGACCGCTCCATAAGAACTACTTCAAATAACTACTTCCTTTGGCGGCAGTTCCAACTTCCTTAATTGTTCATTGAAAAAATACTTCAATTGATGTTGGTAGTTCCCTTGAAGTTCCACTCGCACGATCTATACTTATTTGTGGTTTACTTCGAAACTTCAATTTTAGTTCTTCGTTTATTCGCACAATTGAAGTATCGCACCATCCACAGTTCAATTTTAGTTCACTTCGAAAACTTTAATTTGAGTTCTTTGTTCGTTCGCACGATTTTAGTATCCCACTATCCACAGTTCGACGTGTTTTGGTGTGTTTTACTTGTTTTTGATTTTATACGGGACTATTGTTGTGATATTTTTTGGTAAACTTTGGTGACAATGGCTTTTGATTTTCTAAAAAAATTACAAACATTGATTTCCTTGCTTATTTTGTCTGGCGCGGGACACTAGTTTCTTCGAGTGTTTTGATCATAATATAATATTTAATTTATTTCTTGTTTTAATAATAACTGTTCTTTTTTTCTTTTTTACTTTTCTAACAATTATAAAATTATTTGCTAATTATATTTGTTACAATTTTACATTTCCCTTCAAGATAGCGCTAGTGTCTTGAAGTAACAATATATGGAGGGAGTGCTAATTATTTTTACCTAACCTATACAAATTTAGGATAGATCACTTTCTCCCGGTTTTCACGTCGTACACCATGAGAGAGAAAGAGACAACAAATTTCATAGACCGCTTCTATATACTGTAAGCTCCTGGTTCACCGCGGGACTGCGCCCACATTTTTATTATGCCACTAAACTTGACACAAAAAACCGTTTTTTAGGTTAAATGCTATATTTTTGTTGATAAAAAAATACTGAGAAAAAGTGGCTATATGAATAAACAAAAACATTATGTCGATATGTGATATGAATGGATGTATAAATACCGTAGCCTTAGTCTTGGCCACGCCCAAGTGCGCCGAGTCAGGTTAAAATAATCAAAAACAAGTCAAAAACTGACTGCATTGCCTTGGGTAGATACTACTCTATGTACTCTAAGGCTAGTGTAGTTCGCAACCCGCTTACGGCCGCTTCTGACGGATTCATATAAAGCTTAGGCTGACGTTAGTTCATAATTTCAGCGGTACTTCAATTGAAGGGTTCACCGTGAAAGGTTCATTTTAAGGAACTAGCAGTCCCTGAAGCGTTCCCAAAACTTTGAAGTTGTTCCCAACGCTAGTAAGAATAGAATCATCCATGTAGGTTGAACGTATTCTTTTTAAATGTAAGTTTTTAAAGTGTAAATATTATGATTCATAGAAAACGTCCAAATCACTTGAATTTTTATTTTTTATTATCTAGTTGACGGTCACTTGAAGTTTGTTTTTTTCTCTACGAGTATTATTCCACCCTTTGAGTTATATACCTCGATGATGCCATCTGTTTGTTTTATTCACATATTTCAAAAAAGTGAGCTCAGACATACACCGCCAACCATTTCATAGAAGACATCCAACCCATAGAAAGCATCTTAACATTAAAATATAGGATAACGTAGGAAATACATTTTTTAACAAATACAGTGATAGATCATCCATTAACTATTCATAATGATTCTCGTAAAGAAAAAAACACTGATATTTACATTATACGTACATCAACATTTGAAAAAACAATTTACTTGAAGGTAAGGGTCCAAAAATCCAGATAAAACGTATGAATTCAATGTTAAAGTAAAGAAAAAGAAATTATGTTTAGAACAGTCAATATGTTGGTACTTAAAAATATTATTATTCAAGTATTATAAGTTATCGATTTAAAAAATGCAAAGAGTGTAAATATAACAAGTAAAAAAATAACAATAAAATATAAAATGACAGTGAGTAAAGGGTTTTCGGTAGACAATAAGGACATTGTTACGACAGAAAGGACGTTCAATAATTAATATTACAATGAAGCAAAGCTTTTATTTGTTAAATTTAATAAATTATCATTTCAAGACATTGAAAAAAGCCAAGGATCCTCTCTTAATAAAAACGAATAATTTTTTCTTTGACGCTATTCATGTTTTCAAATACGTTCGGATAAAACATTGATCACGATTATAAAGATGGATGCAGAAGAAGAATGAATGGAGAAACTTTTATAGCAATTTTTATTTATTATATTTTAAAGATTTGACTCCGTTGTCAGTGCTCTCGACTCACTGAAACAGGTGAAAGTAACCGTTAATATTCTACACATACCATAGATCACTAATGTAGGTAGTTACGCAGAAAGCGTCCAACCCACAAAATCTACTATATGCTGTAAACATACAAGCTCCAAATGAAATAGATTTTTGTTAAAAAAAAAATAATTGACAAACGCTCATTGTAGATAGTTTACTAAAATTGAAGTTTACAAACATTGAAATGAAGGGTAACATAAGAAATTATTTTTTTTTTATAAATACATTGATAGATTATAAATTATTTATTTATTTTAATGCTCATAAAGAAGGAAAAAAAAACACTTATATTCACTTTACAAATGCCGATAACGCGTATTAATGCTTTGTATCGTCATATTTTCAAACGCCTTTTTATCGGTTTTATCTTTTTGGGGTTGGATTATATCTGATTAACTACGTCCACTTAACAATTGAGTCAAGTTCGATCGTAGCGGTCACTTAGTTCGTATTTGTGTCGGACGCGAATGCCCCGACAGCGGCGCTAATGTAGGAAATAAGTTAGATCTAAGATTTCTCAATACAAATTGTAAATTCTATAATTTTATGTAGGTTTCTCTCGGCTCGCTCGGCCGCAAATGAGACAAGAGGTTGGCCTTGAGGCTAAAATCCCCTAGACCCAGGCTGCGAATAACGCAAACGCGAGCGGCCTAGAGCGGGCACTCACGACCGAGCTTTGCAAATCTCAGCGCGGACCGAGGCGAGAGAAATCAATCTGTCTGACCTTATAACGGGAGCCAGGTCAATCACACGACCCAATAAATTATACCGTCGTAAAGGCCTGACTCCCAGCTACAAAAACAATGTTAATTTAAATATGTAAATGTTAGGCTAAGTTAGTAATTAAGATTTTTAGTCCAAAAAACGGGCACCTTTTTGTACTTGTGTTTAAAAATGTATTTCTTAACTTAATAAAAATGATGGAAGAGTGTGGAGAAGTTGAGGTTAAAGGTGATGCTTAGGAGAAGGGGATAGATTAATTAAATCTATCCCACAAAATTACCAGCGACCCGGAAAGAGCGAGAAAGGGGAAACAAAATTCCCCCATACAAATCTCCCAAATCCGTGGTCGCGCCCTGGAGCGCAATATAAATTGCGCAAAACCAGAGGAAGGCAGATCACCAGCATCCTCCGCCAGCATCATACCTACCTTGACTTCTCTCCGCTTGACATCGCCTACAACTTGACTCCTGCCTTTTCTTCTGACCATCGCCTGACCGCCTGAAAACTTTCTCCGACCACGCCGGCATCTTCATTTGAGAGCAGAACCAGCCCCTACAAGTCAACCCTAGTCGACTCCCTTACAACGAGACGACCACTTGGAGCACTTCGCAGATCGGGACCGCCCCCCCTATTACAGTTTACTTGTGTACCTGATCACGTCGGGTACAGTATTAATAATTAAGATTTAGGAGTAGACCAGAAAAAAAAACAAGAAAAAATCTGAGAATTTTATGGTAACATTTTCGTATACCTGATGAAATAGTCAGGTGAATTTAAGTTTCTCTATCGATCTTCTCTTGCATTGTACTTGCCACTTTTTATGCTTCCATTGTAGCTTTTAACACCTTTTGTTAAGCAGACGTGACTCGCCTAATTTTACGAGGGCCCGTTCCATTGTCATTCCGAGGCAACTTTACAACCAGTTACGGTTCCTTTTATAGCCGGCAAGAACGGCACACGTGCATTGATTGCCCCCCTTTTTATGCGAGGGTCAAAATCAAAGCCCAATGTTTCGCACATGGTTAATAATAATTTGGTCATAATATTTGAGGGTGGGTTTATTTTTTTTATAAAAATGTTTATAAAAATATGACGGGTCCGCAGCGTAATTGACAATTATTAGTTTCAGGGAATTTGCGTAAGTTCCCTTCGTTATTTTTATGCGGAATGCTAGATTTTCACACCCTGCAAGCCCGCTCGGAAGATGTTTTTGGGTAAACATTTTTATAAGTTGATTTCTGGAGGTATTTATATCCCATATATATCCAAAAATACGCCAATATATTAAGCGATGGATAATTCAATAGAGCTGCATCTACCTTAAATATATTTAGATGAACTTATAAAGAGTTCTGTCACTATCTCTTGATGTACGTACAAGAGTTGACCGTTAAGTACTTAACGATCTACAAACTCTTAAATTAAATATTTTTTTACACACATTTTTACACTTGTCAATTCAACGATTATGTCATAACATTTGTATAAGAATGAACCTCTCTTATATCTTATCATCTTGTTTTTATCATTGCTCAAATTATTGGCATTATTATATCATATAAAATGCGTCAGTTTGTACTCATACAACTCCTTTGGATATACAATACCTTGTCTATATGTGGGGTATAAAAAATCTTTAGTTTATTTTATTACAGTGTGCTTGTATCTACAATATTTTTTAAATCATTCATCTCTTAGTGTGTTTGGTGAAAAACTATTGTTAGGAGATCTTTTGAATAAATAAAAATTTTTTAAAACATGGTTTGTCAAAACATATTTTTAAGATATCTATGTAATAAGACGATTCATAATTCACGTGCATACAGTTACTAACCGATTATCCCATGTTTCTACATTGTGATTACAAAACATATTTTTCATCTATGGAACAATTGAAAAATATGTAGAATCATTTGGGCGACATATCTCATTTTTTTATAACTCAAAAATGGCGCGAAAACGTCACTTTGTAGAAGTTTAATACATAAAGATCAAAAGATTCATTTGTAATTTTTTAATTGATAGCTGAAAAAATGTTTGAGGTGTCAAATGAATAATTTTTTTAACTGAAATAATTTAAATTCTATAAAAAAAAAAACATACTAAAGGGTCTGTAATAGGTGGATTTTGAAAACGTGAAGACATTTTTGAAAGTTTTAAACAAAAATTTCAGTATTATTGAATTTAAATTTCAAAAGATCACAGCTTAAGACCTTTTTTCTAACTACCCGTATAAAAAAATTCGTAAAATTATTAGTGGTATTGCCTTGTATTAGAATTCTACAACATGTGTATTTTTAGGTGCTGGCCCTAAAATAAATATTTCATTGCTCAATTGCTCACGATGGAAATAATTCTGCTGTCTGAAAATAGCTGCGATGACCTGAAAAAATCAGAGAGAAGAAGCTACCGAAATTTCATTATGACAAAGATCTCTGTTAGATAGTTTTTACTGCTTCCATACACAGATTTTCTGCTTTAACTATATTTGAGGTATTGTCTCTTTATATTCTATTTTCTTAATTTAAGAGCATAACATAAAAAGGCATTTGTTAATTTAATTTTTGAACTTATCGATCGAATATTTAAATTAAACATTTAAGTACGACATTGATTACCATAGCCGCACCAAAATTACATGCCCAAGCCATATAAACGTCCATTTCCTAATCTTATGCATCAAACTTACATCAGCCTTGCATTCTTTCTTGATATCCATATATTTAACACAGTCATACATGGTTTTACCGCACGTACGCCCCAGGGATCTCATTTCTAAAGCATTCAGTCTATTTTAATTTTTCCTCTGCCAGTTCCATGCTTCACTGCCGGTCATCACGGTTTTTTTTATTAAATTATAGTGAATACCACACAAGAGTTCCAACTGCTTTCAACCTTCTAGAGCCAGTAAGACTATAGCATCCCCAATCGTGGTATGTTGTGAGGTTGAAGGTAGTGTAGAGGGGAAGGAGATAGAGAAGAGAAAGGTTGGGAAGTACCTGGTTATTCAGATCTGGTCACCAACCACGGCTAAATCCATTTCAAACAACGTTTCAATTCTGAATGGTGGTCTTTCACCAAGGCGATACTGGTTATGGATGGTTGGTATATACACTACGTTATGGACTAAAAATTGAAGTTGAAAATAATGCAAATCGAAGAAAGTGTTTGAGATTGACTAGTTTTATTACCTTGTTTGATATAAACTAAACCTGCAAGTTATTCAAAAGGACACTTCGGTCGTTTGGATATGTAAAGTGAAAGACAAGTATTTGAGGGTTTTCTTGGACCATATTACAAAATATTTTTTATTAATCGTGTTATTAATCTACTTTCAACGCAATCATTATGTAATTACTAACGATACATCTACGCGGATTATCTTCAAAGCCCCTATAATTGGAGAAAAACTTTTAAAGAAACGCAGAACATTTCATTAATAATAATAATATTTGGACGATTTGTATAGCGCCGTTTTTGTGAAAAATAACCTCAAATATCCAACCATACATACTAATTCCTAGTCCATTATTTATAATTAAGTATTTGAATCTAAAATATTCAACCAAACTAAATGAAATTATTTTTGTAAAAACATAAAATATTCAAAACGCTTTACAGCTTTTTTTATCTGTTTTTGTTTTCAATTTTTAAATATAGGCCATAAAAGATTTCGACTATAATTTCGAAATATTAAATACAAACTATAAAATATTCGTAAAAAAACGTTTACTTTGTGGTTTGCCATAATTATAATATAAACATATATTTGTGCGAGGAACTTTTGTCGATTTGCTAGTACTATTCGAAAAAATATCAAAGAACCGGTTCCAAAAAGAACTGGACAAATAACCGGAAAAATTCAAATCTGTTTTTTGCGAGTTTGACTTCAATTGAAGTGTTCACTGCGAAGGGTTCATTTAAAAAAAACTAGCAGTTTGTGAAGCATTCACAAAACATTGAAGTTTTTCCCAACGCTAATCGTTAGAAAACAGGCAAAGTTACAATTATCTCTTCTACCCATTTTAATTAAATATAGAAAGAGGCTTTTTGCAAATGACGAATAATAATATCAATTTGTAATTAGTGAACAAAGCATAACTCCATTCACACAACTCATTGATCGATCAATTAGTCCAATTATTATTAATGCCTCGAGAGAACAACAGATACCTAATGACAAGAAAATATTTGTTTCTGTTTTTATTTGCAAACTCTTAAAACCGTTGGTCCGAATATCAAAAGAAGTGTTCGCCTCGATTGTCAGCGAGTGTATCCGAGCATAATTTTAGTTTAGCATCGGCTCGAGGGTGCGGTTCCTACCTTGTGTACCACTGAATAGATAACTCGTTAGAAGTGTGCTGTAGGCATGCTCGTGTGTCAAAAATTAAGCTCAATATTTCTTTGACCAATTCTAAGAAGAGTAGCATGGAAAGGCTTCGAGTCCAGTACAACAACGCCTAGCGCATGATGTTCAATTATTCCCCAGGCACTGCAGGCAGTGGCGGCTCGTGGTATGTTCACCGAGGGGCGAGTTCCAGGATTTTCAGCTCTTATGAGAACCAGGGTAGCAGGAATGCGGGAAAGGATTAAAACTCCAGAAATGACCTCATCATGGAATCCCGTCAGATCCCGAACTTAAGCATTTTCGGCTACAACAGCATTGAGTAAATTATTGGCCCCATCAATCTTAACGCTGCCAGGATGGACTACCTCTTGATGGTATTTTGCAGAAATGAGGCCTAATGTCCTCCATTCATTTTTTTTTACTTGAATTATTTAATTTTTTTTATTTTTTTAAAATTTTTTTCTCATGAATTTCTGTTCATTTTTATTTGTTAAATATTATTATTACTATGTATTGACATCAATTATGGAAGGTATTGCATTTGTACTACTCCTGCATACCTTCTTAAATAAAACATTATTATTATGATTATTATTATTTACTTCTCCTAAAAACCGTATTCCGATTCTTCTCGTCCACTTTTTTGTTGTTTTAGTTTGCTTTCTGCGTTCTTTATTGAAACCATTTATATCGGTTAAGTCCTCAGAGCAATAACATACCAGAGGGATAGCTTTGCGAAACAGTGTAGTCAGGATTGTTGGTTTTCATGGACACACCTTTTTACATCCATTCACGGCACATATCAAGATAATGTGGCGTTTATTTGTACAAACCACTTTTTCACAGTATTGTTATCAACAAAAATATAGGATATAACCTTAAAAACCGTTGAGTTATATTGCACCAAAACATAGTGGGCGGAGTCGCCGGAAACGTGGGACGGAAAACATGCATACATACCTAAAAAGGGGTGCGATATTATGTGGCAAATTATCTTGTCTCTTTTCCCCTTACGGTTTACGACGTAAAAACCCAGAGAAAGCAATGTTTCGTAAATTTGTAAAGGTCGGGTAAAATATTTTGCTCTCTCTCCGTATATATTCTTTCTCCAAGGTTAGATCACTCTTCTAGGGATTATTGTTTCAGTGTTGTATACTGTATCAGCCCAAAGTACGAGCGTATGAGGTCTAGAAAGGGAGGGAAATATTTCTTCCATTCGAATGGAAATTTAAGGACACTTTAAGAATCACACGCGTGGGTGGTTTTTAGGCGAGCCGGATTCCGTAACGACACTAAAAGAACCTTAAGTGCTTGGAGTGTAAATTGTTCTTTAATTTGTTTGATGGGGAAAATACCGAATGTGTCGCGTTTAACAGCAGAGTAAAAAATAACAATTATTAAATAAGACAATTATAACTTTGCGTTCATATTTTTATTTACACGAAAACGCTAGCTTCAGCAGAATCGTACTTGATTTTCCCGTCTCTGTTTGGTTAATGTATTTTGTAGAAGAATATTTTATAGAATAAAAGAGTAAATTCAAAAATAGCCAAATGTTATAAATAAAGCTGACAACTATGGATATCAAATAAATCAAAAAAATAACCCACAGACGCAACTAACGCATCGCCATGTAAACCGTCGCTCAGAAGGTAATAAAACTACCCGAATGTATTTTTGAATGTTATTGTAAAGCCGCCTCTGTCTGCAATAAAACAAAACCCAAAGTCACAGATGTTCACTATGAGACTCAATAAGCGTCCATTCCGGGCGCTTATAGTATATGAGTCATAGATTTATTTAAATTTTTAATAGTCTGAAGATGCCCGTCGGTCAGGTCTTAAATAAAAAAAGTGAAATAAAGTAAAAAAAATAATTATGGTACTATTAAAATCATTGTTAACAATGTATTAAAGGAGTTCTAATACCAACCCTGATGTGTGGCAGTGAGGCATGGAACAGGCAGAGAAAGGATGAAAGTAGGCTTAATGCTGTGTAAATGAGATCCCTGAGGCGTATGACCGGTTAGTGGCTGAGTAGACTAACGGGTCGAATTCCCACCAGGGTGTCAAGAGTTCAATACCTCTGATCAAGTCTTCCATGCTTACACAAGCAACATCTTCCGCTTATAATGATGGCAGTAGGAGTTTAAAAAAAATATAATTGTCAGTTTATTTGTAACCCGAGAATGATGGTTTTTCTTCTTTAATTAAAGAAGAAAAACAAACACAAAAAAGTGTGCGCGGTAAAACCATGTATGACCGTGTTAAAAATGTGGATATCCGGAAAGAATGCAAGCGTAATGAATAGGACCAAGAAAAAGACGCATAGATGGTTTGGGCATGTAGAGCGAATGTATGAAGAAAGGAGTGTGAAAAAAATACATGACGTGAAAGTGAATGGAAGAAGAAGTCGGGGACACCCGAAGAAGTCCTGGCACGATCAAGTGAATCAAATACTTTGATCGGGCCTTGCGAATAGTCAGAATAACAGTAGAGTATGTATGAAATGATGTATGAATGTTAATGCAAGCGAGGAGTGTGTGCCAAGATAGTGTGAGAGTTGTATGGCGGTCTGTCCTCTCTGCCTATTCCTGCTGGGAAACAGCGTGATGGTTGGTTAGTTTATGTATTGTAGAACCATAATTTAGACAACAGGTTGAGCTAAGGAGCTATAGTTTTAAATAATAATCACTAAATAATATTTTTAATAATTAAAAATATTATTTAATGATAAAAAAATGGTTTTTAATTTTAAAAAAATCTGCGATGTAAGTATTTTTACACATCAAAATAATTATTTAACTAACTAAGTAGTTAAATGTCACAAGGGTGGGCAGAGGGGATATACTGCCACACAACTTTGTCTTGGCATATACTCCTTGATTGATATTCATACCATATCAATAAGCTCTCATGCGGAACATTATCTTCACTGAGCGGATCTGGACGTTGGTGTGAATCCAGCTTTAACGAACAATAATTAAATGACGTAACGACCCTTCGCCCATCTATTGCCACATCTTTTGCTTCTGCCACTTTCGCAGATATCCTATTTTACATGTATCTTGTACAAACAATGTTATTTATTTATTTTATTATAAACGCCTTTATGGGTTTTACGTGACTATGCAATAGATAGTATAATATAATAGTGATACAGAAATTACAGGGGGTAGATGATTAGCACAGAAAAAACATAAATAACGTACTAGAGATATAACAATGGAATAAATTGACATTAGTATTTTTGGAAGAGGTATGTTATTGTGGCATTTTTGTAACTAGATTCAATGCAGTTTAATAAATCTACTATTTCTGCAAAGGAATAACCCACCGCATGCAATCTATGTACAAGCGAGTATCTAAATGACTCAGTCCTGATGTTATAGTTGAACTTAAAAGGAATTTTAAATCGAGTAGTTTTGTAAGGTGCGCGGAAGGTTATTCAACTAATTAAATCAGGGCTATTTATTGTAATTTTAACAGTTTTAAAAATAATAAAAAAATCGATTTATGTAGGTACATTACATAAATGTTTTCATATAAAGCAATCACTTTGTTTGTGGTTTGACATATTAAATGAAAATAATACCTACAATAAAAGCACCATTGCCCATTTCTCCACAAAAATGGTCATGGCAACAGATTAAATAATTCAGAAGCACTAGACATAATGAAAACCATACAAATTAATAGTCATATTCTTAATAACTAATTAAATTTGTCCACTAGTCCAATATTAGATATAATAATAATAATATTTGGACGATTTGTACAGAGCCGTTTTTGTAAAAAATCACTTCAAGGGCGCTGTACAGATCCTCTTTTCTATTATTACATATTAATTCCTACTTAAAATAAGAAAATATACAGGAAAATACTTCCCTGGCAGGTCTTATCAGATAGACACACTTATTAACTTAAAATTATGATTTTTATTTTTTTTATTTTAATTTTGTTTTTTTTTTTCGATTTAGGGCATGAGAGCGGAATTAATATATTTCCTGTAAACTGATAACATTTCTTATTATTTTTATCACGTTCTCAGTTGTCGTTTTGCCTCTTTCATTTCAAATTATCTGTCTCTTTCTCTCTGTTCCTTCTTTAAAATTTAAATGTTGTTCTATTGTTTTCTCATTGTTTTGTTATTTTATTTTGTTCTCTTTTTGTATGTTTATATATAATCGTACACCTTCTATATTTTGTTTTATTTGATTTTGTACCCTGATGATGCTTAGGCTAAGCGAAACCGCTCGGTCATAAAAAAATAAAATAATATTCGTGGTCTCATACAATGATATATTTAGATTTTTTTAAATAATGAATATTCTATAAGAATAATCACCGATTTTCTAATCCTCATTTCCACGACCCAAAAGATCGACTATACTCTGTACACTCCCAATTGTATGCGTCGTAACATAAATGGAACGTGGTCAAGACTCGTACCTTCTTGCCTCGATTTCCAATGTTTTACCAATATTTTCGTTAAATCCTGGCGCGTGCTATTCCTATTTCATCCTTTCGTATTCTACATAAAATCTAACACGAACACAATAATATGAGTCTTCCCGACTGCGAAGCACTACGTGAGAGAAGAATACAGATTCGGCAGTGTCTGTATTTCATTGGGGGCTGAATAATAATTTCATAGCTCCAACTTTTTAACAATGGTCTGTTTTCAATGGTATTTGTCAGCGCGGCTGACCCGCAATCAAATATTGTTATTAGGAGACCAGCGGGGGAGTCGGGGTGAATTATTTATTCGGGACTCCTCGCGTCTCCGGGCGGAGCGAGGCGGACCAGCGGCGCTCCTCCGCCGGGAGTATCAGGGTATCAGAAACGGATCGGCTGTACGCCAGAAGTTTCGGGACGGTTATTGCGGCCCAGATGTAGGTAATAACTGATGTCGGTTATTGTGGGTTGGACTTTTGGGGATTGGGATAAGTGCGCAGTTTGTGGGCCGGTATTATGTTTATGCCTGGGCGATTTTACCGCGTTCGATAAAATAAAGCGGAAATAAAATCACCCGACGCGACAATTCGGCCCGACCTTATAAATAATGAATTGAATTGCAAATGTTTATTACGTTGTGCGGGTATCGAAGGGTCAAGCGCCGTATTCGAAAATTATATGGGTAGCTCGATCCGCTCATAATCGTGATACGATTCACCTACCTTAAAAAAATCTTCCCTCACTCTCCGTCCTTCGCATGTGTTCCTACTACTGATCCCATTTGTGATGTATTTTATGGGCTTCTAAGGGTCCCTTTATTTATTCCCCATAAAACGTCAAGTGCCCCCGAAACACACGGCGATGCCAGGTGAACATGAAACGGGAATCTACACGAAATCTAGAAAATTAAGTTAACCCTTCAAGCGGTTTTATGACAACCTGCTAAGGTATCGTAAAGTCTTCATTACTTGTAACGTCGACTTGTTTTATTACCCACAGATGTAATTTGTCAGGACCATCTATGTAGAACATATTATTAGGTATTTCAACCTTTTTGTAATGGTCGCCGTATGGACGCATTTGGCAAGCCAAATCATTTCTTCATTTTTTTATTTCCTTTTCCTAAACATATTGTCACAGGAAAGCTGTACTGCTGTAACCGCCTTACTTTTATTCCTTTCTTTAATTTGGTGTTATTTCTGCATTGACCTATACCGTTTCTGTGTTTCTAAGAAAGTTCTATTACCACTGGTATGAAAGAAGCGTTTTTATTTTAGAATTCCGATGAAATTTTTAAAAATATGCACAAGAGTCTCAACTGCTCCCAAATATCTAGAGACAGTGAGATTATGGCAACCCTAATTGGAGTATGTTGTTAGGTTGAAGGTAGTGTGTAAAGGAATGAGATGGGAAAGAAGAAGGTTAGGAAGCACCTGGCTATTCAAAACTGGTCATCAAACACGACTGACGATATTTTAAGCAACATTTTAATTCTGAATGGTGCTCTTTCACCAGAGCGATACTTAGAATATCTACCACTCTGGGACGTGCCGTAAATATACTAAATACTATTGAATTATATTCGACCATCATTCAGAATCGAAACGTTGCTTGAAATGTTAAAATAGCCATGTTTGGTGACCAGATCTGAATAACCAGGTACTTCTCAACCTTCATCTTCCCCATATCCTTCCCCTCCTCACTACCTTCAACCTCACAACATACCTCGATTGGGTATGCCATAGTCACACTTACTCTAGGCGGTTGGGAGTAATTGGGACTCTTGTGTGGTATTCACTATAAAAAAAATATGAAAACAAAACTGTTTTTTAGTTATTCTTTTTGATTTATGTTCTAAGGCTACCTGAAGGTTATTCAACTATTCGAAAATGTAAAATAATCATTTTCAAGCTTAATTCTTAGTTCTTTCATTGTATGGTGATCATTCCATTACTAATCATTATCTCAAAGTTGAAATTTTAGTACATAGCTAATGTATTGTTATAGTGCGTTTAGAACATGTAAAAAACTTGCACATATACCATATTGTTTTTTTTAAGTTATATTCTTTTACCTTTAATACATTTTTGCGCTTGGAAACTCCATTAATGGAGGACTGAAAGCTGTTGGCGCCAATAAGAAATTATCCAAAGAAGCGAAGCTAGCAGTCCACAATGGAGTGCTTATACCAGCCCTGATGTATGGCAGTGCATGGAATCGGCAGAGGAAAGATGAAAGTAGACTGAATGCTGTGGAAATGAGATTCCTGAGACGTATTTGTGGTAAAACCATGTGTGACCGTATTCAAAATGTGGATATCCGGAAAGAATGTAAGGCTGATGTAAGCGTAATGAATAGGAGGACGCCTAGATGGTATGGGCATGTAGAGCAAATGAACGAAGAAAGGAGTGTGAAAAGAAACTATATGACGCGAAAGTAAATGTAAGAGGAAGTCGAGGACGCCCGAGAAAGCCATGGCACCATAACGTAAATCAAATACTTGAATCGGGTCATGTGGAGAGTCAGAATAACCAAAGAGTATGTATAAGACGATGTATGCATGTGAACGAAGCAAGGAGTGTTTGCCAAGACAGAGTTGTTTGGCAATCTGTCCTCTCTGCCTACCCCTGCGGGGAAACGGCCCGATGGTTAGTTAGCTTAAGCAAAGCGCTTCATTTTTATCAGACTACTAATAATACAATATGTTTTTTTGTAGAATGAGAAAGAGAATAAATAGAAGTGCTGCGTAGTTACGAAATAAATGATAATATATGATATGAATATTCCCCCTTAGCGGAAAAGCCTTCATATCTCGACGCCAGCCTTTGTGCACATATTTTCACTCTTCTATCAATATCCTCCATAGAATTTAGCGACTGATCAAAAGTCAGCCTTTCATAGGAACGCTTTGACTTGCTGTAAAAAAGATGTAATTGACGCGAGGCATTGATATGAAAATACATGAAAGGGTGGAATCTGAATACACTTTTCAAATTTGCATTCGACTGGTCTCTTTTATTATTTATCCATGGAATCTGGAGAGAAAAAAATTATCTCAGAAAAGAGCTACTTAACCAAAGAAAAAAATCAGGTGGTATTTTTTTTTATACAAAAATACCTACCTCACACAAAACATAAGAATTGTTGAAAGGTACTAATACTTCTTCAAAGGTTAATGTTCTTCTTCAAAGACCCATTATTCTTTTTAGACTATGTTCTTTTCTGATCCTTCTGCCGAAAATAATTTATTCTTCATTTGGGATAATATTCTTCTTTTGTGAAAGTATGTTTTTCGAACGAAATATTTTTTTATTTGACTTATTTTGCTTTTAAGACTATTCGAATACGAAATAATAATTCTTTGAGGACTTACCAGACAATTCATCTTCAATTAATAAATTATGGAATGGGAAAATCTTCAAAAACATTTATGTTTTCTAGTGCAAACCTTTTTTAAGAATTATCCTTTTAGCACAGCATTCTTCTTCCACAATATTTTTATAATACCTTAATTTAAATAATATATATTTTCTTTTAAAGGTCAGTCCCCAAAATGGAACACTTTTTGACTTTCTAATACAAGCAATATTACAAATGATTTATATGTCAATTCTTTACAGGTGGTTAGGGAAATGTCTAAGACTTCTAGTGTATACAATTTTTTTACCGTTATCTTTTACATTCTATATGAAATTCATACTAGAACTTTAGGTAAAACGTTTGAAAATGGCTGTTCTGGTTTTAAAACTGTCCTTTTTACTGACATTTAAGTACGATTTTCGTTGAATTAAAAAGATTACAGCATATTTTTTTATTCACTGGAAACCTTAGACATTTTCCTATCTGCCCATGCAGAATTAGAAGATCATTTTTTTGCAGTATTGCTTTTATTAGAATGCTACAAAGTAACGTGTAGCGCCATTTTGAGTGCTGAGCCTTAGGAGAAAATTATTTTTTTAAAAATGTTTGAATAATCTAAAACATAAATTTTCTTTGATTTATTTCTAGTAAATGCTATTTGAGACTACATTCTCTTTCTGAAAAATATTCATAAATTTTAATGCTTTTATCTTAAAACAATATATTCCTCAAAAGCTTACTATACTTGAAGCCGCTACCAAGTACCTACTTAAATTGGGGGAAAACTATTTACTTCGTTGAATATTTCCTCACAGTTGTAATCTAATTTTATGATTCTGTTTATTCCTATAAGTAAGTTTCAAGGATAACTTTTCCAACTGCATTACCACACGCGGCATACAGAATATGGTAATGTTGCTACGTAACTTCCGAACTATTCACTGGTGTGTTATCGACTGGTTGTTATCGTTACCGGGTGCTAATGTATCCCCCCTTGCGGCCCAGCTACTGGCAACTCCGGCGTGACAACATTATCAGCGGAAGTCGATTTCGTGGATCGTTTCTTCCCCACGGAAGCTGGAGCCGTTTTAGTTGGCATTGTGACTAAAACTCCTTCAAATTGGATGCGATTGTCGTTAATCTTTAGGTGCGAAATTCCATGATTTAATGGCGGCGTGATAGGCGTAGAGGCGGACTAATTGCTCGGCAGAATCGGAGACCCGAAAAGAAAATATGATCAAAGAGCTGTGAAACGAGACGGACTAAACATTACCTTTTTTATTTTATTTATTCAGGAAACAAACAGCCATACATTAAAGTGTAAATATAGTAACAATCAACATATTTTAGACCAATTAAGTTCCAATAAAGAATAAAAGAAGGTACCTATATAACAATTACAGATTATAAAGAATAAAATAAAATGAACATTAGAAATATATATACACATTATATATATATTTCTAATGTTTATTGTATTTTATTCTTATTAATATTATTGTGTGTATCACATATATTTATTTTTTATTATTATTATTATTGTGTATATCACAAATTGTATTTTATTATTATTGTGACTATTTATTACTATCAATTATGGAAGGTATTGCATTGTACTACTCCTGCATACCTTCTGAATTATTTTTTTTCGTTTTAGCTGCTATATTTGTATGCTTTGAAGTGAATTCTATTTTCAAAATTAATTTTTAGTTTAGTTTTTCTATGAAAAATTAAATAAGTTATATTTTAACATTTTTGTTCTAACAAAATCTTAGGAATGGGTAACCGTTAGTTCATAATAATACAGTAATCATCGTACAATTTGGTGGTTTCTTATAACATTTTGACAATCAGTGATACTATTTTCGACCTTTTAAAACAAACGTACTACTACTGTTTTAAATCTGAATCACTCAATTGAAGAGTGATTTTTCAAAATGCCCTTAGTCAAAATTTATGAATTTCAAAGTAAGAATGCCATTGTAAACAATATTACTAGCTGCGTTAGGCACAGACATATTTCTTCACTAAATGTCACTAAGTTATTTACTATAAAACGTTGAAATTTGTTTTTTTTTGTTTTTGTTTTATGTCCTAAGTCAACAAGATCATTACAACATGAAACTCATGAAAATTATAAATTTCAAAAAATATGTTATTGCATTATACCCACTTAGATATAATATTATGATTGGTTGTATATTATCTATACATACAGATCAATGTTTATTGTAACCTCAGAGCAATAATATACAAGAGAGAGCGCTGTTGTATTCAGTTTTTATGAGGTTTGCTGAACTCGGTTGGACCTGGACGTGCCTAGGACTAGGGCTAGGGTATTTATACATCCATTCATAGTACAATGTCGACACAGTGTTTTTGTTTATTCGTATAACCACTTTTTCACAGTATTGTTATAAACGAAAAATTGCATGTAACATAATAAACCGTCGAGTTATGTTCATTTGTTTCGCGTATCAAAACGTGTGGGCAGAGTCAACGGAGACGCGGGACACGAAGAACATTTTAAAAATACTTTAAAGCGATGTGATAATTTGGGATTTTTTTTGTCTCTTTCTTTCTCATGGTGTACGACGTTAAAACCCGAAGAAAGTGATTTATCCCAAATTTGTATAGGTTGGGTAAAGATAATTAGTTTTCTCTCCATATATTGTTACTTCAAGATTGTAACCTTACAGAATGGGAGTTGGAAGAAAAAACGTCGAGACGAAGAGTCATTTGCTAAATGACCAAGGCGATTTTGAAAAAAAACCTTATTTTAGCTAACATTTTGATGATGGCAGGTTATCAAATTGTTTTTTGATTGATTTGATTGATGACCAGAGTCACTTAAAAAAATCGATCGAGTTCATGAATACGAACATAACACAAAACACTGTTTTTCTGTAAACGTTATTTTTTTTTACTTTGGGCACTTTGAAAAATCACTCTTCAATAATTGTATCCGGAGATCATGTTTAGCAGGAGTAGAAAAGTAAATTAGCTAGCGCAGCGTTTTCCGCACACAATAGGTCGCCCGGATGGTATTTGGTCGAGCAGCTCTGCCAGAATGTCGGCGAGGAGCGCAGAAGTGCACAGAGCTATTCATCAAATCACCGGGCACCAGATTGCATTCGACGGTTACTGTGTAAAGAAAACAGTAAATAAAGACCTCCTCATATTTATGTTCTCCCGTCTGCTCGGCCATGTGTATCGGGGCTGCGTGTGTGAACTGCGCACCGGAGGCAATTATCAAAGTAACAGTGTATGTTGAGGAAAATAGAGTGTAAATATTAAATAAAGAACATGCGTTCATTGATTCAACATGATTTATTGTGAGGCTGGAGAAAACTTCCATTAATGGAGGACTGAACGCTGTTGGCGCTAATAAGAAATTGTCCAATGAAGCAAAAAGGTAAAAAATCGAAGCAAAAATTCACGCCTTGTGGGTTTTTACAAACACTTTTATAATGCAAGAAATATATATTACTACATTTATAATTGTGTGCGCAAGGAAGAACGGAATGAGCAAAAAAAACAAGTTTTTAAATAAGTATGCAGAATGGTTCCTTAGATACATATCTATCAAGGAAATATGAGATGAGTCAGAAAATTAAATATTGTGCTATTTTTTAAGGAAGTGTGACGTATGACATGATTACATAAAAAATGAAAATTCCTAAATTTTATTTTGACTCTTAAAGTAAAAAATCGAAGAACACACAAAAACGTGACTAACCTCTCCAGTTGTCACAAACCACTAATCCAAAATGACTGATTATGCTAACATATAATAAACATATGTGTACCAACATAACAAAAAAATCGATAATCGAATGTACACAGCCCGCGAATCAACCTTCTCTTTTGAACAGGCCATGTATATATATATTTATAGAAAGACCAACATTCCCGGGTTACGAATAACCCGAAAAAAGGTAAAAAAACTCCTACTACCATTATAATAAGCGGAAGATGTTGCTTTTACAATGATGGAGGACTTAGCTAGCAGAGGAATTGAACCCACGACTCCCGGATGGGAATTCGATGAGTTTGTCCACTCAGCTACCGACCAGTCAAATAAGTGTAAACATCTGTTCTGTAGTAAATAGAGGTGGATAAAACGTTACTATTTTTAAAACAAAATCTTTTTTTTTATCAAAGATACGCGGCAACTTTGAAGATTGATGCGATAGGGAAGTGTTAGTCCAGGTTCAGAGTTCAGAGTTCAAATTCCCATAGCAGCAATAACAATTTTTCTTTACGAGTGTTTTTTTAAAAGTAGTCATATTATTCCAATATTTAATGTGATCAAAAAGAACTTGGCATTTTAAAATATTTTCCTTAAACTTGATTGATTAACTTTGGCCCCTGGTTTTAAAACACGATCAAAGAAATTCGTAAGAAGATAAATAAACTGGAGTTTATTTTCAGTAAAATTTACCAAAGATTCATTTTTAATGGATAAGGACATCCTGCGTTCAGACAATTTTATGGAATGAGCTGGTACCCACCTACACGAATAATTGAATAACAAATACGGGGATAATGTCAATATGATTTAAGGCAATTCAATTCTCTCGGAAATAATTTGTTCCCCCAGCGATGTACTGTGTTTTATTTCTCATTTAGCTAACGACAGTTTAAATCTCGCTGTGTGGTCTTTAGCTCTAGTAAAAACTAGTAACAGCAGCAATAATGCTCACAATTACTTTATCAAGTTACTAACAACCTGGAATTATTTCTTCGTTAGTCTTTATTCTCTGAAAAAAAAAAAAAAAAAAAACAAGACTCCACTGCATTTCAAGTGGGAAAAAATTATCCACTGTTTTTGTTCCTGTAGAAACGTGACGTTCGCAGATTCCAATGTAAACAAAATATGTCACGTACTGAATGCATTAGTTGATCTGGAGTTGGACTTTATGGACGAAATATCGACAAAATGGACACAATAGATCAAAACATTGATTGAAAACCAAAGTTTATTTCCAAAGGTAATAAATTCACCTCGGTTTTTATTTTATTTATTTATAGTGAATACCGCACAAGAGTCCCAACTGTTTACGTCTAGAGCCAGTGAGACTATGGCATCCCCCATTGGGGTATGTTGTGAGGTTGAATGTAGTGGGGAAGGGTAGGATATGGGAAGAGGAAGGTCGGGAAGTACCTAGCTATTCCAATCTGGTCACCAAACACGGCTTAGGCCATTTCAAGCAACGTTTCGATTCTGAATGATGGTCTTTCACCAGGGCGATACATAAAGTATCTACCACTCTGGAAAGTATCGCAAATAAACAATACATTATTTTATATGAAATAAATATGTTATAACATATATTAATTAAATAAAGTTAATTGGCGCACGCCGGGTTTGACCACGCGATCTTTGGATTCGTTGTCGAGGGTCTTATCTAACTAACCATCACGCCGTTTCTCCGCAGGGGTAGGCAGAGAGGACGAACTGCCATACAACTCTGTCTTGGCAAACACTCCTTGCTTCATTCATATTAATACATCGTCTCGTACATTCTCTTCTGTTATTCTGACTCTTCATATGGCACAATTTGACTCACTTTATCTTACCATGTCTTCCTCGGGCGTCCCCGACTTCTCCTTCCATTCAGATTCACATCATATATTATTTTCACACTCCTTTCTTTTTTCATTCGCTCTACATGCCCAAGCCATATAAGCGTCCCTTTCTTGATCCTATTCATTACGCTTACATCAGCCTTACATTCTTTCCGGATATCCACATGCATGGTTTTACCGCACACACGTCTCAGGAATCTCATTTCCGCAGCATTCAGTCTACTTTCATCCTTTCTCTGCCAGTTTCATGCCTCACTGCCATATATCAGGGTTGGTGTAGGCACTCCATTGTGGACTGCTAGTTTCGCTTCTTTAGACAATTTCTTATTAGCGCTAACAGCGTTCAGTCCTCCATTAATGGAGTTTTCTGCATTCACCCTTCTTTCGATATCTTAAACGCGTGTCTATCGTACAATGTCACCCTATGTCTAAATGACAAAAATCACAACGAAGGTCGTTCACAACCATCGCGTCTGTTGTTTATTAAAATATTGACATACAAAATACATTTGGTATATTAATCCCAAGAAGTTTAAAACAACTTATTCTGGGAAACTTGAAGCAAAAATATATATAGGGAGAGCTAATTATTTTTACCCAACCTATAAAAACTTGCGATAAATCACTTCCTCCGGATTTTCACGTCGTACACCATAAGAGAAAAAGAGACAGCAAATATAATATACCGCTTCTATGTACTGTAACGATGATCTCGGTCTACTGAATCACCGCGGGACTCCGCCCACCTTTTTTACAATGCCACTAAACTTGACACAACTAAACGGTTTTTAGGTTAAATGCTATATTTTTGTTGATAAAAATACTGTGAAAAAGTATTCATACCAATAAACAAATACATTATGTCGATATGTGATATGAATGGATGTATAAATTAAACAGACTAAGACTTAGGTAGCCTTAGTATTAGCCACGCCCAGGTCTGCCGAGTCAGGTAAAAATCATCAAAAACTGACTACACTGCCTTGGATAGGTACTACTCTATGTACTCTAAGGTTGTAAACTAAACACAGATAATGCTAAACTGGCTTAAAGTTGGTTAACCCGATATAGAAAGGTCACGCATATTTAAACCCTGTGTTTAAAGCCGTTCCCGCCAAACGGGCAACTGACATTCCTGCCAAATGAAATACTGCCGTGGCAATGGATTCATTTAAAAACCCTCAAATAACCGGAACGCGTTTCAAATTATTTTAATTACCCGTGCGTTTTAGTAATTTATGTTTGTGCGAGGCAAAGTGGAGTCAACGAGTGGATTCATCATTTTCGAACGATGTTTTTCAAAATTAAGCCACCCAAAAATAGACTTTGACTTTCTAGTACAAGCAATACTACAAATGGTTCATATTTTAGAAAAATGTTTGAGGTTTCCAGTGAATACATAGACGTCAGGTGGGAACACTGTGTTGTTCTACAGGTATTTCAATGGAAGATGCTCCGAAGAACTTGCGTCATTGATCCCTTTGGCACTGCTGCATAGTCAGGAAACTCGGCAAACGCGCGCCCAACATTTGTACACGGTTGACATTCAATACATGAGAACGTGTCGCTTTTACGACTCTGTCTTATATTTAACAGCTCGGCTATAGAACGATTTGCCGGCCTCTCTGTTTCCTCCCTCCTTCAATATGGGTCTCTTCAAGATCTAAGTTCACTCTTTCCTTTCCTCAAAAAGACCCTCCACACAGCATCCCCAAAGATGACATAGGCCCTGTAGGAAATTATTTCTCTCAAAGCCTCCTGTGTGGAATTATTGTAAAAAAATAATACAATTTTTAAACAGCAATCTTTTAAATACCTATTGAAAATCATAGCAGAATTTTAGGTAATACGTTCAAAACTGCACCTTTAACTTACATTTTAGTATTTTTTTCATAAAATATAAACGATTAAAGTTGTTAAATTGTATTCACTGTAAACCTCAGACATTTTTCTAACTACCCATAGAAAAAATTTCAAATGCATCATTTGTAGGATTGCTTTTATTATAATGCTAGAAAGTAACGTCAATTTTCATTTTTGAGTGCTGACCTTCAGAGCATATTATGAATAGTGTGCGTCGGATGCTTTTTTTGCAAAAAAATAATTTAAATAGAATTATATTTCTGACTAAAATTGGGTGTTTTTAAATAATTATGACAGTGAACTTATGTAGCGTAGTTTTGTGATATTTCACCTCAAGTGCGCTTCATACGAAATTATCTAACCTAATTTAACAAGGAGAAAATATATTGAGTAACATAAGTATACGGATTTATGAAGGCTTTAATTCTGTAAAGGACATGATAGTGACGTGAGATTTACTGCTTATTGTATTTAAACAACACTGACCATCATTTTAATATGTAAACAAAAAAAAATTATCACGCCATCTACCTTATTTCATCTATTGCTGCTCATAAGTGCTTAATCTGTGAGAAATAGTTTGGATACAGGCGAATTTTCAATGTCTTATGTTTAATACTGATATTTTTTTATCTGTGTATGTATCTGTTTTTTCTTCTAAATAAAAAAATAAAAATAAAACTACCTGAAACCATGGTCGTCATCATAAATCATGAGAAAAAAGGTTCATATATGGGTATAACATTACATGTGTACATCAACAGACTAAAAAAAACAATTTACTAGAAGCTAAGGGTCCAGATCTAAAATTCTTTAAAGCAAACAGAAGGAAATTATTTTGAGGACAGGTAACATTTTGGTATTTAAAAACATTAATATTTAAGTATTATAAGTAAATGATTCTGAAAATGCAAGCAGTGAAAATATAACAAGTAACAAAAGAAAAATATTTTTTATTTTTTATTAATATTATAATATTTTATGACAATGAGTATATTATGGTTTTCATAAGACATTAAGTAAATTAAATTAAACCGTACTGTGAATGATGTACGACGGATACTTTTTTTTACAAAAAATCAATACAACGAAATAATATTTCTGACTAAAATGGGGTGTTTTTAAACGTTGTATTTTTTATCAAATAGATAAATACAAATTTTTTCGAAGGAAGCAAAAACTTGGGGGTGTGACATTGTATATTAAATAAAACAATAAACTTTGTAAAACACCACTTTATTAGAGTTAATCACCAACCAGGTTTCGCTTTTCTCAAGCTTCTTCAGGGCTTTTACATCAAAGTTGATGTAAAAGCCCTGAAGAAGCTTGAGAAAAGCGAAACCTGGTTGGTGATTAACTCTAATAAAGTGGTGTTTTACAAAGTTTATTGTTTTATTTAAGATAAATACAAACATTCCCGGGTTATGAATTACCTGATAATATTTGAAAAACTCCTATTACCATCATTATAAACGGAAAAGGTTGCTTGTGCAATGATAGAGGACTTAGCCAGCAGAGGAATCGAACCCACGACGCCCAAGTAGGAATCCGACGCCTTTATCCACTCAGCTACAGACCGGTATATTTAGAATAATATACGTGAGATAATAATAATAATTGGCTGATTTATATGGCGCCATTTTCGTGACAGAGATATCACCTCAAGGGCGCT
Source organism: Drusus annulatus (assembly GCA_022651775.1). Classification (NCBI taxonomy): domain Eukaryota; kingdom Metazoa; phylum Arthropoda; class Insecta; order Trichoptera; family Limnephilidae; genus Drusus; species Drusus annulatus. The sequence goes on along the minus strand of JAGWCC010000347.1, from coordinate 320,021 downwards.
AATTTTTGTTAATCACAATGAAATTATATTTCTTACTAACAATGGGTGTTTTAAACCGTATATAAGTCGCACGTGTGCTGCACTGTTGATTTTGATACGTCTATCTCAGTTGACGAATGGCAGTATTTAAAAAAATAGACTTTGTAGAATACTCGTTCCACCAGTATTAATGGAATGTCCCCCAAATAACTAGAAGCATATGTGAGAGACACGTTAAACGCGTGCCCAACATTTTTACACGATTGACAAGAAAGACGTTCTTTTCCTAAAAAAATCATGAAATGATTTGCCAGTCTTAGTTTTAATTTTCTCCTACAACCTCATTTAAAAAAAAAAACAGGTTCACCCCTTTGTTTTATTTTAAAATTAGATGATGTTAATTAATGTTCTTTCATAATGTTTATTTATAACTTAAGCTGTTATTTACAGCTATTGTTCTCTCCGTTCTATCCCGTTAAACTATAGATAAATAGTTTAGCAACAGTATTTTAAATACAAAATAAAATATAGTACAATAGAAATACAATTGAAATACAAATTATCTTACTATTTAAAAATACAAATATTATTAAAATTCACACATCTTAAGAAACTGAGATACTTTTACACCATACCATGCATTATGCAGCATAATATAATACAAAATACATCAATATCTTTAGTACACATAATAGAATAGATACTATATATTTATATAAGCGCCTAATATGAGGTATATCTACTTAAGAGCCATTTTGTCAGCGTATATCTGACTCTTGTTAACAATTCTTATTTATTTAATATTGTTTGTGAACATATTGAACATTTAGTTAGGTTTCTTGTTTCTTAATTTTTTTTCCTGAAAAAGTTACAGTAGAAATGAACCCAATCGAAATAATATAATAAAATACGTAGAAAAAAGTGATTTTTGTTTTTTAAAAAAATGTTTATTTAAAAATGATATATGATAGTTGAATTTAAAACTAAGAAGTTTTAATGATCGTATTAAAACAACCATTTTGAAAATCCTGCAAGCTGCCTTGTTTAAGAGTACGTTATCTTGTGCAAAGATTCTTCTAGGAGCGTAATCCCTCTTGAACAAATTGCCCGAGTGCAAAACGAATGTATCAGGAAACTATAAATAAGAAGCGACAGAAACGAGTTTTTCACGTGATTAGGAATACTTCATCTTGTCCGTTCAATCGAGAACGAGATTAAATTTAATTCAGCCATCGACCCCGAATAGGACTTTAGTTTTATTCGAGAACGCGATCGGACTAAGAACGATCATAGGCGCTTTTTACGACTTAGACCAATGTTTTCCGAAAGCATCCATGAAATTTTATGGGCTCCTGGTACCGAATCCTTAGATGTGATATTCTTACTATGATGAGATAGTTGTATTAATCTTCTCTTCTTTTCGTGCTGAACTTAAACATTCGTATTAAAATTTCCTCCGTTAATGGAGGACTGAGCGCTGTTGGCGCAAATAAGAAATTGACAAAAGAAACGAAGCTAGCAGTTTACAATGAAGTGCTTATACCAACCCTGACGTATGGCAGCGAGGCATGGAATTGGCAGAGGAAGGATACAAGTAGACTGAATGCTGTGGAAATGAGATCCATGAACCGTATGTGCGCTAAAACCATGTATGACCGTGTTCAAAATGTGGATATCCGAAAAGAATGCAAGGCTGATGTAAGCGTAATGAAAGGATCAAGAAGGGGACGCTTAGATGGTTTGGGCATGAAGAGAGAATGAACGAAGAAAAGAGTGTGAAAATAAAATGTGATGCGAAAGTGAATGTTATAAGAAGTCGAGGACGCCCGAGGAAGATATTGCACGATCAAGTAAATCAAATACTTGAATCGGGTCATGTGAACAGTCAGAATAACAGAAGAGTGTGTATGAGATAATATATGAATGTGAATGAAACAAGGAGTTTTTGCCAAGACAGATTTGTATGGTGGTCCGTCTTCTCTGCCTACCCCTGCGGAGGAACAGCGTGATGGTTAGTTAATTATTTTCGTCAAATTTTATCAACCCTTGTTTGTTCACTATTCACGAGTTCGATAAAATAGGTCGTTGTCATTTTACTTTCAAGAATTGTTGACACTGTAGTCACTGAACTTTCCAATGTCATAGAGGTTAGTGCCCCGAAGTAGTTTAATTTTGAATAATTTTCAGAAATTAAAAAAGAAACTTTGTGTGTACGAGTATTTATTTGGAAGCATCCGTCATTTTTCAATTATTTTTAAGCAATTTCCTAAATTGTGTTAAAGCTGATACGTAATTTCAGTTCATTGAATTGTTTTACTTAACGTACAATAAATAATTTTCTTATTAGTAATGCCAACTTAAAATTGAAATCTACTGAAGCAGGAAAATTAATAAGGTACTTTGTTGTTTAATAACTTTATTGAACTTTTAATGGATGCAATCAAAATATTCCGCAATTTTCAAAATCAAAAAAGATAACCTTTTGCAATATTAAATATCCTATCAAACATTATTTCAAGTAGGAAAGCAGCCGTAGCGCAGTTGTGGGTTGGCAATTTGACCCTTTTTATTTGTTGGAAATCCAATTGTTAAAATTCTTGGTAAAGTCGACCGAAACCGCTGAAATTGTTTTCTATTCAAAATACCTGAAATTCTCATGGAGCTTATTAAAATGTTATTATATTTTATGGAACAATTTTGCTAAAAAAGTTTATTGTTTGACAACAAAAAACTAAAGAATTTCAAATTCTACGAATTTGAAAGATACCTTCAATTATAAAATGATTAAATGCTGGGAGACGGTAAAGAGCAAACACTTCGGAGTTGGAGGGTAAAAAATATTTTCTCAATTTACCTGTATATTAAAAATAATTACTGGGTATAGCATTTTTTTAATTAATTTTAGACAAATTACAATCTGTGCCCTCTTACCATGGTGTTATGTAATTTTTATTATTTATTTACGCCCTAATTTATGATTTATACATTGATCATGTTTATCAGTACAGTTGGCATTACACAGTAGTGCAGTAATATAAACCTTAAATACAAAGCAAAATATGTTTGCGACACCACAAAAGAATCCTAACTACCGGAACTGGTGGAAATATTGCATCCTTGACTTAGGGAAAATTGTCAGGTTGAAGAAAAGTAGAAGGCAGATACTAAAATACTTGGATATCTGGTTACTCTCACCAAGGCAATTCAGCGAGTATCTTTTACTCTGGCTCGAAGTGAAAATATACAAGATTTCTTTAAATTCTATTTTATACCTACCAAAAACACTTATACGAGTATGTTGAATTCGTTCATATAATGTGACTTTGTCGAGTATTGAAACTGCAAATTCGGGACATTCAGGTATTAAGAATATTACCACTCCACCACAGAGTAAATTAAGGTTTTTATAATTATCGTTTTTGGCATACGAGTAGTAGCCACATTGTACCAAGCAAACACCGTTGTGTAGGTATTAAAAATAGTTTTTGCATTTTTTTCTAGCGTGCATTTTTTTTCCTACTCTCGCAAAAAAGCTCTAACATACACAATGGCGTAAATAAGTACATAATGCATAAATTACCTCTACAATCTATTTTTGTATTTCCGAAGTTTTAAGCGTTGGGTCATAAATATGTGATATCTGAAATTGTTTCCCAATTTAATTTATGTTCCAAAACAAATTGATGAACGAAATTAGCGCCCCGCATCGACAGAACACATGTTTATAAACACGATAAATCGATTTGGACAACACCTCCTGCCATCTGGCGACTTGACTCCGGAGCTATACGAGGAATGCCAATGAGAAGAGCAGGAGACATCGGCATCAGCGATCGACAAGGAGATGGACGATTTTAGATCTGGTCGCAAACGCTGCAAACGGCGTTGTCAAGACAATTTCTATTTTTGTCAGGCTTGGAACGTTCGATATTTTCACTTACGTTTGTAGTGTAACGCATTCCTACGAAAGTACATAATAATATGTCTGGTTCCATAAACCAAACTGAATTGTTTTCAATAACTTAACATAAGTTAAAGTTGCTATCCGGCTCCTATTAAATTTTAGTTTTTACATAATGGTATTATTCGACATTTAAGGCTCAGAACTCAAAATGGCGCTGAATGTCATTTTGTAGCATTCTAATACAAGCGATACTTTTACATGATTTATCTATTAATTTTACATGAGCAGTTATTTAGTTAGTTAGTCAGTTAAGTAAGTTTCAAAGGTTTCCAGTGGATAAAAATTTCTAGTCGTTATCTTTTAAATTCTATGAAAAACATACTTAAATGTCACTGAAAAGTGCAGTTTGAAAACCAGTTCAGCCATTTTCGAACGTTGTACCTGAAATTACAGTATGCATTTTATGAATAATTTAAAAGATTACTGTTTAAAAATTGTGTTCACTGGAAACCTTGAATATTTGCCTAACTACATATATAGAATTATCAGATAAATCATTTATAGTATTGCTTGTATTAGAAAGTCAAAAGATGTGTATTTTTGAGTGCTGACCCTTTAGTTAAAATTTTCGCAAGCTTAATAGGACACAACGGATTTGATGTTGCGAGCCAAAACTAGTTGTGTTGACCTAGGATTTTCATACGAAAAATGCCCCAATTCCATTTTGCCGGGTCTCACCGTTTGAGAATTTCAGCTCTTTTGAAAAACATAATTCGGCTTCAAAGTTATTATTGTAATTTTCAGGATTTATTTATTTTTAAACGATATAAAACGTATTTATATGAAATACGCAATACTTTTAAGAGTTTTTGATTGTTGGGGTGGAGGACTTTTAATCGATTTTGAATTTAATCGTACCCACTTTTTCGAATAACATTTTACGGTTTTAAAACAAATTACAAAGATAAATGCTTCAATTTTGATTTTACGTTGGCGTGAGAAAGCGCTCGGCATTGAAACATTCTTGGAATTCTTTCGGAAAAAGGAAATGGTGGATTTAAAAAAACTTATCCAATTAATACCAAGGATACTACAACTGGGTTTAAGAGCAGATTAAAAATAAAGATATTCTGGCGACCTCCTTCCTTGTCGCCCTTCGTGAAAGACCACCGTTCAGAATTGAAACGCTTCTTGAAATGGTTTTAGCCATGTTTTATGACCAGATCTGAAGAGCCAGGTACTTCCCAACCTTCCTCTTCCTATATTCTTCCACTACCCACTACCTGCAACTTCACAACATACTCTAATCGGGGATGCCATAGTCTCACTGGCTTTAGACGGTTAGGAGCAGTTGGGACTCTTGTGCTGTATTCACTATAAAAAAATGTTTTTAAAAGGCCCATGTTGAAGGAGGGAGGAAACACAGAGGCCGGCAAACCGTTCTACAGTCAGGCTGAATCGTAAAGCCACCCGTTTTCATGTATTGAATGTTAACCATGTAGAAATGTTGGGCGCGTGTTTTGCGACTATGTACTGGTGCCGAAGGGATCAATGACGCAAGTTTATCGGAGCATTTTCTATTGAAATACCGGTAGAACAAGGACAGCATCCCCACCTGACGTCTGTGCTTCAAAGATTGCAATCTGTTTGTTAAGATAGGAGAATCTAAAATAATCTAGAATATCTGTTGCAATGCCACAAGCTTTGGCCATTTAACGAAAAATCTTTGCATTAGTCACCCTATTTGTCTAAGGTCCAAGTCCATTAATTCAAATAATACGTATCGCTACCGGATTCTTAGAAAAATGTAAACATGTGCTAATGTTTTTTTTCCTTCAAACAAATGTATCACATTGTATTATTTTATCTGCAAAATAAATAATGCGGGCACATTCTTAGCTTTATTTATTTGTAAGTGATAAAAGCACCGTCTTCCCGATCATCCCATTACTTAAATAGACTTTAAGTATTGTTTTAAGTGGAACATAGCTTTTTGTTTATCGATTTGTTTCGAATTCTTCGGCCAAGTATTTGATTCCGCGCTATTTTCGGAAACCTTTCATCATCAGCGCTGTTCTCAAACGAGTGTCGAAGAGGAGGTATTCTTAGAGTTGAACGTTAGATTTTCAGCATGACTTGGCTGAAATTCGTAACAGGAGCACATAACAATACGAGAGATGTTGTCACAAGACAGTCGGGGGTACTTTATTATTGTACTGAAGATACCAAACGGGCAGGCAGCTGGCACATCACAGTATCGCGCTTCCTGCGGTCAGGATAAAATGATTCAGATATATTTGGATTGGAATATATTTAACGTACTATTATAAGATCGGACCCCTAATGTCACATTCTTGAGCTGAGAATTGGTTGTTGTCAGTTCTGTTGTTAGCATGTGGGGCACTTATGTGGGAAATCTAGAAACATGTACGAAATCTAAAAGTGACTAGAATCCTCAGAGCAAGAATATGTTATGGAGAGAGAGCAATATATTTATACCCAACGTATACAAATTTTCGATAAATCACTTTCACCGGGTTTTTACGTCGTAAACCGCGAGAGAGAAAGAGACAAGGCAAGTTCTCACATAGTATAGCACCACCATTCGGTATGTAAGCATTTTTTCAGTCTCCCGCGACTCCGCCTACTACGTTTTGTAATGCGACATAACAGGACATAACTCAACAGTTTTTAGGTTTTATCCTATATTTTTGTTAATAACCATACTGTGAACAAGTTGTTATACAAATAAACAAAAACATTATGTCAAAATGTACTATGAATGAATGTATAAATACACTAGCCCTAGTCCTAGCCACGTCCGAGTCAGGCAAAAATCATTAATACTGACTACAGAAACGCTCCCTCCCTCGGAGTAAGAATCTAATGGAGGGATAGCTAATTTGTTTGTACCCAACCCATCCGAAATTGTAATAAATCCCTTTTTCCAGAGTTTTTACGTCGCACACCATGAGAGAGAAAGAGACAACAATTTTCACGGACCGCTTCTATATACTGTCGCAATGAGCTTAAGGTCCTGGTTTACGGCGGGACTCCGCCCACATTTTTTATTATGCCACTAAACTTGACACAACTAAACGGTTTTTTAGGTTAAATGCTATATTTTTGTTGATATAAAAATACTGTGAAAAAGTGGCTATACGAATACACAAAAACATTATGTCGATATGTGATATGAATGGATGTATAAATACGGTAGCCTTAGTCTTAGCCACGCCCAGGTGCGCCTAGTCAGGTTGAAATCATCAAAAACAAGTCCAAAACTGACTTCACTGCCTTGGATAGATATTACTCTACCAACTCTATGCTCCCTCCTGTATATTATTGCTCTGAGTCAGAATCAAATACTAACGAATGATTCAGACTAGAAGCGGTCTTCGTGTATTAAAGATTTAAAAAAAAAAACACAGAGCTTGTTCCCACAGAGTAGTTGTACGTGAAAATAAAATGTGTGAAATAATAATGGTGAGCAAAATCTAAAACAATGTTATGATTCAAGTCAGTATTATTGGCACGTTTGCGATTTACAGTGTACCGGCTCTTTGTAAGGAGAAGCACAGAATAAACCGGTGATATATAAACCTACGTCGTTGGAATATATCTACACATGTTGTGGTTTTGAGTGTTATTTATTGAACGGTTTATTTTTTTTTGACATTTCATAGCGTTTTAATTGGTATTAACGACTTTGATCATTGAAAAACTATAATATAACAGAGAAAAAGGTTATAAAATTTACACAGCCTTTTTGGTATTTTTAATATTTGCACCATAAGTTTTGAATATTCACTTTGGTAAACAAATTAGATGAAACTCTGTATTGCATTATATGTTATTCAATTGAAATTGGAATTGAATTTAAAGCAACAGTGCTTATTTAATTATTTTTTAAATAAAATCAATAATCAACAACACAAATGTGAAATAGAAAAAGCCAAAAAAAAGATAATGGTCACAACCGAGACTCGAACTCGGGTCCTCTACTCTATTCGAGAGTAAGGCTTCAACCAATTCAGCCACTGTGACCTTATTAGAAACCGACATCTTTAATCGATCTCATACTTTCATTGAAGATTAATGATATTATTTTTTCAATTTTATTTTTATTTTTATTTTATTGCTTTTTCTGTTTCATATTTGTGTTGTTGATAGTTGATACTAATTTAAATACTTATTATTGTATTGTTTAATACAATTAACTTTGACGAACACGGATAGTAACTAAGTGCTCTTTACGCAATTTACTCCCAGGGGTAGAAAACAAGGGATAAAATCGACAAACTACTCTGTCTTAGTATACACAGCTTGCGTTATTTACATTCACATTTCATCTCATAATTGGAGGAAAACCATGTGGAGATTTTTGCGTACGATTTTAAGTTAATTCGTTGACATTGGTCTGACTCTAAACTAAGATATCAGGTTAAAATGCAATAATGCACGTCTTTTTCTAACACAAACATATTCCCACCCATGTAAGTAGATAAAAAGAGATAGTTAAAGAGGGTTTTGTTCGTAAGATGGTTCATTAGAATTATTAATTAAGTCAGAATATCACACTCGTGTTAATATTATGAGGTTTGCTTTAATAATGATTGATGATTTTTGTTAATATTATGTCTTTATATCATTAAAACATACGACTCTCTAAACGAACATCTATCAAACATATCAAATATCAGTCGCTAAATTGGCAGAAGCGTTACTCCCTGATAAAGTAGAGGTTCCGAGTTCGAATCTCGGTTGTGACCATTGTCTTTTTTTATTTTCTGGCCTTGTTCTATTTTATATTCGTGTTGTTGATTATTGAAATTATTTTTAAAAAAAATAGCACTGTTGCTTTAAAGTTAATTCCAATTTTAATTGAACAGTGTGTAATGCAATACAGAGTTTCATCTAATTTGTTTACCGAAATGAATATTCCAAACTTCTATGTCGCATGGTGCAAATATTAAAAATCCCAAAAACGCTGTAAATTTCTTGACCTTTTTCTCTGTTATATTATAGTTTTTCAATGATCAAAGTCGTTAATACTATTTAAAACGCTGTGAAATATGACCGTTATTTTTTCTGTTTCATATTTACGTCGAAGGTTATTGATATTATTTAAATTATTAGTATAAAAATGACAAGCATAAAAACTTCAAAGTTAATTAAAATTTAATAAATAATTAGAGTTCATGTTTGAGTCGAGATAATAAGAATATATGTACGAGACCTCGGAGGAACAATATATAAGGAGGGAGAGGTAAAATATTTATCCAATCTATACAAATTTGCGATAAATCACTTTCTCTGGATTTTCACGTCGTACACCATGAGAAAAAAGACAAAATAGATATCACATAATATCGCACCGAACTGACGCGTGTAACCATGTCTGGCATACACGCGAACTTCACATCATTCATCGAAACAGCTAATGTCAGACAGTTTTTGAGGTTATTTCCTATATTTGCAGTTGTTTAATACAAGAAAAAAACATTATGCCGATATGTTCTATGCGTGGATGTACTAATATGACCCGATAATCAGTTAAAATGACCACTTTCACAAGCATTTCAACAATAGTATACAATTTGCAAAATGTAACAGAGGGAACATAAAGTTATTCCGAACGTAGTGCATTTAGCGAGGAGCGGGTTGTATTATCTGGCGAAATGTTGAATACAGTTATAAGCAGCAGAGTAGAAAGTTGTTGTAGTAATTTTCCCTTCCAAAAACGGGTGAATGTGAGTGTTTTGAAGCCTCTCTCGCTCGTTCGTTTGCCTAGCGCGCGATAAACAAGTCTCGAGCGGGGTGGGTTTTGCCCTCGTCTGTGTGTGATGACTAATTTTATCCATTAGCAATTATGCTACCCTGATACCGGAGTGGAATAATTAAGGCTGATATTTCCACGTATAATGGCGGGTAATCATAATAAATACGCAGACACGGAGTTGTCGTAGAGTTTTCAACCGGGATAAGTGACTTAAAAAGTTAATTACTCGCGTCAGATATGTCATTTCATAGAAAGATCTTCTCAGATTGTATTAAACCAATTTAAAACTCCCTAATATTCATTAATGGAAAGATGTTATTTTTTATTTTAACTTATTTTCAAGCACGTTGTTATCCAATTAATCAATGTTTTGAAATCCAATTAGTTGAGTACTAATTAAAAAATGACAGTGCGTGAGCATAAAATATGTTTGTAGTAAGGTAGGTAGATAGGTACTGAATACTTAAAATGATAATCTGAGGGGAGTCGTATGACTTTTTCCACACACGTTTAAGAAGCTAAACCGATGTAATGTAATTTATCAATTTTAATCCGTGAAAGTGAGTTTCATTATGCAGCATCTGACGACCTCCGTAGTCAAGTGGTAAGACGCTCGACTACGAATCCAGAGGTCGCGGGTTCAAGCCCGGCGTGCGCAAATAACTTTTATTTAATGAAATGTGTCATTAAACATTTAATTCATGTATGAAAGACCACCATTCAGAATCGAAACGTTGCTTGAAATGGCTTGAGCCGTGTTTGGTGACCAGATCTGAATAACTGGGTACTTCTCGACCTTCCTCTTCTTCATCTTCTTCCCTTCCCACTACCTCCAGTCTCACAAAATATCCCAAATGCCAATAGAATGTGCCATATCAATGCCATAGTATCACTGGCTCTAGATGGTTTGGAGCAGTTGGGACTCAAATCGCGTGAAATGTAAAAGCGATATCGAGTTAACGAAAGCTCAAGAATATTTTCCAGATTTTACGCAAAAATTCTTATAAACCAACGATGCCAATAACTTCGCTATAGGTTCTGTTCTATCGCAAGGAACACCGCCAAATGATTTGCCAATTGCTCATGCTAGGGTAGGACATTAAATCACGCAGAATCCAATTAATCTACAATAGAAAGAGAATTATTGGGAATTGTATGGACTCCATACTATGGAGTATAAAACACATTTGTACGGTAGGAAATTCACCATACTGACCGATCATCGTCCACTCGTATGGATTTTTAATGTCAAGGATCCCGGTTCAAGATTAGTAAGATGGCGTTTAGCCTTGGGCGGTATTAAATGTAAAAAATATACAAAAAAAAATCTACGCATATTTTGAATGACGTTCAAAAATAGCTTATCCCATGGAACAAACTTCATATTCCTTGATTAGAATAAAATAAATAATTTGGCCGATTAATGACTTACATAGTGTATTGATAACGGTATTGTTTTGGTAATTTGAAGATATTAACGGTGTGTTAATAATTAATAACGATTTCTCCTACCGGCATCTATCTTTACTTCTTCATCGTAGAGACCTTTCCTTAACAGTAATTTTAACTAAACGATGAGTTAAGGGGTTAAATGACCCTTAAGTAGATAGGCCGTGGAGTTTTTAAGATCTTTGACTGCAAATCCAGAGTTCACAAGTTCAATTCCCGGCGTGCGCAAATCAATTTAATTAATTTGTGTAATTTAAAATTAAATTATAAATAAAACACATAAACTTTGTTTATAATCACTTTATTATTTAATATTACGTCTACCGGTTTCGGAAGTACCCTTACATCATCAGGACAATATTAAAAAAATATATCAATTTTTATCAACAAAAAAAAACCTTTTTTTTTTAATATTGTCCTGATGATGGAAGGGTACTTCCGAAACCGGTTGACATAATATTAAATAATAAAGTGGTTATAAACAAAGCTTATGTGTTTTATTTATAAATATGGCAAGCCACAAAGTAAATGCTTTTTACGAATATGTAAAATTGAATTAATCAAAAATAGTACAGGATATTTGCCGTACGTTTGACGGCCTCCAAAGTCGAGTGGTAAGACGCTCGACTACGAATCCAAAGGTCGCGGGTTCAAACCCGGCGTGCGCCAATAACTTTTATTTAATTAATATGTGTCATAACATATTTAATTCATATGAAAATAATAAAAAGTATATTTGCGGCACGTTCCAGAGTGGTAGATACTTTAAGTATCGCTCTGGTGAAAGACCACCATTCAGAATCGAAACGTTGCTTGAAATGGCTATAGCCGTGTTTGGTGACCAGATCTGAATAGCCAGGTACTTCCCAACCTTCCTCTTCCCAATCTCCTTCTCCTCCCCAGTACCTTCAACCTCACAACATACCCTATTTGGGGATGCCATAGTCTCACTGGCTCTAGACGGTTGGGAGCAGTTGAGACTCTTGTGCGGTATTCATATAAAAAATTAAAAAAACGTTCAAAAGTGGTAGATACTCTTAGTATCGCCCTGGCGAAAGACCACCATTCCGAATCGAAATGTTCCTTGAAATGGTTTTAGTCGTGTTTAGTAAGCCGATTTGAATAGCCAAGTAATTTGTAACCTTACTCTTCTCGATCTAATTTCCCTCCTGTGAGGCTGATATAAGTGGAAAAGAGAAGGAGATGGGGAAGAGGAATGTTGGAAAGTACCTGGCTATTCAGATCTGGTCACCAAACATGAGTATAGTCATTTCAGGCAACGTTTCGATTCTGAATGGTTGTCTTTCACCAGGGCGACACTTAGAGTATCTACCACTCTGGAACGTGCCGCAAATAAATTTTATATGAATCAAATGTGTTATGACACATATAAATTAAATAAAAGTTATTTTGTATTAAATTAAGTTATACTTTAATTTACACTAGAACATGGAGGCCGTGATCATTTCTTTTGTTTTTTTAGCCAGCTATTGAAGTTTGAAATTGCTTTTCTAAAGACTGTCACTCTTTTATGTGCGATTACCTCCCCACACCCATCATCGATTTTGAAGACGTTTCCCGCCAAGAAGACTATAAAAAACAGTATTATTTTTTTTAAACATTTTAAGTTTTTATTTGTATTTATTTACATAGGTACAAGCTAAGAGCAAGAATATATATGGAGAGAGAGATAAATATTTGTACCGAACCTTTACAAATTTATCTCAAAGTTTTTACGTTGTAAACCGTGAGAGAGAAAGAGATAAGACAAGTTTTTACATAATATAGCACCACTATTCACTATGTAAGCATGTTTTACGTCTCCCGCGTCTCCGGCGACTCCGCCCACTACGTTTTGTTATGCGACATTACAGGACATAATTCAACGGTTTTTTTTAGATTACATTCTATTTTTGCTTAATAACAATACTGTGAAAAAGTGGTTACACAAATAAACAAAACATTATGTTGACATGTGCTATGAATGGATGTATAAATACCCTAGTCCTAGCCCTAGCCACAGTCGAAAAAAAATCATCTATCCTGACTACACAAGCGCTCCCTCCTGGTGTATTATTGCTCTGAGGGTACAAGTTAAGGCGGCTATTTTAAAAGTGAGTCTAACATTTATCTTCCGACGTTTAACATTAAGTAATTTCCCGTCTCTTTAACGATTTGTATATTTAATATTTTGACGTGTTACATACACAAGTCCGTCAAGCGTCACTTGTTACATTAGCGTATTTATTTCTAGATGTTTTCCACTGGTCACTTCGCACTTCGCACGTCCCAAGCCCCAAGCACGTTATATAAGGTGAATAATGAATATAGTTCATCGTACTACGGCTATATTTAAAGGGTAGACACGTGACAATTAGGGACGGTTGATATCGGAAATTGGGTGTACCTGCGGTTCCAGTTACCAGTGACCTGCGAGGAACCGGTTTTTTATCCAGTTCTTCTTGGAACCGGTTCCTGGTACCAGAAAAATTCCTCCAAAAAGATTTAGATATTAGAATAAAATATTCTAAAGGAGATTTTTATATTCAAATCAAAAAGTTCTAACAAATCAACAAAAAAATTCTCCAAATCAACAAAAAAAGCACAAGTCGTTAGAAATTTGAAATCGAAAAGGACTAGCAAATCAACGATAATTCCTCCGAGAAAAACACTAGTCGGCGGAGATTATAAATCGAAAAGTACATCAACTTTTACTTGCCAAAACAAGGAACCGGTTCCTCAGAGAAATAATATCGACGGTTCCAGTGACCGGCTTGAAACCGGTTCCTTTTAACCAGGTCGGGAAAATCGACTATCTCTAGTACAGATAGATAATATTACTTATCCAGTTCTTTTTAGAATTTTTACTTATCCAGTTCTATTTATCCAGTTCTTTTTAGAACCGGTTCCTGGTGGGGGTGATTGCTGGCGAAATTCTGAAAACAAAAAGAACTGCAACTGTGGAACCGGTTCCTCGTCAAAAGGTTTTTTCGTCAAAAACCTATTGTGCCAAAAAGAGGAACCGATTCCTTGGTAAAAAAATATCGTTTTTATTGCCAAAAAAAGGAACCGGTTCCTCGGAGAAATAATATCGACGGTTCCAGTGACCGGCTTGGAACCGGTTCCTTTTAACTGGGACAAGAATATCGACCATCTATCTAATCTCTAGTGACAATGTTTTTCACTTTCAATTGGCAACAGATCAACGCATGGGGAAGCTGAAGTGACGACCGGCCGACATTTCATTAATTGTTGTAAAACACCTAGATTCCTCTGTATATCATTAGATAATATGCTCACACGGCGTTCCGAGGTGTGGACAGAACATTTTGACATTGGCCCACGGAACCATAAATAACTACATTCGTTGCAGATCGTAATATGAAACACCTGAGTTTTTTATAATAAAGCGACTAATTCTGACTTTTAAATTAATGTGAACGTATTATTTGCTCACGCGAGTAAGCAGATAGGATGGAACGCCACACCGTAACACATGCACTCATCCATCGTCTCAAAGTTTTTATTTATAATTATTATTTTATATTAGTTACTTTGTACATTTTAGTTTACTAGTAGCTAATTATTTCATTTTCTTAATAATATTTTAACTTATATACTACTTATTATTTTGATTTATATGCATTTTAAATAATTTTTACAGGTTTTTTTGAATTTATTGATAGGTATAATTTTGATGGTTTCAGTTCGTTTTCTTGATCGTTCCATGTCTTCCCCGGGCATCCCCGAATTTATTTTATTATTCTCAATTACATCTTAAGTCTTCCAGAACATAATATAAAAGAAAATAAGATCTGTACAGCGCCCTTGAGGTGATTTTTCACAGAAACGGCGCCATTCAAGTCATCCAAGTGTTAATATTAGGTATTTTTATTTTATTTACATCACTCGACGGGCTCCATTGTCGAGTGGATAAGAAGCTTGACTAAGAATCCAGAGATCGCAGGATCCACACTTACTTAATATAAAATAATACATAATAAATTTGCTGCAAGTTCCAGAGTGTAGTGGTAAATACTCTCAGTATCGCACTGTTGAAAGTAGAGATGGTCGATATTTCTGTCCCGGTTAAAAGGAACCTATTCCTAGCCAGTCACTGGAACCGCCGATATTATTTCTCCGAGGAACCGGTTCCAAATTTTCGCAAATAAAAATATCAATATATGAAGAATATGTATTTAAATTTTGCGCTAAAAATGGAATAAAGTGCTTCAACGCACTTAAAATGTTGACTGTGGCATTCGGCGAGTCTACTTTGTTTAAAAAAAAAAGTGTTTATAAATGGTACAAGCGCTTCACAGAAGACCAAGAAGATGTTAATGACGATGAGCGTCCTGGAGTTGTGGAAAAACAAATCATGAATTTTATTCTTTGATCCACTTTTTTCAAAAGTAAAAAACGTGACTAACCTTTCCAGTTGTCAAAAAAAACACCAATCCAAAATGGCTGATAATGCTAACATATGATAAAGATATGTGTACCAACAAAAACAAAAAAATCCGATAATCGAATGTACACAGCCCGCGAAAATTCAAAATTCACCTTTTCTTTTGAACAGACCATGTATATGTGTTAATTATAATTTTAGCACCGTGCGGAACTATTTCCGCACGGTGCTAAAACGCTACGTACTACTAGAATTTATATACCTACATTGAAATTTGGGTTGGGTGAGAGAAATTGTCACCTGGCAAAGAGCCCGCCTACTGCTACGGAATGATGTATTTAAACTATCCATAGGTTGTACGAATAAATAAATATATGAAATATCTCAGCAGCGCGAATCTGAAGGTCGTGACGGCCTCCGTGGTCGAGTGGTAAGCTGCTCGACTACGAATGCAAGGGTCGCGAGTTCAAACCCGGCGTGCACCAATAACTTTTCTTTAATACATGTGTGTCATAACACATTAAATTCTTATAAAAATGATAAGACGTTCTTTTTTGGCACGTTCTAGAGTGGTAGAAACTCTTAGTATCGCCTTGGTGAAAGACCACCATTGAGAATCGAAGCGTTGCTTGAAATGGCTTTTAGCCGTGTTTGGCAACCAGGTTTGAATAGCCATGTACTTCCCAAATTTCCTCTTCCCTATTTCCTTCCCCTCCCCACTACCTCCAGCCTCACAACATACCCCAATTGGGGATGCCATAGTCTCACTGGCTCTAGACGGTTGAGAGCAGTTGGGACTCTTGTGCGGTATTCACATTAAAAAAAAATATTACTTTTTATTCATATTGAATAACATAAACTTTATTTGCGGCACGTTCCGGAGTGGTAGATACTCCTAGTATCGCCCTGGCGAAAGACCGCCATTCAGAATTGAAACGTTGTTTGAAATTGCGAAAGTCGTGTTTGGTGACCAGATCTGAATAGCCAGGTACTTACTAACCTTCCTGTTCGCCATCTCCTACCCCTCCCCACTATCTTCAGCCTTACAACACACCCCAATTGGGGATGCCATAGCTCACTGGCTCTAGATGGTTGAGGCAGTTGGGACTTTTGTGCGGTATTCAAATATGTTTTTAAAAATATATCAATATATAGCACCCTTGAGGTGATTTTTCACAAAAACGGTGCTAAATAAATCATCCAAATATTATTATTATGGATGAACTGTTATCACTCTGTTAAATGTTCCAAATAAACAATAAATAAATATTAAATAAAAGAATACTTTGTTTTAAAACCACAGAATTTATTATGATGAAGGCCAACCGGTTTCACATATATCAAGCTTCGTACTAGGCATTATATGCCCTGACGAAGCTTGATCCAAGCGAAACCGGTTGGCCTTCATCATAATAAATTCTGTGGTTTTAAAACAAAGTATTCTTTTATTTAATATAATGTCCAACCACCATGTGATTGCTTCGTACGAAAAAAAAAAAAAATAAATAAATAGATGTGTCGGATCAATCAAATTATTGTTATTTTTCTTTTATAGACTATCGTATTTTTAGATTATCGGACTTGTTTACTATGTTTCTTTGCAAACATACTTTGTTTTAATCAAACTGTTTGATAATGCCTTCAGAAGGCGAAACAGCTGTCAAAATAATTACCTAGCAGAAATTTTGACTAAAAATCGTTTTTTTTCAAAATTTGAAATAAAAACAATTATTATTTAAAAAAACCTAAAAATTAAAATGGAGTTCTATGAAATAAACCTTAAATAATAAATATCATAATGCAAAATTATATTAAACTAAGAAAATAAAAATGCAAATTAAGGAAAATAACACTTTATAAAAATAAATAATGACATAACAAGTGCAAGTCAATACAGCTCTGATAATCTGTGATAAATAGTTAGGATGCGGTTAATTCTCTACGGGTGCTTTATGTATCGTTTATTATTAGTGTCTACATTTGCGATCTCTCCTCAATAAAAAAAACTCTTTGCCATTTTTTTACGTAATCAAAAATCGAGATGTGATAATTTTTCCGTTCAAAAAACTTAATTACCATTGGAAGTAAAATGCCATATAGAATTTTCTACAACTTTTAGAATCACGGTGAAATACTAAAAAACTATTGTTGTTTCATGCGCGACACAAAAGCGACATGCTTTTGACTTCTACATTAAATAAACAGTCAGCAACTCTCAAAACATTATGAGTTTTAGCTCAGCCATTCTGCATTTAATTTACCACACGAGTTGAACATAATATGGCGCACAAAACGGCCGCGCGGCGGGATAAAACGTTTAATTGAATCGCCTGACTCATGGCAGTTTAATATATGATTAATTAATTAAATAATACGAGACAGTTCTCAGAATCGAGCTGATAACGAGATAGACAATAAAGAACAGAAACCTACTGCCTGGTGACACATTGAGTCATCGAATACTACGGTTGTCTACTTTAACCTACTGTTGGGCGCGCTGTTGTGAGTCACATGACCGGGCGCGCGCCGCACTGAGTGCGGTATTTTAAAATTCTACTTTTTTCATCATAATGTTTGTCATCTATACGTGTGAAGTGATTATTCCAGGTGGATAAAGTTTTTCTGTATATTATCACATACCATATATTTCAAAAGCCATAAGATCTAGCAAGTGGATGAGTTTATGTATTTGGAAAGTATGTTTACGAGAGACGGAAAGGCTGATAAGGATATTTATTTATTTATTTATTTATTTATTTATAAATTAACGGACTAAAGTCCAATTACAAAAATACATATAAAACACGAAATATAAAAAAGAGTAACAGAGAAGAAATAGCATATAAATTGAGATAAATGAAGCGATGACAAAAATAAGGCAAAATAAACATAAGAGAGAACATTCAAGCCATGGTCTTAGTCAAAGTTTTGGTAGAGTCGTAAAGAATGACGAAAATCATTTAGACTGCTACCAAAAATTTCAAGACCATGGCTTGAGTTAACAAGTCTTGACATTCTGGACATTGGAGAATTATACCCGTAATTAGTATTGTGATGATTGAGGAACAGCAATTCATTGTTTCTGAGTCTACGGCAAGGAATGTTGAACTGGATAAGTTGCAACAGAGAAGGTGAGTCAATAAAACAATTAATAATTTTGTAAATGAAAATTAAATCGAAGTCTTTCCTGCGCTTTTCTAATGAAGACATTTTCAATAATTGTTCAATTTCATCATATGAATAATCGCCTCTTTCTCGCCCCAATCTCCATGCAATACCGCGTAAGAAGCGATGTTGTACGGATTCAATATGATGAATATGAACGGTATAGAAAGGGGACCAAATTACACTAGCATATATTCTAAATGAGGGCGAACTAATGAGCAGTAAAGGGTTTTTAGAGTCTTTATATTCTTAAAGTCACATGCAATTCTATTGATAAAGCCAAGAAGTTTTAATGATTTATTAACTACATTATTAATGTGATCACGAAAAGAAAGATTATAGTCTATAGTGACACCAAGATCTTTTATAGATCTGACGGTAGATAAGGAGACACTATTTAATTTATAATTGAAGAGGATCGATTTTATTATTTTAAGGATCTTATTGTCATCTGCAAAAAGCCAAAAACGCGAGGAAGAAAATACTTTAGCAATGTCGTTAATAAATATGTTAAAAAGGAGAGGAGCTAGATGGGCACCTTGGGGTACTCCAGACGTTACTTTAATATTAATAGATTCAAAGTTATTAATTTTGACTCTTTGTTGTCTATCATTTAAATAAGATTTGAAGAAAGATAATAAAGGATTTCTAATACCGATAGCATGAAGTTTGGCGATAAGAATTGAGTGATTAACTTTATCAAAGGCTTTAGAAAAATCAGTGTAGAGAACATCTGCCTGAGAGTTAACTTCCAGAGCGTTAACAATGGTATTAGTGAAGGAAAGTAAATTTGTTGTGGTAGACTTAGCAGATCTAAATCCATGCTGTTCCTCAATCAGAACATTTTTAAATACGGGGGTAATTTTCTTTGTAATGATGGACTCAAATATTTTTTGGAATGTGGGATATAATCGAAATTGGTCTGTAGTTTTCAATGTTGGACTTGTTACCAGACTTAAAAAATAGGCCTAATATATGAAATTTTCCATGAGTCAGGAAATGAGCCAGATGAAAGTGATAGGTTAAATAAGATAGAAAGTGGCTTAGATAAGATGTATTTACATTCTTTCAATACAATTTCAGGAATTCCATCAGGGCCAGTGCTATTCTTACTAGATAGATTTTTTAACGAATTAAATACATCTAAAAGTGAGATTTGGCAATTATTCAAGTCAACATTTTCTGTATAGTTGTATGAAGGGGTGGTGCACGATATATTAGAATAAACAGAGGGGAGAAGGGATATCATTTTCAGTCCGCTTTTGTGCTACAAATTGCCAAAATTGTTTTGGGTTTAGTTGTAATTTTGACTCAGTGACTTCTATGAAGGATTTGTAGCACTTAGCTGATTCAACTTTAGACAATTCCCTAAGATTACTAAATTTTTGGTAATGCCTTAAGTTGCCTGAATCTTTAAACAATTTGTGAGCTTTCTTTTTTTCAAATATCAGCTGCTTCAGCTTCATACTGAACCATTTAGGAAACTTATATATTGAAAGAAAGGTGAATGCAGGAAACTCCTTTAATGGAGGACTGAACGCTGTTGGCGCAAATAAGAACTTGTCCAAAGAAGCAAAGCTAGCAGTCCACTATGGAGTGCTTATACCAACCCTGATATATGGCAGGGAGTCATGGTACTGACATAAGTAGGATGAAAGTAGACTGAATGCTGTGAAAATGAGATCTTTGAGACGTATGTGCGGTAAAACCATGTATTAAAAATGTGGATATCCGGAAAGAATGCAAGGCTGATGTGAGCGTAATGAATAGGATCAAAAAAGGGACGCTTAGATGGTTTGGGCATGTAGAGCGAATGAACGAAGAAAGGAGTCTGAAAAGAATATATGATGCGAAAGTGAATGGAAGAAGAAGTCGAGGACGCCCGAGAAAGACATGGCACAATCAAGTAAATCAAATACTTGAATCGGGTCATGTGAAGAGTCAGAATAACAGAAGGGTATGTATAAGACGATGTATGAATGTAAATGAAGCAAGGAGTGTGTGCCAAGACAGAATTGTGTGGCGGTCCGTCTTCTCCGCCTACCCCGCTAGTTAGTTATAAAACCCAACGCTAGGTATAATATTATATGAAAATGAAAAAGAAAAAGCACCACATTTGATTGGCATCAAAACTGCAAGAATGCAACACTGCCAAATTAAAAAAAATATATGTGTCTAAATATTTTGAATGCATCCATCTCAGTAGCAATGTCTCTAGCTGCTTGTTTAGGACCTGTGAAAACTTTTTAAATCTCAATCGCGCCTGTGATGCTACTGGTTTGCTGCACTTTCTAACAAGATTTTAACTGACTGATAACGGTAATATGAGTGCAGATAGTGTGCATAGAACGGACATATAATGAACAGGGTTTACCCTAAGTCCGGAAACATTTCGTACATTGCTTCCCTTCGAAAAACGTTAAGCAATATATAAAATTTCCAAATAAATATTGTTTTTGTATATACTGTAGGTACACTAAATATTAGAGCATTTAAATACATATGGTCGTTGGAAAAGCAATATGACTTAGGCGATACTTGGGTAAAAAATGAGTTAAATATGCAGTTTTGATCAGTTTTCCTCTCTACATCAAATACTCTGACTCTCGTTTGATTCTGAAGACGTTTATAGCCCTTCAACCATCTAAAATATATTTACCATTTGGAAGCAGGTTTGGAACTTTTTAAGCTTTTTGTCATCTCAGTGAGAGCATTGAGCTACCTGAGTAAACCTTTTTTTTCGCTTTAAACGGCGCTATAAAAGTTATCAATTTATTATTATTATGACGTGTCTTGTATTTTATGTCTATGATTCTTATTCAGTCACTCTGTTTAAGAAAATGATCAGAGAAATAGTGGTATTTTAGCCGTTAATAATTACACCCACCACGTTTAATCGAGTAAATGATGTGGTCGACAAGAATTTGAAAAGTTTCATCAAAATACTTTAAAGTCCTAAATGTGTCAAGCGTGTGAAATAAATCTGTTTCCTTTCAGCAGAACCTGCAAGGAAATTGTTTGGATATTAAGGTGTCTCTACAAGAGAATTCACAAGTTTTGTACTGACATCTTAATAATTTGAGGTCAAAATACTACGAAATTTGGTTCAGAGGTACCTTGACATGTTGTGTATTTTTGTTTCTTGAAAAAACAAACGAATCAGTTCGAAAATAGGTTACTAACACGTCATGGTAATTTCATGACCGCAATGTGTTTGCGAAGGAAATATTGTGTTTCTTCGTGTCATTTGATATTATTCGCGATATTTTCTGTATGCAATACATGTAGGCAGGATTTATATTTTATTTTTAAAAAGAAAGACAAACATTCCCGAGTTACGAATAACCTGACAATATTTAAAAAAAAACTCCTACTAACATCATAATAAGCGGAAGATGTTGCTTGTGCAATGATGGAGGACTTAGCTAGCAAAGGAATTGAACCCACGACGCCCGAGTGGGAATCCGACGAGTGATAGATACTCTCAGTATCGGCCTGGTGAAATACCAAAATTCGGGATCGGAACACCACTTGAACTGGTTTTAGCCGTGTTTGGTGACCAGATCTGAATAGCCAGGTACTTCTCAACACTCCCTTTAGCCTCACAACATATTGCGATCGGGGATGCCATAGTCTTATTGGCTCCGGACAGCTGATACTCGTATGTGGTATTGACAACAAAAAAATGATATTTTTTGTAAGCAATGTATGTAGGCAGGTATTATATTTTATTAAAAAAAGAAAAATATGTATTTCAGGTTTACAAATACCCTGCCAATATTTGAAAAACTCCAACCGCCATCTTAAATTAATTAAATAGTGTAGATACGTTACTGAGACAACGCGCCTGGTTGCACCAAACCAAGTCAACGAGACTTCGAAACACGCTTCATATAGCTATCTCTTCCGCACACACATATTCTTTGAATGGCTTTCCTTTTCATACGTAAAAACATTTAGTGATGCAACATTAGTGGTGCTACATTTTTCGTAAGATTTGTATGAATATGACGTGCCTTGTATTTTATGTCTTTGACTGACATCATAATAAGCGGAAGATGTTGCTTGTGCAATGATAGCAGAGGAATTGAACCCACGACGTCCGGGTAGGAATCCGACGCGTTTTTTCACTCAGCTACTAACCTTCAGTCTTATATTTATGTTTTTCATTATTTTTGTTTGATCCAAAACGAACTGTTTATGATTTACTTGACATAACAACACACGTGACAATAACATCGTCATTATAGGAACAAAAAAATAGTTTGAAAATGTTACAGTCAAATGAAGCAATTGCTACGGAAATTTACAAAAATTCCATTAGTTCAAAATAAATACGTCTATCACCAGTCAATTGTTTGTTTGATGGTGGAACGTGGAACATTCTCTAAACATGGATTTTTCTTTGTACCTTACAGTTTAGACTTAAAAATACATGCGTGCGTGCAAAAGTAACAGGAATTCAGAAAATCCGACAGATCTTCGATTCGAATTCACATACGATGGGAACATCTTGCGCTCGTGGTGTTGCATCGGAGGGTGCATCCGCGACCGTTCGACTATCGCAGTATGGAGCCTGAGAAACACCTAGTATTCCTGTGGCTCATCACGACGGGGAATCCGTATAGAAAAGCCGCTACAGACGAGATTCTGCATGTGTGAGTGTGGATGGATTGGTAAGCGTGTGTGCACGCGTTGCGGGCAAAGCATTAAATTATAATACTGGAAAAAGACATTTTTTTATTTAAGAACGATCTATGAGTCTCTTCTTGATGTATTTTTTCGCTTGTTGCCTCTTCTTTTGTGCTTCCTATTTGGAATTTGTAAGTCTTTATAAAAATATAATTTCTTTTTGTTTTATAATGTTACCCTTCCCAGAATGAGTTTATTTTTCAACTCCTTGGGATTAATAAACCAAATGTATTTTGTATGTTAATATTTTAATAAATCTTTGATTTATTGAACAGTTTAAAATATCTACATAAGCAAAATGGTACCCACAATAATTTTAGAGATCACTTGGTAAATGTACCTAATATTAAATAAATAAAATATATATATTTAACTTAAAGTAACAATATATGGAAGAAGAGCTAATTATTTTTACCCAACCTACACAAACTTGCGATAAATCACTTTCTCCGGGTTTTCAGGTCGTACACCATGAGAGAGAAAGGGACAACAAATATAATACTCCGCTTCCATGTACTGTCACGATGATCTTGGGCTCCTGGGTTACCGGGGGACTCCGCCTACATTTTTTATTATGCCACTAAATTTGACACAACTGTACGGTTTTTTAGGTTATTTGCTATATTTTTGTTGATTTTAGTTATTACTGTGAAAAAGTGGTTATACGCATAAACAAAAACATTATGTCGATATGTGCTGTGAACGGATGTATAAATACGCTAGCCTTAGTCTTAGACACGCCCAGGTCTGCCGAGTCAGGTAAAAATCGTCAAAAACTGACTACACCGCCTTGGATAGATACTACTCTAAGATATTTAATGTATATATAAATATTTAACCAACTACAAAATAAGATTTCTACAGCGCCCTTGAGGTGATTTTTCACAAAACGGCGCTATACAAGTCATCAAAATATAATAATTATAATTATTAATACTAATATTGATTAAAAACAACATTTCTCCAATTTTCCATATAATGAATTGAGAATTCCGCACAAGAGTCTCAACTGCTCTCAACCGTCTAAAGCCAGTGAGGCTATGGCATCCCCATATAGGGTATGTTGTGAGGCTGAAGGTTCTAGAGAGGGGAAGGAGATCGGGAAGAAGAAGGTTGGGAAGTACCTGGCTATTCAGATCTGGTCACCTAACACGGCTAAAGCCATTTCAAGCAACGTTTCGTTTCTGAATGGTGGTCTTTCACCAGGGCGATACTTTGAGTTTACACCACTCTGGAACGTGCCGCAAATATACTTTTAATTATTTTAATATGAATTTAATGTGTTATGACACATATTAATTAAATAAAAAGTAAGGCGCACGCCGAGTTTAAGCCCGCGACATTTAGATTCGTAGTCGAGCGTCTTAAAACGCGACTATGGAGGCCGTCAAAATGATTTATTTAAAACATAAAACTATTAGAATTATAAAACTTGACATGAAGCACTCACTTTGTGGAAAGACATAATTAAATTTCAAATAAAAATAACTTATATATTCGTAAAAATCATTAACTTTGTGGCTTGCCATATTTATAAATAGACAAAATATTAAATAAAAAAGTGGTTAAAAACAAAGTATATATGTTCTATTTAAAAATAACTTAGTTTTAACACCACTTTATTGGATACATATATACATAAACCAACCGGTTTCGGCTCTACCTGAAACTTCTTCAGGGCTGAACAAATATGAAGGTTCAGGTTGAGCCGAAACCGGTTGGTTTATGTATATTTTTATCCAATAAAGAGGTGTTACAAAATAAATTACTTTTATTTAAAATTAATTAGAATTATGTCCCTCTTTAATAATAAAAAAAAAATGAGCACCCACCAAGATTGTTAAAACAACGTGGGTTTAGATTCTAATTCCTACCGGTAATTTGAGAAAGTGGCCGGTCCGGTCGCCACAGCAGCGTCCGCACTTAAATAACTTTATTTTGTTGTTATTCCGAAGGAAGGATAGGCTTTTTATAAACCCTGTCAGTTTTAAAGCGAGCGCCGTTCGCGCCAGTCGACCACGTGCCACGCGCGTTCAACTACAAACTTTCAAACGTTCCGTTCCGATCGGTTTACGAGCATTTAAATTCTGCGGTTCAAATTTAAAAAAAGAACGTTCGATTGCTTTGTAAGCTAAAACGAAAAGTGGAATTCTCACGTTTAATGTTAAAATTTAAGAAGTGGTGTAAAGACTATTCAACATAAAAATATGATTGAAAATAAACTCTAATCAAGTGATTTTTTTATTGTTGTAATTAATAATTTCTAGTGAATTGTTTTTAAAATTTAACCGTTTTTCATATGGTAATTGGTTCAAACATTTTATTATTTATCTATTGTTTTCAACTCCTTGTTATGTAAACATGTTTTGTCATGATTTTCGCGCATGCGCATTTCTCTAATGAGCACATAAGGGAATATTCTAAATTTATTGTTTGCTTGTCACGAATAAAGTTAAAGTTGTTTTGAAATAAAGTTAAAAACAATATTATTGTATATATATGAAGAAAGATAGATGCTAACCAGAATAAAAAATAGAAAAATTATTGCAATATTACCTCTCGAATTTACTAAAAATAACTTTTTATCTTTAAAAAAACTGCTCCCGACCGTCTAGAGCCAGTGAGACTATGGCATCCGCAATTTGGGGTATGTTGTGAGGCTTAAGTTAGTAGGGAGAGGAAGGAGATGGGGAAGAGGAAGGTTGGTTTTATTTAGACTACTGGTATGCATCGTTTTATGCCAATATTTTGAAATTCTTTCACTATCTAAATTTATTCGGGAGAGGTCGATATCCCAATAGTAGGACGCTCGACTAGCAGTCAGACGCGTCGAGTTCGACACTCACAGTGGGTACCGATTAACTCCTTTTATATATCATATACGTAATGCTTAGAAAAATGTTCAGTGCTTACAAAAGTTAAAATACAGAAAGTTAAATTATATTGAATCAAAAAGTTTGAGGTATTTTTTAATCACTTTTTTAAAATGCAATATAGTTGTGAATGATGAATACTCAGAGCAAGTGGATGAGTTTGTGAATTTGGAAGGTATGTTTACCAAAGATGGAAAGGCCGATAAGAATATGAAAGAAGGGTGAATGCAGGAAACTCCATTAATGGAGGACTGAACGCTGTTGACTCAAATAAGAAATTGCCCAAAGAAGCGAAGCCAGCAGTCCACAGTGGAGTGCTTATCAGTGGCGGCTCGTGACTTTTTAGTGTGCTAGAGTGGTAAGATTGAAAAAAAAACGTCATCATTGATGTTGTTGTAGCCGAAAACATTTTTTATTTTTTTTCGAAATTTCAACTTTTTGTATGAAGATCTTTCAGAATTCCGTGCAGTGCACCACCAAAACTGAAAAATCCTGAAAATCTTCATACAAAAAATAAAAAGTTGGAAAAAAATAAAAATCATTTTCGGCTACAACAACACTAACAATGTCGTATTTTTCAATCTTAGCACTCTAGCACACTAAAAACTCACGAGCCGCCACTGGTGCTTATACCAATCCAGATGTATGGCAGTGAGGCATGGAACTGTCAGAAGAATGATGAAAGTAGACTCAACGCTGTGGAAATGAGATCCCCGAGACGTATGTGTGGTAAAACCATATATGACCGTGTTAAAAATTTGGATATCCGGAAAGAATGCAAGGCTGATGTAATCGTAATGAATGGGATGAAGAAAGAGACGCTTAGATGGTTTAGGTATGTAGAGCGAATGAACGAAGAAAGGAGTGTGAAAAAAATATATAATGCGAAAGTAAATGGAAGAAGAAGTCTGAGATGTCTGAAGAAGACATTGCACGATCAAGTGAATCAAAGACTCGAATCGGACCACGTAAAGAGTCAGAATAACAGAATAATATGTACAAATGTGAACGAAACAAGGAGTGTCTGCTAATGTAGAGTTGTATGGCGGTCCGTCCTCTCCGTCTACCCCTGCGTAGAAACGGCTTGATGGTTAGTTAGTTAACATAAAAAATAGCCTTTTATATAAAGAAATAAATCCAGGCAGCTTTTCCTTACATAATTTATTCATTAACGCAACATTCGTGCATACAAATATAGTTTGACTCCTACATGATATTATAATGATTGGAAAATATGTCATACTAGTATAATATACGATTTATACGTTCGAAATTGTTGTTAAATGAACATTGCATACAGCACATGGATACTAGCGACCAGAAGCTGCGAAACCGGACAGTAATCCTCATTATCACCGCTATGATTTATCCCAATAAGGCACGTCTGAATCGGGATAAAGACCGGTCATTGGTCCATTGTGACGAATTAAATATAAATTGATATGAATTGCGCTCGGGTCAGCTTAGTGGGACACTCGGGCACTTCCTGGGGCCCTCTTCGCCCTTCTGCGGCCCTGGTACCCCATAAATCTAAACTAGTATGAAACATTGCGATATGAAGTGCATTTTTGTAAATAGATGAAACTCGTAATTCATCTTGATAAAGGAGAAAAATAAAGCAAACGATTCGGTAAACTATAGAGATGGTCAATATCGGAATTGGGTGTACCTGCGGTTCCAGTTACCGGTGACCGGCGAGGAACCAGTTATTTATCCAGTTCTTTTTGGAGCCCGTTCCTGGTGCCAGAAAAGTTCCACGAAAGAGATTTTTTCGAAAAGTACTAGCAAATCGACAAAAGTTCCTCGCCAAAAAAAAAAACTTATTTGAAAACGAAAAGAACTGGAACTGGTACCTAACGAAAAAAAAAGTCGGGCGGGGGGGGGGAGGGGGATGGTTGCTAGCAATTTCCATAACAAGAACAACTGTGACCGGTTCCTCGCCCATTTTGCGAAAAATTGGAACCGGTTCCTCGTAGAAATAATATCGACGGTTCCAGTGACCGGCTAGGAACCGGTTCCTTTTAACCGGGACAGGAATAAAAGAACATCTCTAGTAAACTACATAAGTTTTGTTTGATATTTCAAATATTCATACAATAATTGTAGGCTATGATGAATGCATCAATCGAAAAAAATCACAACCACTTTGTATAATACCACGAATATTATTTTATGTTTTTATGAACTTTCATAAAAATGGCTCTATGTAAATTAACCAAGAATTGTTATTGCCGGTTTACGAATAATTTGGCCATATTTAAATTCCTCTTACTTCAATCGTTATAAGCAACATTTTGCTTGCGCAGTAAAATGTACTAAGCCAGCAAATGATTGAACCCGCGGCACCTGGATGGGGGAACTCGTCGCTTCCGACCACTCGGTTACTAACCGCATAATTAAACTCAATAATATAATTTAACGTTTTATTTGTATACCTCTTTCAGGAAATGATATCGCATTAGTGAAAAACAACCATTACTGATAGATACGTTTATTCGTTTCTCTTTAGCTGTTTTAAGTGACTATATCTAATTTGCTAGGTATTTTTTATTCTTCCTTATACTCTCCCTTCACCTTGTAAAATTCCCCAAATAAGGATGGCATTGTATTACAGGCATCAAGCAACACTATTTTGTACAGTATCATATCCATATAAAATTTTATCCTGAATTCATAACAAACGCAAAAAATGCAGTTCTAATGTTTTTTTAATAATAAAATCTTTCTCGCGTTTTAATTGCGTTGCCTTTGTGCCAAAATCCATCACAATAAATAAAATTAAGTCCAATATTTGATCAGTTATGCGTCAGCTTACAAAAATGAAATAATATTAATATTTGCGGTAGACGAAAATAAATTTCTGACCGTAGGTTTCCCAGCGTATATAAAACGGTATTAATCCCGGCCGCCTCACCGCCGGAAAAAAATCACACACTAAAATAATACTAAATTGTGAAGACAGCTGCTTAAAAATCGATATATTCACAATGTTTTATGAATATTATTTATTTAATTTGTTTGAAAATCACAGGCACAAAAGAATCTCCGCCCGAGATATCAAAATATTTAAAATTTCGTCTAAACACTCTGTCTTGAATAAGCAGCAAAACAGCTTCTAGTTAAATGGTATAGGAGCATTCCTGAAATACGCAAAATGGAAATGACGCACTGCCTTTGAATGTGTGAGCTTCCGCTCATTCATAAGGTGGCTATTAAAAATAAACCGAAAATATGGCATTGAAGTCTTTTAACGCGTTTTAAAAAATATTGATATGATTGAACGTAGGTTGGTAAATACTCTTTGCGTTTTTTATCGTCTGATATATCTCTTCTGTGACTCTGACTCTTGACACGACCCGGCTTATACAAGTTTTAAATATCAGTATTTGATTCTAATGATTTCAATAACACCAATTTTATTTTTAAGACCTGACCGGTTTCACCTTATGATGGGCATCTTCAGACTAGTACAATTTTAAGTAAATTTTAAATATACTATTAATGTCCGGAATGGACGCTCAATCGAATGAGTATTATAGTGGACATCTGTGACTTCATCTGTGGGTTTTTTTTTGTTGCTGACAGAGGCGGCTTTACAATAACATTCAAAAATACCTTCGGGTAGTTTTATTACCTCTTGAAAGCCGATTAGTATTGATGACGAGAGAGTATTTTATTCATTTGGTTTGGCAAAATCCTCATTTTCGATCCATTTGCGTGTCATTTGTTTTTCTGAGACTCCTTTCTCCGTCCGTCCGCTTTATGTGTTTAATCACTATAAGTGTTCCTTTCATAATACTCTTCATTATGCCTGCATCAGCCTTTCATTCTTTTCGAACCTCCCTGTTGTTCATTCGGTCAAAGTTAGATGATTAAATTACACACATTCGCCTGTATAAATTAGGGAAAGATTCAACACCAAAACTCAATTATGAACTGCCAACACCGCTTCCTTCGATAACTGACAAAGTACAAGAAAAAATAATAAATAAAATAAAATATGGGTATTTTTTTCTTAAGCCTGTTTAAATTTGTATAATTCATCCCATATGTGTGTATTAACTCCGAGGATTTATTCCTCAAGTGTTATAATTTAGCAATTAATCATTCCAGTGTTTGTTTACAAAACTAATAAATCTCAAACTGTCGCCCAGAGGGGTTGATTTTATTTAACACCCGTGCTGTAAAGTTGGTGCTAGTTGGAACTGTTTACTGAAGTGTCGAAGAGTTTGTTTCTCGTAAGTGTACCAATTAGTGGACTTAAAGTTTCTTATAGTTTTGTTATGCCCGGTGTAAAGGGAGCCAAAACAAGTGGGAGGGTGTTCAGTGGGAGGAGGACTACGCTGGAGTACTTCGGCAGTATGGGGGAACCCGTTCTAGGACACCAAAGGATCTTTGCCATTCTCGTGCTTCTCCTTACTATTAATCCTGCATTCACAGGTAAACTGCTTTAAACTTTTTATACACAGCTATTCTTATGTGTTTGAAAAATGACCATTTCTAACTATCTTGACTCTTGGATACTGTAACTCTTTCTAAAAGAGGATTCTTAAAACTGATATCGACCGGTCGGTAGCTGAGTGAACAAACGCGTCGGATTCCCACCCGGGCGTCGTGCGTTCAATTACTCTACTGGCTAAGTCCTCCATCATTACACAAGCAACATCTTCCGCTTCTTATGATGGCAGTAGGAGTTTTTCAAATATTGTCACGTTATTCGTAACCCGGGAATGTTTGTCTTTCTTTTGAAATAAAAAGATATTATACACAATCAGTACTCAGTATCAGTAACAGGTAAAAAAAATATGCATAAGTATGATTTACACTCGAATTTCTAACCTTACCTTATTCATACTTCCAAAAAGGCCATAATTAAAAAAAAAAACCAAAATTAGCCAAACATTCCCGGGTTACGAATAACCTGACATTATTTAAAAATAAAAACTCCTACTGCCATCATAATAAGCGGAAGATGTTGCTCGTGGAATGATGGAGGGCTTAGCTAGGAGAGGAATTGAACCCACGACGCCCAGGTGGGAATCCGACGCGTTTGTTCACTCAGCTACTAACCGGTCATTACAAGTGTATACCGCGCAAAAGTCCCTACTACTCTCAACCGTCTGCCAGTGGGACTATGGCATCTCTAATTGGTTGAAGGTAGTAGAGTGGAGTGATAGTGGAGATGAATGTTTAGAAGTACCTGGCTATTCAGATCTAGCCACCAAACACGGCTAAAGCCATTTTAAGCAACGGTTCGATTCTTAATGGTGGTCTTTAACCAGGGCGATACTAATAGTATCTACCACTCTGGTAATTAAAAAAAATAATTACTCGAAGCACGGGAATAATCCAATCAAATTATAAATTAATTTGTATAAATAACCCCTCAGATGAATACTTATGTCAAAACAACATTAACAGTGGTAGTTTATCATGTGACCTTTAAATGTCAAAGATATTACTTGTCATTGATTATTGTAACATTATCAATAATTTTTAACGAAATATGAAG
Organism: Drusus annulatus; assembly: GCA_022651775.1. NCBI lineage: Eukaryota > Metazoa > Arthropoda > Insecta > Trichoptera > Limnephilidae > Drusus > Drusus annulatus. The sequence goes on along the minus strand of JAGWCC010000347.1, from coordinate 288,257 downwards.
ACTTGGTCGAAATTTAATCGTTTTACCTTTTTTGTCTTCTTTTGTTCCATATTTCATTGAAAATTATTTCCAAAATTAAACATAGAGCTTTATAAACTTAATTCGAATACAAATATTATGTATTTATTAATAATAATGTGGTGGATACATTTTATTCGTCATCCGATTTCATTTATAAAATTAATTATGTTAGCTGAAAAACATAGATATATCATAATAAAATGTAAACTAAACCGTTTTGTATCGAATGTAGTTAAATTTTCTAAGCATTATTTACTAATATAATTCTCTGAATCCAGGTAAATGATGGTACTCATGATTTATGGACCAAAAAAATAATCAACAACGATGGACTTTGCTTATTTGCATGATACATAAACTTATCGTGATTTAAAACACACGGAAGAGAGCGCTTAAAGCTTTTACAAAGCAAATTTTCAAATGTCATTTGATAATGCAGATGCTCGTGTCACGAGAAAACTTTTCACAGTCGGATTTTATTTTTTAAGTCTCCGTGCAAAGCGACAAATAAATTAAGCAAAAGAACTTCAGTTAAATTCTAAATAAATTGATTATCTAAAGCTCAGAGCACCTTCGTATAACAATGATAATGATGTTGACTCTCGGAACAGATGCAAACAGACAGCCTGTGTTTTTAAGCGACAATTTCCTAATTGCATCTGGTGCCAATGAATTCCTTTAGTTTTATGAAGCATCCAACCTCTCTGCTGGTTAAAACGTCTAACGTTTGAGTTTACAAACTTTGTATTCTCGACCCAGAATAGAAAACAAAGCAATACTCAAAGTGAATTGGATCGATTCACGAGTCAAAGCTATCAAAATCAACCTAATTAAGTTCTAACTAATGATTTTGATGGTGGTTATCTAGACATCGGGGTTCTACAAGTCAAATAGAGGGAAGAAGTTTCTTTGATGAGACAAACTCAATGGCTTAGATTATTATAAAGTCTATGGGCTGACACCAATTGTAGGGCGGTAAAACAAGACACAGTTATGTTAATGTAACTATTAATGAACAAGAGTTTGTTTTATTTATGTTGAACTCTAGCGTCAGTCTACCAGCACATAACCGTACCTAGGAAAATTAATTAAATTTAAATGTTACAAAATCAATCACAAGATATTGATCTCCATGCTAGTTTCCCGAAGACTGAAAGTCGAAATTCCTGAATACAAAATACTGAAAAATAAACTTCCCGTAAGCAAGTCACTAAAAACTGAGATTCCAAATCAAAAAAAAGAACAACAAAACATTATTTTGAACATTCTTTAATCTAAATCTTAACTGCAAGAAAATCCTAGTGTGGCCAAACAATTTAACTATTACATGTTCGTAGAAAGCAATTACTTTGTTGTTTGAAATATATTAATGAAATATAAAAATAACTTTGTATAAGACCACAGGTAATTTTTTATATTGATATATTCATGAAAACTCATAAAATTTCTTATTATTCCTTAATCACCTTCTCAGTTGACGGTTTGCCTCTTTCAATTAATATTATTTGTTTCTTTCTCTCAGTTCCTTTTTATAATTTAAATGTTATTATTTTGTTTTCTCATTGTTCTTTTATTTAATTTAATATTTTGTTCTCCTTCTGTATGTATATATAAAGGCACACTATGTATCTTTTGTTTAGTTTAATTTTGTACTCTAATGATGCTAAGGTTAATGAAAACCGGTCGGTCACAAAAGCATAAATACAATCTGTGGTCTTATACAAAGTTATTTTTTCATTTAATTAAATTCAACCATTAATCATATATCACAAGTCGTTCGTGATTTAACAAAGACATAAAAAGATATTCAGAATTGTTATTATTTAAATCTTTTGTTTCGACAGGACCTTGTTGATAATCCCAAACGTTCTTCAATACCACTCGAAAAGAGCTTTATATTGAAAAGTATTAATAATTCAATTTTTCTCATATTATTTTAACGACTTTGTCATTAGAATCAGATTTGATATGTTTCAAAGAGCACCTGTTTCAATACAGCAGTTTCTTCTGAACAATAATGAATAAATTACAATTCACATAAGAATAATGTAAGCATTGTTCAAGCATAACTTCTTCTGTTCCTTTAAGAGTTTCTAGACAACTGTACGTCAGAAGTTAGTTGTTATTATGGAAGATTCAAGCGATATCATATAAAGGTTTGTTATAAGATTTGAAATAGTAAGTAGTAGTGAGTTTTGTTCATATCCACCACTGTGTTTCACGTAAATGGGAAAGTGCGCAAGTGGGGGGGTACATTTATATTTAAAGAAGTGAATAAAACAAAGTTATTTTGTTATTTGTAAATTATTAGTAAATTGATTTCAATTTTGTTTTTAAAGAAAGACACACATTCCCGGGTTACGAAAACCTGACAACATATGAAAAACTCCTACTAATATCATTGTAAGCAGAAAATTTTTTTTGCGCAACGATGGAGGACATAGCTAACAGAGGAACTGTACTCACGATGCCTGGGTGTGAACTCGACGCATTTATCCATTAAGCTACTAACCGGTCAATTAATGTTTCTTTTCTACTCATAAATAATACTCAAAAGTAGCTAAAATGTCAGAGGAACTAAATTGGCTGACAGTTAATCAGATGCTGACATTGAACACATTGATGTTTATACATTAAATGAAGAACAACTTGTTACCAGAGTATTTTTCTGACAAAATTATCTACAATGTTGATATTCACAAGTATAATACAAGGGCATGCAAAGAAATTAGACTACCAGAAAAGAATAAAGCCAACACCCAAAACAGCTTACTATATAAAGGAATGAAATCGTATAATGCGCTGCCGGAAACCATCAAAATTATGCCCATCAATAAATTTAAAAAAGCCTGTAAAATTTATTTAAAATGCATGTAAATCAAAATAATAAGTAGTGTTTAAGTTAAAATATTATTAGTCAAAAAGAAAATGAAGTAATTAGATACTTGTAAACTTAAATGTACAAAGTAACTAATATAAAAATAAAAAAAAATAAACATCATATTAATAAAGATTAATGATTTCTGCGGGTTTTGGAAGAACGCATCCAGCATTGGTCTAAATTACTAAACTATTTGTTATCTCGTATTGAAATGTAAATGTAAAAAGCAAAATTTCTATTTAACACTGTTGTGTAAACACAAGACAGACCGGGATTGAGGTATGCAAAGCAGGCAGCGTTCTCTTTTGACGCTTGACGTATTTCAGTGCTTTGGGTTAAAGTTAGTAACCCCTCGCAGTACAGCTTGCCCATTTAATTTATATTTGGCCTGGGCTTCCTGTGTTGAACACTGATACATCATGTAAATCTATAGGTTTTAACGGTTTGGAATGTTTCAAATTTTCGGTGATGGGTGGATTAAAATTATCATGGTTTGGACAAATATTATTTTAGCTCAACCACGATTTTGGCTACAGTCGTTTTAGCCAAAAATGAAACGACCAGGTGGTATGAATTTTAAGTAAAAGCAGTACGTTCGAATAACACTACCCCACGGGTAGAGAAATTACAAAAAAATCCAGTTTTTAGAATAAACAAGTTGAAATGATAAATAAAATGTTGATTTGTGTTTGAATAAAATCGAATTGAAAATATCATAATGCTGGCACGTATTATACCTAGCCACTAGATTCTAAATATTAATGAATACATGCGGGAATTTGATGCGGTATTGTCACAATGAAGTATGAAATTTATTACGGTTTGAATTTTTTTTTACATTAACTTTACACAGGAGGTTTTAATGAAAATAATTTCCCTCAGGGCCTATGTCATCTTTGGAGATGCTGTGTGGAAGGTCTTTTGAGGAAAAAAGGAGTGAACCTGGGTCTTGAAGAGGCCCATGTTGAAGGAGGGAGGAAACACAGAGGCCGGCAAATCGTTCCATAGCCGAGCTGTTGAACATAAAAACGAGTCGTAAAAGCGACCCGATCTCATATATTGAATGTCAACCGTGTAAAAATGTTGGGTGCGAGTTTGGCGAGTTTCCCGAATATGCACCGGTGCCGAAGGGATAAATGACGCAAGTTCCTCGAAGCATATTCCATTAAAATACCTGTAGAACAAGGACAGCATTCCAAGGATTCAGAGTCAAGGGTTTTAAATATAGGAATACAGGTAGACAGTAGAAAATGATCGCAATCTAGAATTTAAAGCTATTCTTCCAGTGAATGTAAAATTTTGTAGATGAGTTTATATCTACTCACTGAAGAGGTAAACCGATAGAAGTGTGTTACGAGCGTGTCACGTGCGCTCGAAGTAAGCTAAATTTTCCCTTACTTCGGCTGAAATTGATCAAACATTTTCACATTTCGAATTTCTTTCTTTAACGGGTAATCAATTTCATTCGCCTGTCTGGGACCTAGGAGTCGTAAGGTCTTACATAAATTAATGTTTAAAAAAAAGGCCGTATAGATCACACTTCTAGGATTAATCTGTTCAGTTTGTCAACTAAATGTATGTAAGTTCAGATGTATATTCTTCTTGAAAACTCTGAATATTTTAATTTTAGTTTTTTTCCGATATTTTGAGTAACCATCTTTATTATCAGGGGCAGAGTTCTATCAGAACACAATTGAAAACACACAAAGCGTCATTGTTAGAATTATTAATTTATTCAATTGGAACGTGGGTTTTTTAATTGGCATGCTTCAGTAATTTGTGTTAGTTTTTTTCAAATGGTTTTTTGTGAAGTTCATAGAGAAGAGACTACAATTTATAGTATTCAAGAGTTTTAGTTTTTTTCCGACTAACGAGCAATACAAAAGTTTTCAGACTCAATTTTTTATTTTTTTCAATACTGCAAAAGTGAAAACAAACTGTAGTTAATAGCATCAGTTGTATAACAAATATTGTTTTGTTAGTGTAGCCAAGTTTTTTCAATCTTGTCGTACAGTTGTTATAAATGTCTCTTTGTTGGTACCTAACATTAAAGCGACCATTACTCATCTTAATATTCGTAGCAAATCGGAAATATTCAAATGCGTACTAACAAATAAATAAAATAATTCGAAATTTCACGGTGTTATAAAAAAAATGACACTGATTAAGGGTGATATTTGCAGTGTCACATTTGCATACTGGTAGGAATATTGAGTATTTCAAATGAGTTTTTAATTTATTATAGTGAATACCGCACAAGAGTCCCAACTGCTCCCAACCGTCTAGAGCAAGTGAGACTATGGGATATGTTGTGAGGCTGAAGGTAGTGGGGAGGGGAAGGAGATGGGGAAGAGTAAGGTTGGCAAGTACCTGGCTATTCGGATCTGGTCATCAAACATGGCTAAAAGTTTTTCAAGCAACGTTTCGATTCTGAATGGTGGTATTTCACCAGGTGGATACTTAGAGTTCCAGAGTGGTACTTACCGCCCTGGTGAAAGACCACCATTCAGAATTGAAACGTTGCTTGGAATGGTTTAGCCATGTTTGGTGACTAGATCTGAATGTCCAGGTACTTCCCAAGCTTCTTCTCAGCCGTCTCTTTCCCCTCCTCACTTCCTTCAATTTCACAACATACCCTGATTGGGGATGCCATATTATCACTGGCTCTAGATGGTTGGGAGCAGTTGGGACTCTTGTGTGGTATTCACTATAAAGGCAGATTTCCGTATCATAATATAAGAAATGCATCTTAAAATTTATTCATCAATAATCTATTTCTTTTAAAAGTCAATTACAATTTCTTATTGTCTTTTATTCCATGGTGTACAAACATGCTGCAAACTATCAGGTATGCCTATAAACTGTGCCTTTTTTAATGGGTTACACATTAGCATGATGCCATAGACTAATTAATACTTGACGACTAATCGATACTAATCGCACCGTTTCGTCGCAGGAGTAGGCAGAGAGAAAATACTGCTATACAACTCTGTCTTACCACACACTCCTTGCTTCATTCACATTCATACATCGTCTCATACATACTCTTCTGTTATTCTGATTCTGGTCTGACTCAAATATTTGATTCACATTTGACCGTGCTATGTTTTCCGCGGGCGTGCCCGTCTTCTTTTATTCATCATATATTCTTTTTGCACTCCTTTCTTCGTTCATTCGCTCTACATGCTCAAAATATTATTTTTTTAGATTTTTTAAGTTTCATTCTCTAATATAGTTTATTTAATAGATACTATTGACATCGGGTTGTCTTATAAAATGGTATGGTGTGTCATAGCTTTTACCTATTTTAAGCAGACTAGAGCCGCCTAACACCCTTTGCCTACCGACGCCCCTACCACCCCCTTAAAAACGCCCCCCTTGATCCTTATAGGTCCCCAAAGGGGGCGTTTTTTCCCATTGCCCGTTTTAGGAATCACAGCTATAAATGAACAGAAAGTGACGCATTTTAAAATCAAAAGCCCAAATATTTTGGGACTTATCTCGCATGGCTTACCGTAAAATCAATTGTCTTCTTGAAAACGGTTCCAGCGGCTCAAACCCTTCTGCCTTGTTGTGACTTTTTAATGAGTGTGAAATTATTATACTTTAAATGACTTAGGGGTTCAGTTCTTTGTAATGGGATGTATAATTTACGATTGAGAATGAAATAATTTGAATAAATTAAAGTTTTTTGTTGTTGAATAATTGACCCCCGACCGTATTGTCAGGGGAATGTCAGTGCGCTTCACTGCTAAATGTGGCAGCCACCTCTGATCTGGAGCCCCAAGTACCTGTAAAAAACCCTGACTCTGTGCAGAAAAGGGCGGTCCGTTTGATAGATTCTCCTATCTTAACAAATGGATTGCAATCTTTGGAGCACAGACGTCAGGTGGGAATGCTGTCCTAGTTCTACCGGTATTTTAATGGTAGATGCTCCAAGGAACTAGCGTCATTAATCCCTTCAGGACCGGTGAATAATCGGGAAACTGGCCGAACGCGTGCCCAACATTTGTACACGGGTAATATTCAATACATGAGTACGGGCCGCTTTTACGAATCGTTATTGTGTTCAACAGCTCGGCTGTGGAACGATTTTCTGGCCTCTGTGTTTCCTCCCTCCTACAACACGAGCCTCTTCAAAACCCGAATTCACTCTTCCCTTTCCTCAAACACATCTGAGACATGATTTCTTTTCACGTCGTTGACATCACACCTGCGTACTTGAGGTGATCTAGGTTCACAAAAACTATTTTATATAACTAACTAACTAACCATCACGCCGTTTCCCCGCAGGGGTAGGCAGAGAAAACAGACCGCCATATAAATCTGTCTTGGCACACACTCCTTGCTTCATTCACATTCATACATCGTCTCATAAATACTCTTCTGTTATTCTGATTCTTCACATGACCCGATTCGAGTATTTGATTTACTCGATCGGGCCATGTCTTCCTTAGGCGTCCTCGACTTCTTCTTCCATTCATTTTCGCATCATGTATTATTTTCACACTCCTTTCTTCGTTCATTTGCTCTACATGCCCAAACCAAACCGGTGAAGAAAGGGACGCTTAGATGGTTTGGGCATGTATTTTATATAAACTAACTTTTATTTTTATTATCAACTGTGAAGGGCTATTCCACTTTTTATTCACTGAGTTTATCATTGATGCGCAGTGGAATATTGCTGTTAGTTTCATCGTGCAGACTTGTTTACACTATATGTCAAAAAAACTCCTCGAGTTTAGCATAAATCGAACAATATTTAGATTAAATTCTAAATATGCTTAGAAATAATCATCAATTAAAACGTTTCATCCAGCACAATGCTGAAATAATATTTTCATTAAAATACTACCTGAAAACTCTTGAATGATCCGTACAGCTTTGAAGTCATTGAGATGTTTCGACTTCTACGAAATAAATACAGTTTGTCTATTTTTCGACATTTCGTTACTCTGTCGAAAAATTCAATTTTTCGTAACTCCATCGTTGCGTGTAAATATTTGTGTAAGAACTACCGAATCGGAGCTGCTCGTCAAACACATGCTGTATGTATCATCCGGAAACGAACTGCTTTGATATCAAAATAATAATTACTTTGAAAAACTACCAGGCGCGCATAAAAGTTTGTGGATTGGTAGCGAAAAAGCTCCTTTCACGCGGTACGCTCATGAATGAGAAGTATTAGGGAATTTAGTGCACGGCCGCGTCCCTCCTGAATATGTTCAACTCGCGTGGAGTTTTCACCGCTTGTTCTCTTGCGACCGCTCCTCGCTTCTGGGCTCCCATTCCAAAAGTGTTATTTTTTCCATTCCACAATGTGCCTGCTTCTGGTTCCATCACAAAGTTCCGCGGAATGTCACAAAGCGAACTGTTTCATAATCAGTCCTGGAACTCGCTAAAATATACAGTAATTAATTCTGCGCTCATTTTTCCTTTTAGTTTGTCCAATTTAGTTTACATTTACCTCTCGGAACTTTGATTTCAATCTTCCTTACAGCGTTGGTTGCTTGCTTTTTGAACCCATGAATTGATAGTTCCCAAACTGTTGATAAAGCAATTACCTTGTGGTTTGACATATTTAATGAAATGAAAAAAAAAAAAAAACTTTGACATGAAGCACTCACTTTGTGAAAAGGCATAATTAATTTTTAAATAAAAGTAACTTTTTTTTGCCACCACTTTATTAGATACATATACCAACCGGTTTCGGCTCTACCTGAACCTTCTTCATATTTGTCCAGCCCTGAAGAAGGTTTAGGTAGAGCCGAAACCGGTTGGTATATGTATCTAATAAAGTTACTTTTATTTAAAATTGAATAAATAAAGTTATAATCTGTTCCATTATCATAATTTAAATATTATTCTTTTGTGTTCTCATTGTTATTTTATTTAATATTGTGTTCTTGTTTTGTTGTTGTGTTGTTTTTTCTTAAAAAGAAAGACAAACATTCCCGGGTTACGAATAACCTGCCAAATTTGTAAACCTCCTACTGCCATCATAAGGAGCGGAAGATGTTGCTTGTGTAATGATGGAGGACTTAGCCAGCAGAGGAATTGAACATACGACGCCCGGGTGGGAATCCGACGCGTTTGTCCACTCAGCTACCGACCGGTCATTCTTTCTCCTATGTAAATAAAACCTCACACTATGTATAGTATTTTTTCGTTAGTTTAAATTTGTACCATGATGATCCTTAGACTATGCGAAACCGGTCGATTAATAAATAAAATAAATAATAAAATCTGTGGCCTTATACAAAGCTATTTTTTCACTATATTCAATTAATTTTATTTCAGTCGTAGATAATTTATTTGTCATTTTTATTTGTTTGAGTCCCAACTGCTCCCGACCGTCTAGAGTCAGTAATACTATAGCCTCCCTAATTGGGGTATATTGTGAGGCTGAAGTTAGTAGGAAAGAAAAGGAGATGGGGAAGAGTGAGATTGGGAAGTACCTAGCTATTCAGATCTAGTCACTAAGCACGGCTAAAACTATTTCAAGAGACGTTTCGATTCTGAATGGTGGTCTTTCACCGGGGCGATCCTTAGAGTATCTACCACTCTGGTGGTGGTCTAACGTATCACAAATATACTCTATGTTATTTTATGTGAGTTAAATGTGTTATGACCCATGTAAATTAAATTAAATTTATTTACGCACGCCAGTTTTGAACCCGCAACCTCTGGATTCGTAGTCGAGCGTCTTACCACTCGAAAACAGAGCCCGTCGACCCGTCGGATGCTCCATATATATGTAATAAAACAACCTTACAAATAATCATACAGGTAAAATATTGACCCTAGTCCAATCATGCAACATGAATGTGAAATGTAGGTAAGATATTGTTAAAATATAACACATAAACAGTTAACAAAACAAATATGCATATAAACATCATAATTGTATTATTGATTCACCCTCTTAGTTGCAACTCACCTAGTTCAAATTCCTCGCCGTAGAGTTAGAAACAATGAATTTCTGTTCCTCAATCATCTCTCTACTAATTAAGGGTATTATTGTCCGCTGTCCAGAATCTCGAGACTTGGAAATTCAAGCCATGGTGTTGACTGGCGTGGACTCTACCAAAACCTTGCTTCGACTTGAATGTAATTTTAGTGTATATTTTTATTGTATTTTTGTCATTGCTTCATAAAAATATTATGTTTGTGCTGTTTTTTCTATGTTGCTCTTTTTCTATTTCGTGTTATGTATTTCATTTTGTAATTTGGACAATGGTCCTTTAGTAAATAAATAATATGATACAGAGTATAATGATCTAGAAATCCCCTGCAGTGGAAAGTCCATTTTCGTGGTACTGCAGCTGATGAGTTTTTTCATTGTTCCACCACTCTACCTAGAATTTTATCGGAGAGGCTTTTGATGAAAATGAAAATCGATTATCTGATACGCTTTTCCCAGCGCACGTTCTTTGTATTTAGTTTTATGCGTTATTTTAAAAGACTTAAAGGAGCTAGACAATATTGAAATACTACTGAGCACAAACAGAAGAAAATGCTCTAGAAAACGCAGTATATTTCAAGTACAGCGTAATACATCCATGGAAGCAGCACATAAATACGGCGGGAACTCACGTACGGGGCATTAAAAAAGTATAATTTTGATTTACGGCTTGGCGTTTCCTCTCTCGCAAGCCAACTCCGCAAAATTTCCAGTGTTAACACTTTGGGAGACGTTTATAATTCGAGCCACCGCCGCCAGGCAGCGTTGTCATCGCCCTGTTGACAAAAATCGAAATTAAACTTCGAAGCGTCCTCGGCATAGATTTGCTTCGAATTCTTTTGAACACTTTTCCCCGAACAACATAGTCGCAATGCAGTCGGTTCGGTGGGGATGGGAAGGAGGCGAGGGTTTGTTCAGGCTGCGCTGCGAGGGAGTTTGTTTTAAATTTTAATTTAAATGCAACCCGTTTCATTAAACTACGCTGTTTTTTGTGTTTTTGAAATATTTACCGCATTTTAGGCCGCTGTGAGAACTATTAATGCAAAGTTTCAAATTTTAAAATAATAATAGCATATTTATTAAATACGCCCTTATGGGCTTTTACATAACTTTGGAATAGATAATATAAAATAACAATGACACCGAAATAACGCGGAGTAAATGACTGGCACACAAAAACATTAATTAATTACTAAATATATATCAATGGATTGCATCAACATTGGTATTCTTGTAACTGGATTCAGTGCAGTTGGATATATCTACTATTTGTGCAAAGAAATTACCCACTGCATGCAATTTAGGCACAAGTGAATATCTAAATGACTCAGTTATTATTATGATTAATTATCGACTTTCTCAAAAACGACTTCCGTGTAAGAGTGGTAAGATCCTTAACTGTCCCCAGAAGTTACTGGAAATGCAGAAATCAATTATTAATAAAACATAGATGTTGTCCTGATAAATGTACATTCGTTTCCTGGCTGAAAAGTACTATAAGATTGGTGCGTTTCAAGCTTTCGTGACAATTTACATCGTCACATTTGACATCGTCACATTTGACATCGTCACATTTGACATCGTCACATTTGACATCGTCACATTTGACATCGTCACATTTGACATCGTCACATTTGAAATCGTCACATTTGACATAGTCACATTTGACATCGTTACCATTGTCACATTTAACATCGTTCAATTTGACATTGTCACATTTAAAAGATAACTTCCATTTTGTTTCATTTCATATCTGTCGCAGCTTTTGTGCTGTTTAAAGCTTAAACAGGCCTAGAATCGACGTTTAAAAGAAATGTTTTAGTGTCAAAATAGAATAATATTATGTCCACCACTACTTATAGATTTTAAATGAGCAATGACTCAACATTTGTCTTTCATATTGAGTTTCGAAATCAAACCCATAAATTCTAATGAGTTTCGTGGAGCGATGTTTTAAATGTTTATTTTTAATCTCCCGTTCTATATTCAACTTTCTTGAATACGCTAATTTCGCGCTGAAATTCCTTCACACTTGTCAAAACGTACAATAACAGCTATTATTTTATTCGATCACGGTAGATATAAAACTTCGCCGAAACGAGAGCTGTTCGTTCTCAAATCAAGCTGTCAATTATATCTGGGGAAGACACGGCGACCGGTACAAAGATGTCAATAAGACAAAACAAATACTCGTTACTCCTCTTGTCTATACATCCCTGGTAGATTTTCTCGCTACACTCTCCACTCCCAGCTTCCCTACTACTTGTTTTTCCAAACAGTGCCAAGTGTTTGTCCTAGATTTTTTAACTGTCTGTATATCTTCCCGACTTGACATTTGTGTGTAGCTTTTACTACGTGTTCCTATTTTAAAAATCCGAGTAGATTAAATCTCTCCTTTTGGGAGCCATACATTCGGGATTTCGAAACTCTTTCCTCAAACGATTTTTCAGCAACAAACGGTTGAATAAAGATATCAACTTGGTAAGAGGATATGGTGTGGGATTATCAGTGGCTTAGCAACAGTCTGAGCCGCTTGGGGGTCGGAGACTTGGGGAGGGCAGCTCAATAAATTTAGACATAATTTCCACTTACCACAAAGATTTCTCGCTTCTTTCTCAATCTCTGATTCATCTGCAAAGTCTGACAATGAGATTACGACGTATTGTGAACCCGGTAGCAAAGCAGTAAGGTTTTTCGCACCAAGTGCAAATATCAAAGGTTCATCGTTTGGAAAGCACAAATGAAAAAAAATGTTTTTTTTTAATATGCTTCAAATAAAAATAGAAAATAATATTGCACATCTTATCGTCGCTGGAAAAGGCAAAGGGGCTTAAGCCACACTTTGGTCGAAAATGAGTTATACATGCAGTTTTGATCAGTCATTTTTTCTGCATCGATAGCTCTGACTCTCGTTTGATTCTGAAGACTTTTGTGGCCTTTCAGCCATCTAAAATATATTTACCATTTGGGGGAAGGCTCGACTCAAGCAACCTAAGTTTGGGACTTTTTTTAGCTTTTTGACGTTTCCGGTAACTTATTGAGAGCATTAAGTTACCTGAGTCTACTTTTTTTTCAAAATCCAACCAGGTACTGAAGACTTATTAATTTTATTGTAAAACAAAAAAAAACTTAAAAGTGCTCTTATGTAAACTTGCCAAAATTGCGCTTTAGCCTTTTTGACTTTCCGACGGTGATATACTATGCACAGTTTTCATGAGTGGAAAATATCTTCACTATAGCCTCGACAAGTGGTCGTCAAATGTTGCAACGTGTTGTTTAAATTGGTTCAATGTTTTGAAATTAAAAAATAGTAACTTTCGTTTCTACTTGGTGGTGCCATGATTTTGGTGGGTTAGTGTCTAAAAAAAATTTCAGACACGGATTCGAATATCGAATAGAGTCGGAATGACATTATACATAATACATTGTGATGGTTTTGGTTTTAATTATTTTATATTAGTTACTTGTACATTAAGTTTACAAAGTATCTAATCATTTTTTATTTTTTTTGACTTTATATTATTTTAACTTATATATTACTTATTAATTCGATTAACATGAATTTTAAATAATTCTTACAGGCTATTTTGAATTTATTGATTGGCAAATTTTTTATGGTTTCCAGCAGTGCATTACAAGATTTCATCCCTTTATGTAGTAAGTTATTTTGTGCGTAGACTTTATTCTTTTCTGGTATTCTGATTTGTTTGCATGCCCTTATATTATATTTGTGAATATCAAAATTATAAATCATTTTGTCAGAAAAATATTTTGGTAATAAGTTGTTCCTTATTGTATGTATAAACATCAAACTTTGATGTTAGCATCTCTTTTACTGTTGGCCAATTTAGTCCATCTGACATTTTAGTTACTTTTGAGTTTCTATTTCGCCTAAGTGTAATAATCAATGTTCTATTTTGGAAAATTTGAAAATTGTATTCTGTCGCTACACAAGAAAAGAATCGTTGAAGAGTAATAGACTTGTGGAGCAATAATGGATAAATGACAATAAAATAATGATCGAATATGATGAAAGGGTAAAGATCTTAAGATTTTCCAGAGGTCTGATAGTTGGTCAGTACGCCACTGAAAATCAATCTTTGTTGTTTCCTTGGAGTAACAGTATATTTGTTCCTTATCCTGATAGACGACATCCAGGATTGCATACGTCACAGCTCGTGCTTATTATTTGCGGACGATCTCAAACTATTAAAGGAGATTAAATCGGATGAAGATTTTGACAAACTTCAAGCCGACCTAGATGCAATTTCAAACTGGTCGCGTAAGAATAATTTAAGCTTTAAAAAAGCGTCATTTTGACATAAAGCCGATATCAAAATCCATTATTTTACAAATATATTATGAATAGTTAAATTTTAACCCGCATATTTACAATCAAAGATCTCGGGGTGGTTTTTGATTCCAGACTAACGTTTTTGGGTCAAATAGTGCAGCTTTCTTCAACTTGCTATAAACTTCTTGGTTTTGTAATCAGAAGGTGCTAAGTGTTTGAAAACACAAATGAGATGACAGCCCTCTTTAATTAAGTGATCAGAAGCAAGTTGGTATACGCTAGTACTGTCTGGGCTCCACATCAAACCAAATATATAAATACGTTAAAACAAATTCAGAAAAAAATCCTCAGGTATGTGTGCGTGCGTGCGCACGGAACATACCCTGTGTTCATGCATCACATGGAATTACTCGAAGAGACAAATTATCAAAGCTAAGAGACTAAGCGCAATGCTGGTCTCATGACAATAGGCTTTAAGGTTATAAATCACTTGATGGAATGTCCATACCTCTTGGCATGCTACTGCTTATTCGTGCCTGAGATATACTGCCGTAGCAGAAATAATGCCATGTTTAGCATACCCTAAGTCGGACAGATGTTTTTCCACAGCATAGCATGACAAGAGGTATAATTATTTTAAATAAATCATGTATAAATATTGTTATATTTACCGAAAATTTACCTATGTTCCAAAAACTTATAAATTAAAAAATTTTTGAAAATTCTTTTTATCCAACCTATACAAATTTGGGATAAATCGTTTTCTCCGTGTTTTTACGTCGTACACTATGAGAAAGAAAAAGACAGCAAATTTTCCCAAATTATCACAACGCTTTAAAGTACTGTACGGATGTACTTCGTGTCCCGCGTCTCCGTTAACTCCGCCCACACGTTTTCAAATGCGAAATAAATGGACATAAGTCAACGGTTTTTTAGGTTATGTGATATATTTTTGTTTATAACAATACTACGAAAAAGTGGTTTTACGAATAAACAAAAACATTATATCGACATGTGCTATGAATGGATGAATAAATACCCTAGCCCTATTTCTAGCCACGCCCAAGTCTGGCCGAGTCCGGCAAAACTCATCAAAATTGACTACAGCAGGTCTCTCTCTTGCATATTATTGCTCTGAGTTTGTTGTATCAAGTTATTTAAACAAACATGATTAGCGTTTCAAAGATCGTCAGAAAACATGATTTTATATCTCTAAGCTATTAGAGCAAGCTGACGAGAAAAGGTAAAAACTTGAAATATATTAGTAATAATAGTACTTACCTGCAAATGGCTTCCTTCAGAATAGCAACACAGTTAAACAATATATTGATAATACGTTTCCCCATTATTCTGGTAATTGGTTTCATGGATTCCAGATGAGAATAACGTGTATTGGATTTGATGTATACCATTCTCATAAAATAATGATAGTTATTACTCGGAATTATTTGCAGTACAATTAACTTCAATATGTACGAGAAATTGCACATCAATAATGCTCATTTCGTAGTATAAAGCAAATAGTTACGAAGTGGAACGAAAATGGTAAATCCATAATGTGAAGGTTTGGGCATGTAGAGCGAATGAACGAAGAAAGCAGTGTGAAAAGAATATATGATGCGAAAGCGAATGGAAGAAGAAGTGAGAGGACACCCGAGAAAGATATGGCACGATCAAGTAAAACAAGTAGATTGATTGAATCTTAGACCGGTCAGTAGCTGAGTGGACAAACGCGTCAGATTCCCACCCGGGCGTCGTGCGTTCAATTCCTCTGCTGGCTAAGTCCTCCATCATTGCACAAGCAATATCTTTCGCTACTTATGATGGCAGTAGGAGTTTTTCAAATATTGTCAGGTTATTCGTAACCCGGGAATGTTTGTCTTTCTTTAAAAAAAAAAAAAAAATACTTGAATCGAGTCATGTGAAGAGTCAGAATAACAGAATAGTGTGTATGAGACGATGTATGAATGTGAATGAAGGAAGGAGTCTGTGCGAATACAGAGTAATATGGCGGTCCATACTCATTGCTTACCCCAAAACGGCATGGTGGTTAGCTTAGTTTAGTTTTCACAATGTAAAGAAAACTCACTATTTGGTTCAATTAACAGTTTTTACATTTACTATTTTTTTTTTCTATGTATGTTCTTTCTTTATCATTATGTTTATATGTATTACAACTTTATTTTAAATGTTATTATTAGTGATGGAATGTACTTCATTGCACTATTCTTGCATACCTTCTGGAATAAAAAAAAACATTATTATGATTTAGAAATGAGATCTTTGAGACGTATGTGCGGTAAAACCATGTATGATCGTATTGAAAATGTGGATATCCGGAAAGAATGCAAGGCTGATGTGAGCGTAATGAATAGGATCAAGAAAGGGACGCTTAGATGGTTTGGGCATGTAGAGCGAATGAACGAAGAAATGAGTGTGAAAAGAATATATGATGCGAAAGTGAATGGAAGAAGTCGAGGACGCCCGAGAAAGACATGGCACGATGAAGTAAATCAAATACTTGAATCGGGTCATGTGAAGAGTCAGAATAACAGAAGAGTATGTATGAGACGATGTATGAATGTAAATGAAGCAAGGATTTTGTGCCAAGACAGAGCTATATGGCGGTCCGTCTTCTCTGCCTACCCCTGCAGAGAAACGGCGTGATGGTTAGTTAGTTAGTTAGTTTTATGATTTGTTAATTTACAATACCAAAGCGCCAAAATTGAGACAAAGGAAAACTAAGAATAACTCATTGTTATTGGCCACATAAAAGGTAAACAAACAGTATTATTATAACAGAAAAACATTAACTTATTTCGAACAAAGTATATTTTGTGTGTTTTTTTTATAGTGCCGAAAAGCGCCACAGCGCTGCCACGTGCTCATGTCAATAGTGCCAAAGACGCGACAGCGCTTTACAAGTTTGACTCGTGGTAGTGACAGTAGTGCGTGAAGCTGGTGATTTTTTTCTTTGATTCACGTTATATTATATTCAGGTGTGGCAAACATTTTTTATTCATTCAAATTGGAATTAACTTAAAAGAAATGATGCTTTCTTAATATTTAAATAATATCAATAAACAACAACACAAATATAAAAAAAGATTTATTATTTTATACGCTTTTCATTTTATTTTGTTTCATATTTGTGTTGTCGATTATAGATATTATTCGAATGTTTAAATTGTATTCAGTTATGTCTCATAACACATTTAATTCATTTAAAATAATAAATGACATATTTGTGGCACGTTCCAGAGTGGTAGATACTCTAATTATCACCCTGGTGAAAGACCACCAATCAGAATCGAAACATTGCTTCAAATGGCTTTGGCCGCGTTTGGTGACAAGATCTGAAAAGCCAGGTACTTCCCAACAATCCTCTTTTCCATCTCTTACCCCTTCCAACTACGATCGGCCTCACAACATATCCCAATTGAGGATACCATAGCCTCACTGGCTCCAGATGGTTGGAAGCAGTTGGGACTCTAGTGCGATATTCACAAAAAATATAACTTTTAAAAGAAAAACGCTAACATTTCAATTAATAAAATACGTATTTCAAATATGATTTTTTCACTTATTATATTTACGGGAATTGAACCTTGCACTTGTATTATCAAATCAATCGTCCTTAACATCAAACATAACCATTTGCTACATAAATCAAGGCAATGCAGCTTCACATCTCCATAACCCCGATGATTTAGCTGCCAAATGTTGTATCGGAAATATATCTTCTGGATCAAGAGGTGCCAAATATAGTGGCGATACTCACTGGGCACTACCGAAGATAGAAACCGGTAGAAATGTGTTTTGAGCGTGTTCGTGTGCCCCATCAACACATTACCAAAATATAAACAGATACTTGAAGTTATAACCAAAGAAAAAAATTTGCATTACTTTATACACAATTTTTTATACTAAGAACAATCTAGATTCAGATCAAATAACTCTTGTGAAACAACATTAAACATAGTTTGTTGAAGAATGGAAGGAAGGAATAAATGATACCAAATTTAGCTCAGCAATATTCTTAGATTTTCAAAGGGTATTTGAAACCATAAATAGAAGAATACTGATGATAAAACTAAAATAAATTGTTTTTTTGGATGTAGCTATAAAATTAATAAAATAATATATGAAAGAACAAAAACAAGTTACAAAAGTAGATAATTCATTTTCAAAACCATTGTAAAATAATTAAGGAGTACCGCAGGGATCAGTCCTTGAACCTTTGTTGTTCATTATTTATATTAACGATATGGTAAAAATATTTTTGAGTGCAAAGGACGACTATTTGCTGATGATACACTAATATACATAATTGGAAATAATTGCGAAGAATTAATCAATATTTTGAATAATGAGCTAGATAATGTATCAAGATGGCTTAAAATGAATATAATTAAAATAAATACAAAAAAGACAAAATGTATGATAATTGGATTTCAGAAAACATGCAATAAAAGCAAAATTGAAATTGATGGTGACCTTATCGAAAATGTAAGTGATACGAAATACTTGCAAAGCTAACTTTTAACGAGCATGCTGAGTATATATAAAAGAAAATTGGGAAGAAGATCTCTTTTTTGGGAAAAATTCGTCAAAAAATTTCCAGAAAAACCACTTTTGC
The DNA here is from genome assembly GCA_022651775.1 of Drusus annulatus. Classification (NCBI taxonomy): domain Eukaryota; kingdom Metazoa; phylum Arthropoda; class Insecta; order Trichoptera; family Limnephilidae; genus Drusus; species Drusus annulatus. The sequence goes on along the minus strand of JAGWCC010000347.1, from coordinate 269,458 downwards.
AATATACAACTTCATTATTGCTCCATATTTTTATTACTGTTCAGCGATTCTTTTCATTTGTAACGACTGACAACAAAACAGGTTTCAAATTTAAAAAAATAGAGCAATAAGAATTATACTTAGGCGAAATAGATGAATGTTTTATTATTATGTTTTAGGCGGATTAAATACATACATTTTATGTTTGCACGCCAGCATTCGAACCCGTGATCTCTGGATTCGTAGCCGAAGATATCAACCGCTCAGTCATAGAGATCGTCGCTCCTGGTGGCAATTGACAGGTTTTATCCAAATTGGCGAAATCTGTTTTCTTCTCAGGGAAATAATATACAAGGGAGAGCGCTGCTGTAGTCAGTTTTTATGAGCTTTGCCGGAATCAGCTAGAACCTTAGAGTATACTAGAGGTAACAGTTTTGGACTTGTTTTTGATGATTTTAACATGACTCGGCGCAAATGGGCGTGGCTACGACTAAGGCTACGGTATTTATACATCCATTCATATCACATATCGACATAATGTTTTTGTGTATTCGTATTGCCACTTTTTCACAGTATTTGTATCAACAAAATATAGCATCTAACCTAAAAAACCGTTTAGTTGTGTCAAGTTTAGTGGCAAAATAAAAAATGTGGGCGGAGTCCCGCCGTTAACCAGCGAAGATAGCCAGCTTAAGATTATTACGATAGTATATAGAAGCCGTCCAAGAAATTTGTTGTCTCTTTCTCTCTCATGGTGTACGATGTAAAAACTCGGAAAAAGTGATTTATTACAATTTCGGATGGGTTGGGTAAAACAAATTAGCTATCCCTCCATATATTGTTACTTCAAGGCTAGAACTGAGCGTGGCTAGGACTAGGGCTATGGTATTTATACATCCATTCATAGGACATGTCGACATAATGTTTTTGTTTATTCGTATGACCACTTTTTCACAGTTTTGTTATAAACAAAAATAAATCATATTACCTAAAAAACCGTTGAGTTATGTCGAATATCAAAACGTGTGGGCGGAGTCAACAGAGACGCGGCACACGAAGAACACTCTTACGATACTTTAAAGCAGTGTTATGATTTGGGAAATTTTGTTGTCTCTTTCTTTCTCATGGTGTACGACGTAAAAACCCGGATAAATTGATTTATCCCAAGTTTGCATAGGTTGGGTAAATATAATTAGCTCTTTCTCAATATGTTGTTACTCTAAGGTTTTTTTTCAAAACGGTGTAGATCACACTTCTAGAAATTTTCTGTTCACTGCCTTGCACTCTAATCCCAGTGCACTTGCGACGAAGAACCGATTAATTAAGTCCTGTACAAGATTATTTGCGCTCGGATGAATTCGATATAGGAAAATTGAATTGGGATTCAATCAATTTATTGGTTATAACCGGCCATCCTTGTAGCTGCATGCTTACATCAATGCAGGTGGTAGAAATCCAGTTAATTAATGCTTCGTACTGGCGATTAAATTAGACTGATGTAAGCGTAATGAATAGGATCAAGAATTGGACGCTTATATTGGTTTGGGCATATAGAGCAAACGAACGAAAAAAAGAGTGTAAAAAAATTATATATATTTAAATATAGTTTTTTTATAGTGAATACCCCACAAGAGTCCCAACTGCTCCCAACAGTCTAGAAACAGTCAAACTATGGCATCACCGATTGGGGTATGTATAATATGAGGCTGAAGGTAGTGGTGAGGGGAAGGAGATAGGGAAAAGGAAGGTTGGGAAGTACCTGGCTATTGAGATCTGGTCACCAATCAAGGCTAAAAGCCATTTCAAGCAATGTTTCGATTCTGAATGGTGGTCTTTCACCAGGGCGATACTTAAATTATCTACCACTCTGGAACGTGCCGCAAATACACTTTTTATTATTTTATATTAATTAAATGTGTAATGACACACATTAATAAAAAAAACGTTATTGGCGCACGCCGGGTTTGAACCCGCGACCTTTGTGTTCGTAGTCGAGCGTCATACCATTCGACCGTGGAAGCCGTCAAAAATGACACAAAAGCGAATGGAAGAAGAAAGACACAGGACGAGGACACCCGAAAAAGACACGGCACGATCAAGTAAATCAAATAATTTAGTTGAGCCTTTTCAAGAGTCAGAATAACAAAACAAAAATTTGTTGTTGGATAGACGTCAATTTTGTTTGTAACAAAAAAATACGACGTCTATCCACCAACAAATTTTTATTTAACAGTATACCCCCCCCCCCTAAAGCAATAATAAATATCATGGGTGGCGCCGAATTCTATATATTAACAGTTTTTCATCACTTAGTACCATTACATTTCCTTCTGAAATAAAACCCGCAAATTATACCAATAACAACTTAATAATAATTGAAGCCATTCTGGCATTTATAAACTTACATGTAATAATTGCCCTTCATTTTATATAGATAAAATCGCCCGTAATTTTAATGTAAGGTAGTTTAAATACTCTAGCCCTAGTCCTAGCCACGTCCGAGTCAGGAAAAAAATCAACAATCCCGACAACACAAGCGCTCCCTCTTGGTATGTTATTGCTCTGAGCATTTAATGCTATTTTCTAACCGTTCAGGAAGCCCTATTCTCACTACAGAAAGCCTTTTCCAGCCAGAAAGAGCAATTCAAACTTCATGACGCCACAGTCCTCCGTTAGAGAAGTTCAGAAAAACATATTTCTGCTTCATAGTTAAGATGGCGGCAAGCACGTCACACTAATGCTGTTCCCGCAACGTTGTTTTGATAGAGAATTGGGATCATTTGAATCTGGAACATAACATTTATTGGTCCAGGGTTGCCATTTCGATAAACATAAATTTGCATAATATAAATTACAGTAAGCACTTCTCTCTGAGATCTATAAATCTTCATACAAATCGGCATTGAGGTAATAATAAAATTCCTTACTTTTATCAGCGAAGTTTCAAGGTTTTTCTGCGCTAACATTTTTATACGAAAATACTAGTGCCATTTGTTTTCTCGAATTAATAACATTTAGGAAAATACAACATTTTTAGTATCACCCTGTTGAGAGGCCATCTTATTTTTCTTTTGTGACCTCTCATATCGGGGATTGACTATCATCAGGGCAATCTTCACCGTGATGGCTACAGCCCCAAACAACTCTAAGGATCAAAAGATGCTGGAAGTGTCCTACCCACCAGGAAATTCAAAATGTATTATTATTATCATTACTTCTTTTGACGGCCTCCGTGGTCGAGTGGTAAGACACTCTTTTGTCTTTTTCAATTCATATTATCTGTCTCTTTTTCGTTACAATTTAAATATTACTCCACTGTTTTCTCATTGTTCTGTTATTTTATTTTATATTGTTGTTCTCCTCTTGTATGTATACATAACCGCACACTTTGTATCTTTTGTTCAGTTAAATTTTGTACCCTGATGATGCTTAGGCTAAGCGAAACCGGTCGGTCGTAAAAAAACAAAACAATATCCGTGGTCTTATACTAAGATATTATTTAATATTATAATATGTATGCGGCACGACTGGTAGATAGTAAGAATCGCCCTGGTGAAGACAAAGAACACCTTTCAGAATCTAAACGTTGCTTGGCATGGCTTAAGCCGTATTTGGTTACCAGATTTGAACAGCCAGGTACTTCCCAATGTTCCACTTCCTAATCCCCTTCTATTCCCCAATACCTTCAACCTCACAACGTACCCCAATTAGGGATGCCATAGTGCCGCTGGTTCTAGACGGTTGGGAGCAGTTGGTACTCTTGTGCGGTACTATAAAAAAAAAAAAATAACTGTATTTGAATAACCAGACACACCCTAATCTACCTCTTCTTAATTCCCAGTACTTCCTTTTAAGCTTCATGACATTACCCGATTGGAGTGAATTAATTCCACAGGCTCCTAGTAGTGGAATACTTTACTTATTATTAAAAAAAAACAACGGTTGCGAGAGAGACTCGAACACAGTTAAAGCTCAATTTAATGAAGTATCATTTCTCAGTGTTTGAGATATGAGTAGAGAAATATTTGTTTTTTTGACACACCTGTACGCATTGTAGTTTCGACAAAGCGTAAATTGTTAAATAGACTATAATTCATATTAAATGGTGGTAGACACTCTGTATTGCCCTGACAAGAGACCACCATGCATAATCGAAACGTTGCCTGAATTGACAATAGCTGTATTTGGTGATCAGGTCTGAATAATCAGGTACTTCCCAACCTTTCTCTTTTCCCTTTTTATTCTTTTACCTGCTACCTTGGAACTCTTGCACAGTATTCGCATAACATATATTTTTTATTTATTTTTTAAATGTAAAAAAAACAGTACCAACTTGCTCATCGAACAAGTATCTAATGGAAACCTTGCCCGGACATCGCTTCTTCCGCAGCGATACTTGATGATTTTTCTGTTAACTAGCTATTTCATCTAATTTGTATTATTTTTTTAAATTCTTTATGCTTAAGTTAAGGCGCTGTGTTCACATAATTTTTTTCTTATTTTTTTCTCATTCAAGTCTTCTACGAATCCGCAATAATTACGAGTGAGCCAAATAAAAAAATCACAGCTTTCCACTGGCAAAGAAGTTTCTAATTCTAACAGGCTTTCTACGTAAATTTTTATAATTCAACCAGTTTGCTTTCTCGGTCGGCAAGACAATTGAAATAATAAAAAAGTTCCGGATTAAACTCGAGCAAATTGTTATTTTTGTTGTCTTTACTAATAAGGGGTTTTGGGTTTAGAGCCGAGACTAGATTGTCGCCGTATCAAAGCGTTATTTTTTCAGATAGGATATAAAGTCACCGCTTACTTGCTCTTGTATCCGCCCAGAGCATGAATATAAACGTTAAAAGTGTTTTGTGTGCCAAATTAATTAAGAGCGGGCTTTGGGGTGTTGGGGGAGGCTTTAGCGCGATGATTTTTTCTTTAGTTTGCTGAAATAAATATTGAAGGAAAGTCGTTCCCTGAAAATTTGTATGCAAATTTAATTCATTCTCTCTGCTGAAGAGTTGGGCGGTAAAAGAGATCGAAGGATTTTAAGGACACAGAAGGTTCTATTGCATTCGTTTGATATTTGAAATAATCTCAAAACCACCGGTATATTGATTGATATTATGGTTTAACAAAATTAGGGGCAATACAACTGTGTAGATTTTTTTAAACTGAGAAATATTGAGTCCACAATGGAGTGCTTATATTATGCCCGATGTATGGCAGTGAGGCATGGAACTGGCAGAAGAAGGATGAAAGTAGACTGAATGCTGTGTAAATGAGATTCTTGAGACGTATGTGCGGTAAAAACATGTATGACCGTATTAAAAATGTCGATATCCGGAAAGAATGCATGGCTGATTGAGCGTAATGAATAGAATCAAGAAAGGGAAGCTTAGGTGGTTTGGGCATGTAGAGCAAATATACGAAGAGAGGAGTGTAAAAATAATATATGATGCGAAAGTGAATGGAAGAAGAAGTCAAGGACTTCCGAGGAAGATATGGCACGATCAAGTAAATCAAATACTTGAATCGGGTCGTGTGAAGAGTCAGAATAACAGAAGAGTATGTATGAGACGATATATGAATGTGAATGAAGCAAGGAGTGTGTAACAAGACAGAGTTATATGGCGGTCCGTCCTCTCTGCCTACCTCTGCGGGGAAATGGCGTGATGGTTAGTTAGTTGGTTTTTAGAGAAATATTGAGTTATGTGCCATACTATTACAGCCTCAAAATACCTGAAAAAAATCCTATAATCTGAGCAAAAGCTTAACAAACAGATTAAAATCTTTGAAGCACAGCCGTCTGGTGGGAATGTTGTCCTGATTTTACCGGTATTTCAATGAAAGATGCCCCGAAGAACTTGACATTCATACATGAGAACAGGTCTCTTCTACGACTCGATCTAGTGTTCAACAGCTCGGCTGTAGAAAGGTTTTCCGGCCTCTGTGTTTCCTCCCTCCTACGACAGGTTCACTCCTTGCTTTCCTAAAAAAGCCTTCCACACAGCAACCCTAAAGATGACATAGGCCCTGAAGGAAATAACTTCAATTTTTGCCTCCTGTGGGGAGTTAATGTAAAAAAAGTGCTTTTTGTGAAGTGAACTAAATGATAACCAAGTAGTTACAAATCGACAAACTTAACTTTGCTGTCGGTATTGTCGTCATTTTAGATATTGAGTGTACCAGTGTGCAACAACTTTCTGAACTCCAGTGCAGCATAAATCTAAAAGTTAATTTAAAAAAAAACAAAAATAATTAAGTCTTCCAGTGAGTAATTATTTATCGCAATTCTTAAATTATTTGAGATTTTTAAGTTCCATCAATGACATAGCCCTAAAAACAATGCCTTGTGCATTACTGTTTATAGATAACACTAATATTACCATTTGTGTCTCTTTATAACAAATATTCAAAAACTTAAAAATAACACCTGAAAAATATTTTGACAGTCGAAAATAGATGACGTCATAGTTTTCATTTTAGTCGCCTTAAGAATTAACTCTGTGAAGTTGTAGTATTGAAAAAATGATTGTTGGAAGGGAATACAGTTGAGGAAAATGAGTGCATATTAGAGAATAGGTTAAAGGTTCAAGAAACGTGTCATGCCATAAGTGTTATTGGAAGATAATTAACAAGAGAGAGATAACTGGAAATATATTTTTAATTATAATAATCTCTTACTGTACTTAAATTGACAATAATGTTTTTTTCTAATAAGAACGGTCAATATATCACAAAAAAAATAAACTGAGGTATCGTTATAAAATATTTGAAAACTTTTCAGAAATTTTACCTTTCTCTGAAGAAAATTTGTAATTTTGGGTTATGAATAATGAAAGAATTCCATATTTTCTTTGAATTCTTAGAGTGGAAACTTTTTTGAACTCCGTCAAAAATTCTTTTAGACGAGTATTCTAAAAAGCTGCCAAAGGAGTACTGAACCCTTATATTCATATTTCCATAAAATTTCAACTGAGTATGTTGACTTTATTGTCAACAATATTTACATACACTTTTAATTAACAAAACAGACTTACATTTCCGGATTAAATGCATTTACAGAGAAATTTAGTATTTTTGAATACGGTTGCATTTTTGCAATGCGGAGATAATTCTCAAAGGTTTATTAATTTAAATGAGGTTCGCTTCGCAGTTTGTTTACATCTGTGAGTCAGACTGTCGCTAACTGTTAAAGCTACCGTTTCCAGGCTAACCCAATACACAATACAAACATGCTGTGAAAACGGAAATTATATTTCATCTCAATTAATGTTTTATTTTGTAGCGTTGTTATATTATCGTGCTTAATTTTATTTTCATATGTCCTTTGATGATATTGTGCTCTTTGTCTCATTAAGGAGAAAGAAGTATTCCTTCTAAATAGGTAGGTATTCATAAACATAGATCATACAAATATGTAACAAAACTTGACACCCTTTATTTTGCAGTCGGTGGCTTCACTAATATAGATTTAGTGTATATAAGAATATATGTATTAAAAACCTATCTTTCATTCGTCAGTTTCTTCTTTGGCCACCGGCAAAGTGAATTGTGTCAAGCAGTACGAATAGGTAACTCAACTAGAGTTGAGGCAAGCAACACATGCTTAGCCTTGTGTTTATTGTGTATCGGTATATGCTCCAGTGGCACCAATATACGATGCGTCATAGAAAAAAGCCCTTTGTCTTGTTTACGCCTACTTATTGTCACTAGTGGAAAAGGGACAACAAGTGTTTACGATGATTCTTCCAGTATATTGAAAGTACACTTATAGCATGTCTAATTCATGCAGTTTGACCGGGTGCTGTTGAAAATAATTTAATAGTCTGTATTGAAGAAATAATAATCAGCATCCATCTGTCCGAAATCGGGGAATACCCCTTTGAATTCAGTCCTTTGTTTAAAAGTGTTTTTTTAATATCAATAAAATAAAACAACATAAATGTAAAAAAAAAAAATTTATATAACTGATTGCAACACGCTTTGGTTTCGATCTCTGAAATGTAAAATAATTATTAATTGTTTTATTTTTATTGATGTTCTAAACGAAACACGCTGTAATTAAGCTACCATATGCTCTTATGTAAGCGCTGTGCTTTTCTCAACTCTAGTTAAAAAAACCAAATCAGTACAAATCAAATAATTTTACTAGGTGAGCAAATTATTGTCGACGAGGGTGATTGAGATGTTACACCGGGCAGCGATTCGCGAAAACATGAATTTCACCATATTGATGTAATTTGTACGAAAAAATAATCATCTCTTTAGAATTTCCGATTTTATTTTAACATTTTCAAAGTATTTATTTGCTACATGATTTCAAGCTTCTATGATGGTCGGAATCTGCTCTCATTTCATCAAAATACTCATATACGGGGGGCATTTGTTTTAACACCTATTGAAGCGTACTCAGACGCCAGCTCGTTGGTTAAAATATGAATTTACATTAGTTTAACTCGTTCGTCTGCTTTACCGGTAATGAAATACCATAATTAACGTATGTACTCCTAGGATTCTTGAGATTTTCTTGAAATGAGAACCTTATTTTCAAAATGTACTTTAAGACAAGACAAATATAACCACGTTAGTAATTAACTTTCCTTTCCGTTCGCGCTTTCTTCATTTGGCTAACATTGACGACGATGCTGTAAGTATCTCATTAAACTGCATCGTGAAATATTGATTTCTTTGCCATATTTGTTGCTTCAATTAAAACCATTTATAACATTTAATCAGTCTTTCGATCCTAAAATGTGGTTTTAATTTGAATAGCAAAAGCAGTTGATTTTTTTCCTTGTTTCAACATATGCGACAGCTAGATCTTTTAATTGTTCAATTCATATTCCTGTCCCATTTGTCCGGTTAAAAATTAGTTGATTTATGGAAAAAATGATACCTTTATAGAAAGAGACATTTTTGGTAATATTACTTAAGTATTTACTTAAAAGTATAATGGAATAATTATAAAAATTCAATTATTGGTGCGAAAAATGGTCAAATATCATTAGAATTCAATTTCTTTCATTTACTGGGAAAAGGTTTACTTAATTAGCATAAATTTACTTCAAACTTCGATTTAAATCTGTATCACATTAAATAATAATAGATTTCCCGAGATTTATAACGCGAGAGCAGGTGTTTTAAATTCAAAATGGAATGGTGAAGAAATGAAATTAAACTCCCTTCAGTGCGATAAAACGAATTAAGAAAATCTTCGATGAATAAATAAATAAATAAAAAGGATAATCAACGATAAACATACATTAAGTCCTGATATAATCTCGTAAAGTCGCCATGTCGTTATGGATATGCCGGAAAAAGTGCCCGGGCATCAGAAGTTGGGACGGGTCTGATAAGTGATTTCAACGAAGGCCTTTGCATTAACGCTATAAATTTTTATATGATTCAGTTATCCGCTCGGTGTGAGATTGAATTTGAATTTATATTGCTACCCGCCGCCTCCCCCGTCTTACCAGGGGGGTAGGATTCTAGAGGGTGTTTCTATTTATTAGGAAATAAATATATCGACAGAATGTTGCTGTCACGATTCTCGATACGTGAAATTGGAGTTGGGAGTAGGCGCGGTTTCAATTAAACGGGTACATTGTCTTTTCGACAGTGTTTGTAATCGATTTCCATTACCATTGTACTTTACAATTAGCTTTACTTTGGCAATCTGTTTGCTAAATAAGCAAGCGCCGAAATTGTTAGAGGCTTCTCGTGATACCCACATTTCAAAGGAGTGGTGTTGGAAAAAAACTATTATCTCTTTGAAAAAATGGATAATCCGTGAAATTAATGGGCTGCAATTTTAGAGGCGTTATACGTCCAATGAGATATTTTTCTTTGTTTTACCAGTATTATAATAGTAGAACTGAAGTTGACCACCACGTCTTAGGTTCACACCCATGAGACAAACGCGTGACCAACATTTTTATTTTATTATTATTTAACTAACTAAGTGGTTAAATATCACAAGGGTGGGCAGAGAGGATATACTGCCACACAACTTTGTCTTGGCACATACTCCTTGATTGATATTCATATCATATCAATAAGCTCTCACGCGGAACAGTATCGTCACTGAGCGGATCCGGACGTTGGTGTGAATCCAGCTTAAAAGTGACTCATTCTTGTGTTGGATTGTGGGTCTTTGTGTTCCTTCCCTCCAACAAGATAGATCTTTTCAAGATTTAGATTTGGTTTTCTGTATCCAAAAGCACATCATCCTCAAATATGATATTATCATACTTTAGGGCTCCCTGTCTGGAAACAATATTTTAGAGACGTTAAGATTTTCGTGATATGAAGAACCTGGTTTTAAAAAACCTTAAAATTTTCAATGTGACCCCTGCTTATATCAGCATTGAATCACCCTGTGAACGCGCAAGTACAATTTTGTTTATTTTTTTAAAGCAATCAATTCTCTTTCAATGAAATTTTAAAGCTTTGTTTATGGCGAATCAAATAAAATTATTAGTTAAGCCGTTAATTAGATTAAAACGGAAGTTTTTCGATGAAATTGAACTCGCAGCCAATATTTCTGAACAAAAAATCTTATTAACGGTTTCAAAGTATTATCAGATTTTACAAACAACGAAATAAAGCCAAAAAAATTAATTTAATTGTTTGCGTCGTGCCGGAGGAATTCGTCGACCTTGAATAATTTTGATATTGAAAGGAAAACAACTGTAATCTTTTTTGTTTTTTAAAATATTTTTAATTATTTTGTGACTACTTTTTGGATTAAAGTTTCTTTTAGCTAACGTACGAAAACACCACGTTCGCCACATAGGATGATTGAAGAAAGAGGTATTAAGAAAATTATATAAGGACGCTTAGATGGTTTGGCCATGTAGAACAAAAAAGTGAAAAGAAAGTGAATGGAACAAGAAGTCGAGAACGCCCGAGGAAGATATGGCACGATCAAGTAAATCAAGTACTTGAATAAAGTTATGCGAAGAGTCAGAAGAGTGTATATGAATGTGAATGAAGCAAGGAGTGTGTGCCAAGAAAGAGTTGTATGGCGGTCCGTCCTCTCTGCCTATCTCTGCGGGGAAACGGCGTGATGGTTAATTAGTTATATCACGTGCAAGAGGATGGAAGATGGAGTTGTAGTCTATGACGTTTCAGAAAGACATGATACTATAAAGTAAATCAAATTCTTGAGTTTTTTGTTTTATTTAAGTTGCTTGTACATCAAAGTTTACAAAGCTTTTTAATTAAAATTCTTTTTGATTTAAAAAGCTTAGAAATACCTAAGCTTGTGTCGCTTGAGTCAGGCCTTCTCCCAAATGGTAAATGTATTTTAGATGGCTGAAAGGCTACAAAAGTCTTCAGAATCAAACGAGAGTCAGAACATTCGGCGCAGAAAACAAAACTGATCAAAACTGCATATTTGACTCTTTTTTTTACCAAAGTGTCGCTTAAACCGTTTTGCCTTTCCAGCGACTATATTATGCCTGCCTTCGAAATATAATTTTAATTGGCAACCGTTTCAATTACAAGATTGAAGGCTAAAAATATCTTAATCAATAGCTATAATTTATTCTAAAGGGACATGTGAAGACATTCGCACTACATTTCTATGCGAGATAATTAGCGTTAATTCCCAGTCAACCAATATAACGCCATCTAGCTTTTCAGTCAGAGGCAGGGTGACACGATGTCTTCGCGAGTGACACATTGTAGTATCTGTCTCCGGCACTAAGTGTCATTTCTTGTTTGGTATTGTCGAGACGAATTCCATGAATTATAACTCGATAATTTGAGCGTGCCAATGAAGTAAGCTTGGTATTCAAACCTAATTGTAGTAGGCATTTTAGGAATATATGGAATTCGCATATGTTACGTTAGTGTAAGACATGATCAGTACGTTTTAAAAATCGGATGATATTTGGTATTAATCGCCAAATTTCAACCCCGAATAGACGAGGGGAATAACCATATCCTCGAAATAGAAAGAGTGCAAAGAGGTTAAGCGTAACTTATACATGAGGGAGTATACGTTTTTTCCCATTTTTATTCCCTTCGTTATTTTTATGCGGAATACTAGATTTTCACACCCTGCAAGCCCGCCGGAAGATGTTTTTGGGTAAACATTTTTTTAAGTTGATTTCTGGAAATATTTATAACCCATATATAATAAAGAAAATCAACTTGTTTGCCTCAAGTAAGCACATTCGTGTGAGGTATCATGTGACGTTTTACACAAAGAATGTCAGAACTTCTTCATACAAAAACACGCCAATATATAAAGCGATGGAACTATTCAATGAAGCTGCATCTACCTTTAATATATTTAGATGCACATATCACATAGAGTTTTGTTACTATCTCTTGATGTATGTACAAAAGTGACCGTCAGGTATGTAATGATCTACATATTTTTAAATCAAATATTTTTTTACATACAATTTTACACTTGCCAATTCAACGATTATCTTATAACAAATATATAAGAATGAACCACTCTTATATCTTATACTTTTGTTTTTCATGGCTCACATTATTTGCGTTTTTATATCATGGGTAATGCATCACATTACCTCAGTTTGTACTCATATAACTCTGCTGGATATATAATACCTTGTCTATATGTGTTGTGTAAATAAATGTTTAGTTTATTTTATTATACAATGCATGTATCTAAAATATTTTTATTTCATTCATCTCTTAATGTATTTGGCGAACAACTGTTTTTATGATATCTTTGTTAAATAAATAAATAACAAATAGTAAATAAAGTTTTTACCACCGAAAAATGTTGAATTAATGCTTTTCAGCAGTATGACCTTGATTTGAATCTATAGAATCCAGCAGTGTTTTTGAGATTTGAGAGTGGTGAGCAAATCAGCTCTTTTTAAAATCATTGAGAAATGGGTTAATGTAAAAAAAGTTGCATCGTTCTATTTTGAAACCCAGATTTTTGAAATGACAAGACCTTTAAAAATCTCATGTACGAACGACAAATTCGCATTTCACCTCAGATGCTTTCGAAGGAATTTCCGGAATGCACTTCCTTATTACTTGCGAAATGCTTTTTCTTTGTAAAACGCGAGATCTACTCAATCCATTTCGCGATGTTATTTTGCTTCATCGAAAACGCAATATAAATTTTACCCATGCGCGAAAAATCAAGATCAAAAATGACATATAACAAAAAATAAATAATTTAAAAATCAAAAGTATCTTATTAACTTTACGCTTCACTATTATGTTTATTTTTTTTTTAAATATTGACAATCGCTGGTGAGTAACTGAATGGAAAAATCCGTCGAGTTTCCATCTGAGTGTCTTGGTTTTAATTCTTTTGCTAGTTCGGAAATGTAAGGTAGTGGAAAAGGATAAGAGATGGAGAAGAAGAGGGTTGGCTATTCAGATCTAGTCACCAAACACATCACAAAGCTATTTATAGCAACGTTTAGATTCTGAATATAAAAAAATGATAATAGAAAAAGACAGAAAATAAAAAGATTTGGTTGTGACCGAGACTCGAATTCAAGACATCTACTTTATCCGAGAGTGGCGCATTAGTCATCCCAACCGATTCATTTACCGTCATTATTAACAATCACACACTTAGCGTCGGTGTCTTTGTCTGTGTCTTTATCTATTTCCATATTCTTTGAAGATTGTTCATATTCTCAATAATTGAGAAAATTAGAATATTTTTTTAACCTTGATTTTTTTGCTCATAATCGATTTAGTTCCTACCTAAGTGAAACAATATAAGAAGAGAAAAATATATTTTACATATTAATTTTAATATAGTTACTTGTCAATAAATAAAGGGAAATTGATTGGAAGATAGTAGATACCTAATGTTTGCGGCATTTCTCAACATTCCTTCGACTCTACTTCTTCTCTCTGAATACTTTTCACTTGTTGTCTGGAGCATATGAAAGAGATACGAATTCTACAAGTTTGAAGAACAATGAAGGAAAAGCAATTAGAGAGAAAAGCAGCATTTTCTAGTTTCTGAGACGTTAATTTGAATACTAAAAGAGATGTCTAAGTAGTTCAAATCGAACTGAAAAAGGAATAGCTTTGTCAAACTTGATTATAACACACGATTAGGAATCCATTAAAGAAATGGATTTTCATCAAGATTAAATAAATCTCTTCTTAAAAGAACTAATATATATTTTTTAATTAACAGTTTTATTTCAATTTAGTGGAATTTACAAAACGTTCAATATAAATTCGAGTACTTAATTCCTATTTATTTGATTTGTTATGTAAAGACAAATATATTTTTGGAACTCAGTAAAAACTTATAAACAACACATTAACTAAAGCAAACTTTTTGTCGGATAGTATAATATTTTATAGTTTCTCAGAAAAACAGTTGAAAATTTTTAACAAAACGACCTGCCAATATTTTAAATAGTTGAAGGAATAATTTATTCACTTCCTGTAAATAAAACTCAAATATTCTTAAAGTCACTGGGTTATCATTCCAGACTTGTTTCAAAACAATACCGTTCTCCTGAAACATTGGAAAATTCTTTGAATTTTAAAGCATTTTCCTTTGTGAAAGTAATAATCAAGTAAACATTATTGCATTCAGTTTCAAGCTATTCCAAGCACTTTAAAAATAGAGATAGAAAATTGAGTTTAATTAAGGTGTTTAAGTGGATTGCAAGCTAACTCAATTAAGGTTAGGTTAAGTTCTTTTATAGAATACAAGTTGGCATTCTTCCCAGGTTCTGATTCTGACTAATTTTATTTTACATCGCGTGTTTTTAAATCCTAATTGATTAATTGTTTGTTATCAATAACGTATGTATTACCCAATAACGTTTTTTACATCTTTATGGAGCTTCAAATATGGCCTCCTTAGCCCTGTTGCAAACTTCCGATTTTTGTCCGCTGCGGCTCCGCAATCAAAGCGTGAGCTACTGTACGTTAAATGCGACCCTGACCGATGCCTTAGCGTAATAATCTACGTAATGTGCTGTATAGAGAAAGGTTCAAGATCCATTTTTTATATATAACACAAAGAATTTCATTTATGTTAACTTGGAAGACACTTAAAAAAGCATTGCGACTGTCACGAGAATGATTATTAAATAAATAAATCTTAGCATAGACAAGATGCACTCCAGAAACTGGAATCCACGACTGAAGTGCGAAAAAGAAAACATTAAAATCTTCGGCTCTTCATATGGTGAATTTTCTTTAATCGTAATAAACCACAACATAACATATCGGCGCTGTAAAGACAAAAGGGCCGAAGCGCCAACATCAACTTCGGTACCTCATTGGATTTTGAAAAAAAAGTCTAAAACTCAGGTAATTCAATGCTCTCACTGGGTTACCTGAAGCTGCAAAATGTTAAAAAAAGGTCCCTCGTGTCTCTTGAGTCAAACCTTCTCCCAAATAAAAAATATATTGAATATAGCTGAAGTGCCACAAGTCTTCAGAATTAAAAGAGAGTCAGAGCATCCGATGCAGAAAACAAAACTAATAAAAAAAAGTATTTTTGCTTCCGAATTCAAAGATCTCTACACATTTCTAAAATTTTTGAATAATTCGCAACAAAATAATAACAGAATTCTTCAAAACTACGCAAAAAACAACCCCTGTTAGTAGGCATAAGTATTATTAAAAAATGCATGTTTAAATAAACAGCATAAAATACTTTTTATATGCTGTTTACTTAAACATTGAGTTTCTTCAAGAGATTCTATTTTATGAAGTCAAATGTAAACTTTTAGGATTAATGTGAGAAAGTTCGGCAAGCTTCTATTCCCCGACACTGTAAAGAAGGACGTCTTATCTCGGCGTCTTAATTTTGATTCAATTAAATTTCATATCCGTTTAATCCGGTTTGAAACTTTGGAGATTCAATTACCAAAGGATTTGCATAATCCGTGTCCTTCCTTACCTGTCCAGCGGTTTGGGAGCTTTTTTAAGGCACTATTCGTTCAGCGTCTGAAAAAATGCGGTAAGAATTTCAGTTACAATTAATAATTGAAAACCAGAGACTTTAATAATTCTTTAGCCCTTTCCTAGAAGTTTATTCATCGCAAGCTTTGAAATCCCGAGAAGATAATTTTAAACGGAAAAGATGGTTTCTTTTAAGTAATGAATTTCGTTTACGGGAAAAATAATTATTTTAACTGAAATGCAGGTACGGCGCTTTCGTATTATCTTACGTCAATGCTTTTATGGTTCATGAAGCATTTTTAAATTACACTTTGTCATGCACTCATTTTGATGTAATGCGATATTTTGCAAAATACATTAAGCCGATGGTATTCCATTAAGGGGCGGATTTGATTACTAATGATGAGGTGTTAAAGCAGTGGCAAAATAAAGAACTCTCGGAACCAATGGAAAGCTACTTATCTTATAATACGCTCTCATGGACAAGTAATTACTAAATAATATGTAACAATTTCTACGTAATACAAATGCAGCAATCATAAATAAAATCGACAAATTTATATTAAGTGATGTTAATATTCTTGGCGATATTTTTACTTTGACTGCCAAATGATAACGACAGTCAACGAATTGCTTGTTTCGTGTTTTTCCGACACACACGTATTTCATAATTTTTTGAAAAAACCGGGTGGTTGTGTCTTGATAAAATATAAGATAAAAGTAGGTAGGTACTTTGTTAGGTAGGTAGGCATTCGAAAAGATTATTTTTTAATTTGATAGTTTTCTGAATACATCCATCAGTTTTATGTGGAATATTTCACACTCAAACCAAAAGTCGAAAAAAATTATTTATAGTTAGTCATTTCATATAAATATTTTAAAGTGTTCGGTACGAATTTCCATTGTTTATTATCGG
Source organism: Drusus annulatus (assembly GCA_022651775.1). Taxonomy (NCBI): domain Eukaryota; kingdom Metazoa; phylum Arthropoda; class Insecta; order Trichoptera; family Limnephilidae; genus Drusus; species Drusus annulatus. Next base: position 252,675 of record JAGWCC010000347.1, on the reverse strand, counting down.
ATAATTTGTTTGATATACGAGTTTTTTGGATTACAAACACGTTACCGGAACGAATTATGCTCGTAAACCAAGGTTCCACTGTATATGGAATCGTCAATCAACCTTCTGATATAACCTCAGAGCAATAATATACAGAAGGGATAGCTTTGCGAAACAGTATAGTCAGGATTGTTGATTTTTTCCTGACTTGGGCGTGACTAGGGCTTTCAAGGACACACATTTTGCATACAATCATAGCATGTGTCGACATAATGTTTGTTTATTTGTATAAACACTTAAACAAAGTATTGTTATCAACAAAAATATAGGATATAACCTCGAAAACCGTTGAGTAATGTCGCATAACAAAAGGTAGTAAGGGGAGTCGCTAGAGACGCGGGAAACGGAAAAAAATGCTTACATACCTAAAAATGGTGCGATATCATATGAAAACTTGTCTTCTCTCTTTCTCTCTCACGGTTAACGACGTAAAAACCCGGAGAAAGTGATTTATCGTAAATTTGTATTGGTTGCTAAAAATATTTAGCTCTCCACATATATTCTTAATCCAAGGATATAACCTCAACTATTCAAAATGTTTTCGAATATAATTTATCTGATTACAATTTTTATAATGTCCCGAACGATATACAAATAAATGGCCCTTTTAATATATTGAGTAGGTACGTACGTACTCGCACGTATGTGAGATAAGGTGGCCGCTGTGAACATTGGAAATAATAATTTGGAAGTAGGACTTGCAGTTCTCGAACGTCGGACTCGGACTGAAATATCGCCGATTAACTGCACATGCTTCAGATTTAACAATCTTTACGATATTCCGAAGGAAAACAAATGGCCGGGGCGTATTTCAAAGCCAAGATTCCAGTCAGTGAAACGTGTGTGTGTACGCGAGTTAGGCGACGAAATGATTCTTTAAACATCTGCTGACCATTTTTGTAAGCGGAAAACATTACTTTTGAAGAATGGACTCATTTTTTTGGATTTCTAAGTAACAACGCGGGAATATTTTTGAAATGTGTTTTCGCAACCTAAAATCATAAATTACATATTTTTTAGTATTTGAAACTGCCATAGTAATAATAATAATATTTGGACGATTTGTATAGCGCCGTTTTTGTGAAAAATCACCTCAAGGGCGCTGTACAGATCTTATTTTCTATCATTACATATTAATTCCTAGTTTAAATAAGAAAATATACAGGAACATACTTACCTGGCAGGTCCCATCAGATAGACTCAATTATTAACTTAAAATTATGATTGTGACTTTAATTTTTTTTCCGATTTAGGGCATGGGAGCGAAATTATTGACACAATTTCTAAAAAATATCAAAGTAAACCACACCAAGAAACATTTTATCTTTTTTAAATTTTTATAGTGAATACCGCAGAAGAGTCCCAACTTCTCTCAACCGTCTAGAGCTAGTGAGACTATGACATCCCCAATTGGGGTACGTTGCGAGGCTGAAGGTAGTAGGGAGGGGAAGGAGATGGGAAGAGGAAGGTTGGGAAGTACCTCGCTATTCAGATCTGGTCACCAAACACAGCTAAAAGCCATCTCAAGCAAATTTTCGATTCTGAATGGTGGTCTTTCACCAGGGCGATACTTAGAGTATCTACTACTCTGCAACGTGTCGCAATTATACTTTTCTATTATTTTATATGAATTAAATGTGTTATGACACATATAAATTAAATAATAAATGTTGGCATACGCCGGGTTTGAAACCGCAACCCTTGGATTCGTAGTCGAGCGTCTTACCACTCGACTATGGAGGCCGTCAAAACCGTCATATTATATTGATATTTACTGATTACGTACTCGACCAGTTTCTATTCAGAAGTATTGACAGGAGCTAATGAATATGATCACGATGAAATGTAATCATAATAAAGGTAATATGCTATGGGGAAGATTACTAGCTATTAGAAAACAAAAAAACAGACTAGTTGAAATTGCTATGGTTACAAGAAAAAAAAAATCACCAAGTTAGGGTTAATTTGAATTAACACTGGGTTCCAAGGGGTCCAAATAAACGCAAAGCGAGATTTCGCTTATTAGTGTTTTTTCATAGTAAACACATTAAAAAAACATTTTAGCTATTGAAAAGAATGTATCACTTTCACAAAAAAAAAATAGGAATCAACCACTAAATGACGCAAAAATACATCTAATTTAATTCTATAATGTTGGGTGTAAGGGTGGCGTCTTAAATTAGAATTCCAGCCGCGACAACGTCTAGGAACAGGCCGCCCACGTGGACATTTCCCGTACTGCAAGTGGAAAGGAAATGCTTCAACACGTGTTTAACATATCCTGTACGAGTGGGTACGCGTGTGGAAAATGCCAATATAATTGCTTCGGAGTATTATCTGCAGTCGAGCCGTGGAACGAAATGGAGAAATGTTGTAAAATTTTGTTAGCGTGCAATGTTTGGAGTGTTTGAATTCATGATTGGGTGAAAAGAGACATCATAATATAATACAGTGTTTATAAGTGGTACAAGCGCTTTACAGAAGGCCGAGAAGATGTTAATGACGATGAGCGTCCTGGAGTTGTAAAAAAACAAATCATGGATTTTATTCTTTGATCCGTTATTTTCAAAAGTAAAAAATCGAAGAACACACAAAAACGTGACTAACCTTTCCAGTTGTCAAAAACAAACCACTAATCCGAAATAGCTGATAATGCTAAATTATGATAGACATATATGTACCAACATAATAACAACCAAAAATCAATAATCGAATGTACACAGCCCGCGAAAATTCAAAATTCACCTTTTCTTTTTAACAGGCCTCGTAGATATAGGCTCTCTTTGTTTTGGACATTCAAACTAAGACATTGTTTTTGTTGCTTAATCACATTTTAATCATAGTTTTTGGTAGATTATTATGAAATAAATGAAAAAAAAACTTTGTATTCGACCACGGATATTATTTTAATTTTTATGACCGACCGGTTTTGCTTAGCCTATCATCAGAGTACAAAATTAAACTAGACAAAAAATACGAAGTGTGTGGTTGTACACACTCATACATACAGAGGCAAACCACAATATAAAATTTAAAAAAAAGAAAACAGTAAGAAAACAAAAGAATAACATTTAAATAATAAAAGAGAGAAAGAGACGGATAAAATGAAATATAAACAGATAAGGGAAAACGTCAAATTAGAACGTGATAAAAAAATAATGAGTTTTTTTTTTAGTGTACGGAAAATGTATCTATTATTGGACAACTTGTTTAGGTTAAGCGAAATCAGTCATAAAAAATAAAAATAAATCTGTGCTCTTATTTAAAGTTATTATTAAATTTTCATTAAATTATTATTCATATTTGTTTGTTGTATATTTAGTAAAATTGTAAAGAGATATTTGATCTTTTTTCAATTCACACTAAAAGCATAAACTCTTGTGACGATCTACGAAGCTTTGCAGAAATCACCTTGGGCTTGGAACCAGAGGTCTCGTATTCAAATCCTGGAAAATAAATTTGTACTGCTATAGAATCCAAAAACATTTTTTTAATATTTACACTTCGTGAGTGGAAGATGTTATCAGTTTTGCCTTGGAGAAAGACCACTATTCAGAATTGAAACATTTCATAAAATTGCTATTCCAAAGATAATTTTCTTTTACCAAAACCTTTTTCACAGAAATTATATGCGGCTTATGTTTGAATGCTTTATCGAAGGATATACGACAAATACTTTTTTTCAATATTCCTTAGTATTTAAGTCGATATTTCCTAGAACAACAATCGTGACCGTATTTTTATATTTTGAAATTCGAATACTTCGTTCCTTGTTTTGCGGGTAAGAATTTCGCCTGTAACCCGCTCGCCACGTGCGGCGGTCGCTATGAAGAAAACACGTGTGCCAAATGCACCAGCACGTACGAGTGTATTTCCCACGCTAAAAATATTTCCCGTTGGTCAAGCGGAGCCAATAATAAACTGACCGTAGTTTCATAATTTGTTGGCGTTCATTTCTCGGCGATTTACATAACGGTATTAAGATATTCTCGGATCCTTGAAAACAAAAATTCACCCACCATGATAGTCGATTCTTTAATATTATGTGCCACAGGAAAAAAACTTCTTCAAATAATTTATGTAACGATTTCCAATTTGTACATTTGTGTAACTTATTGGACCTATCTAGTAATTGTAAGAAACAAAAAGTTTGTTAATAAATAAAATAATTTTATTGTTTTTTCCCTTTAGGGTATACAGAGTAGACAGTGAGTGCCAACCACTCTCTCTCTCTCTAAATTTCTTTCAAATTAATGCATTTTTAACATATTTCTATTTAATATGTAGCAAAAGTTCACTACAATACTATTTATAGTAAAATAAAACATTTCTTGATCCGAGCACTTGTTACTAAAAAGTGTTTTTTACCTTTGTTATGTTACACTTGTTTTGCTATACTATGTACCCCTACTGTAAAAGCCTAATGGGCGATTATCAAATAAATAAATTTATCTACTTCGAGTAACAATATATGGAGAGAGAGCCAATTATTTTTACCAAACCTATACAAATTTGGGATAAATCACATTCTCCGGGTTTTTACGTCGTGCACCATGAGAAAGAAAGAGAAAGAAAAATTTCCCAAATTATCACACCACTTTAAAGTATTACGAGGATGTTCTTCGTGTTCCGCGTCTCCGTTGACTTCGCCCACACGTTTTGATATGCGACGTAAATGGACATAACTCAACGGTTTTTTAGGTTATATGCTATATTTTTGTTTATAACAATACTGTGACAAAGTGGTTATACGAATAAACAAAAACATTATGTCGACATGTGCTATGAATGGATGAATAAATACCATAGCCCTAGTCCTAGCCACGCCCAGGTCTAGCCGAGTCCGGCAAACCTCATCAAAGCTGACTACAGAAGCGCTCTCTCTTGTATATTAATGCTCTGAGGTAATTTTCGTAGACTGACGACCTTCATGGTCGAGTGGTAAGACGCTCGATTACGAATCTGGTCGTGGGTTCAAACCCGGCGCGCGCAAATATCTTTTATTTGATTAATAATACTCTTAGTTAACCATTTTCAATCGAAAGGTCGCTTAATTCAAAAAGCTTTAGCCGTTTGTGACCAGATCTGAATAGCCAGGTACTTTCCAGCCTTCCTCTTCCTCACCTAATTCTCCTCTCAACCACCCTCAGCCTCACAATATATCCCAGTTGGGGATGCCATAGTTTCACTAGCTCTAGACGCTTGGGAGCAGTTGGGTCTTTTGTGCGTTTTTGTTTTTTTATATTGAATACCGCACAAGAGTCCCAACTGTCCCAACCGTCTAGAGCCAGTGGGAATATGGCATCCCCAATCGGGGTATGTTGTGAGGGTGAACTTAGTAGAAAGGGGAGGAGATGGATAAGAGGAAGGTTGGGAAGTATCTGGCTACTCAGATCTGGTCACTAAACACGGCTAAAGCTATTTCAAGCAACGTTTCGATTCTGAATGTTGGTCTTTCACCAGGGCGATACTTGAACTGTCTACCACTCTGTTATTTACTATAAAAAAAATACTACTCGGTATTCACTTTAAAAAATATATTAAAAAAATACTTTTAAAAGAACGGTAAACTGGGCAAACTCTGCAATAATTTGCTGTACCTTTTGTAAGATTTGAGATAAAAATGCTTAATTTTCTTTGTGCATGAAGTAAAAAATCTTTTTACGGTTGTTCAATTGCCGAGCAGATATATCACATTGAGAATTCATATCTTTGATCTGCCCAATATCGCCCACAGTGTTCTCGCAAAGGCGGTCTCATATGATAACATCACACGAGTTTAAATTCATTGCGAAAAAATTAAGGAACTCAGGATGCGCGAATATTTTGGGCATATAATGGCGAACGATAAATGTAACACGGTGATTGTGGAGAAAAATGGAAATCTGGTAGACAAACCACGTCTTGCCCGAAGAAACTTTGAAGTGGTACATCATCTCTCCCACACTCTCCCATCACGGTGGAGATGGGGACCTGGTTTTAGCTACACTTTTACATATTTTTCCATCTTCTTAAATTGGATTAGTGGTTTGTTTTTGAAAACTGGTAAGGTTAGTCACGTTTTTGTGTGTTCTTCGATTTTTTACTTTTGTATTTCCACAACTCCAGAACGCTCATCGTCACTAACATCTTATCAACCTTCTGTAAAGCGCTTGTACCACTTATAAACACTTTTTTGTGACAAAATCGACTTGCCGAATGCCACAGTCAAGATTTTAAGTGGGTTGGAGCACTTTATTCCATTTTTAACGCAAAATTTAATACATATTCTTTGATCCATTTTTTTCAAAAGTAAAAAATCGAAGAACACACAAAAACGTGACTAACCTTTCCACTTGTCCAAAACAAACCACTTATCCAAAACGGCTGATATGATAAACATATGTGTACCAACATGACAAAAAAAAATCGATAATCGAATGTACACAGCCCGCGAAAATTCAAAATACACCTTTTCTTTTGAACAGGCCTCGTATGTCATCTTTGGGATAATGTGTGGAGGGATTAATACCGTACAAGTTATAAGTTAGTTAGGTTAGTTGAGTTTCAGTAGTTAGTTGCTAGCCATAAGTCCCAATTGTAAGTCACTAGTTTAAAATCATAGTTGTTAACCATTAGTAATAAATCTTAGCTGTAAGTTAATAGTTTAAGTCTAAGTGATTTTCCCACCAAAACAGCCCCACATAAGTAATCCATTTATTATTATTGTTATTATTAGAACTAGTAATCTATTTATTATTATTGTTATTATTAGAACTCACAACTGCTTCCAACCGTTTGGAGCCAGTGAGACTATGGCATCTTCAATTGGGGTATGTTGAGAGGCTGAAGTTAGTGGGGAGGGGAAGGAGATAGGAGAGAGGAAGGTTGGAAAGTGCCTGGTTAATTCAGATATGTTCGCTAAGCATAGCTGAAGCCTCTTAATGCAACGGCTCGATTCTGAATGGTGGTCTTTCACCAGAACGATTCTGCGAGTATATACCACTCTGGACTTACTATTTCATAAAATAGCTATTTTAACAAAATGCTATTAATCGGCTCAGCAGGTAAATTACATATTGTTGAAAGCTCCTTTTTTCTTAAGATATGTAATATTTGTTGAACTGTTTAAAAAAAATATCTTTTTTAGAATGTGATCAATTTTTGCTAGAATGTTGAAAGTTTTGTAAATTGTTTGTATCAGCGAAATCAACACAGAATCAAAATAGTGTTAACATATTGTTGCAATGCAGATTAGTCGATGTGAAAAAAAAAACATTTTTTCTTTATCTTTCATTTTGACATAAGACTTTTAAACTCTTAGGATATGAAAGAGAATCTGTTAACGACCATAATAAAGCCATTATAAATCACCATAGTTCTTTAAGATGCGTTCAAACCTTGGGGTTAATTATTACTTAAGCTTTATCAACAATATGACATTAACACGCTAAACATCTCCATAGTACCAGTAATATCACCGAAAGACAAACGTTCGATAATCACACTCGTACACTTATACATTATATATACCTTCTGTATTTTTTAAATTCTTTCATGCATCGAAAAACATAAATAAATAAAAAACTGTTTTTTTTTTTGCAAAAAAACAGTTTTTTTTTTAATATTTCATATAAATACTTAATATCAAAACCTTCGAACAGTTTTTGCGTAGAGGTAAAAAAATATTGATTGTTTGCAGCTAGTAAGCAAAGTAGGTTCTCTTTGAAGTTTTATAAATAAAACTACTTTTTATCTCGGGTTGTGAAAAATAACATAGCGATGTAAAATTATTATTTATTCATAGTGTCCCGTTTTAAGCTGTCACGTCAGCGTCGCTTTAAAGGCAAAATGACCACCAGTTTTGACCAGTTTTGTCCTGCATGGAATGTTCTGATTCTCGTTTGTCACTGAAGACTTTTGTGACCCTTCAGCCATCTAAAATATATTTACCGTTTGGGAGAAGGCTTGACTCAAGCGACACAAGTTTGGGACTTTTTAAGCTTTGTGTCACTTCGGGTAACTCAGTGAAAGCAATAAGTTACCTGAGTTTTTTCTTTTTTCAAAATCCAACTTAGTACTGAAGACTTATGAATTTTATTGTAAAATAAATCATCTTTAAAGTACTCCGGTGTAAACTTCCCAAAATGGCGCTTCAACCCTTTTGCCTTTTCGACGACGATTTATGATTTAGAAATATCCACGTAGGCAGAAGTAATTTAGAAATAACAATTTTTATTACGTACTTAAAACTGTAAGAAATTAATTAAATACATTACTAATACGCACACAAATAATGCATCAAAGTTTGATTTAAAAATACAAATATTTTTTAAAAATTTCACAAAACGGTTATTGTTAAATCTACGTTATGAAAAAGCTTATTTAAACATTTTCCTGAAATAGTTTATGAAACACTTTCAGACTGTCGGCGCTGCCGTTTGACTTGGTTAACGATGTTTCAAATGACTGTTAATTAATCTGCCACCATCATCATGACACATTTCAATGTTGATTGTGATGACTAATATGAACTAAGAACTAAATACAACATCGTTTTATCGAATTATTTGTTACGCTGTGGAAACACAACTAACTTTTTTGGATAAAATAATTCACTGTTATGTTTTTATTTTATTTTTTATTTTAGTATCTTTTACATTAAACTTTAAAAGTATCAAAATATAATTCATATTTTTTTAAACTTAATTATAATGTTAAAACTTATATACTACTTGATATTACTAATGTATTTTAAATGGTTTCCGGTAGCGCATTATAACAGTTCATTCCTCTATAAAGTAATCTGTTGTGTGTATTGATTTTATTATTTTTTGGTAGTCTGATTTATTTGCTTGTCCTTGTACAATGTCTGAATATTCACGTTGTAAATAATTCTGTCAGAAAAATATTTTGGTAACAAGTTGTTCTTCATTTTATGTAGTTAATATCAATATGTTTAATATTAGAGTCTGTTTCACTGTTAGCCAATTAAGTTTCTCTGACATTTTAGCTTAAACATTTTATGATAAAAATATTAGAAAAATAATGCCAGTTGGTGGCGGGTTCGATTCCTAAAACAAATATTAAGACAAGGCACAATATTTTCAGTTTTTTTTTAGATAAAATTTTGTTGGAACTCAAGCGGAATAGCAAAGTAACTCGTTATTAATTAACTAATTAAAAACCTAGAGTAAATTTATTTCCTTGATTTTCACAGAAGTCTTATTACAATTAAAATAATATTAACAGTTCAATAAGTTACTTGTGACATCAATGTGATAAATCAATGTTTGAATAGACGGCCTCCGGGGTCCAGTGGATAAGACGCTTGACTAAGAATCCAGAAGTCAGGGGTTCAAATTCCGGCGTGCGCAAATAAAATGTATGTAATTAATGTGTTATTTCACATTTAGTTCATATAAAATAATGTATTGTTTATCTGCGGTACGTTCCAGATTGATAGATACTTTATGTATCACCTCGGTGAAAGATCACCATTCAGAGTCGAAACGTTGTTTAAAATAGCTTTAACCGTGTTTGGCGACCAGATCTGAATAGCCAGATAATAACGATATTTGGATAATTTGAATAGCGCCGTATTTGTGAAAAATCACCTCAAGGGCGCTGTACAAATTTTAAATTCTAGTTGATATTAATTCCTAGTTCATATAAATGCACAGCAACATGGTACATCTAATGGTTCCATGGTACAGGTACTTCCCAATCTTCATCTTCACATCTTCTCCCTCTAACCACTACCTGAAGCGTCACAACATATCCTAATCGGGGATGCTATAGGCCTACTAAGGTGACTCAATAGACTCTAAAGTTACCTGCCAGGTAAGTATGTTTCTTTGTATTATCTCTGTACATAATATAAATAAATTTTATTTGCCAGAGATAATATGTAGTCAATATTTAAATGTAGCCTACGAATAACGACTGTATAGCGCGTTTGAGGTTGTTTATCACAAAAATTATCACAGATATATACAGACTATACAAATTATCACAGTTAAAAAAAATAATAACAATTAAATTAATAAATTAATATATCTAAAATTATTATTATTATTACTGGTAACATACCGTTGGGAGTAGTTGAAACTCTTGTGCGGTATTCATTATGAAAAATAAAAATTACATTAAATATTTGAACCGCATTTAAAAATGTTTTATAGGTTGTAATAAATTATTTTCATTTTGTTGAAATTATCATTATTTCATAATTAAAACTACATGACTTCCTGGACGTTCAATCAGAAATATCATGTGTGCAATCAGATGAAACGCGTCCGCCATTTCCCCAATTAAGTCGAATCGCTCTGTGCAAGTGAAATTTCCATTCGCTTATTTATGAAATTAAATATTTACACAGCGATCCATCACACATTCGCTGAAAAACCGAAAACCGCAAACTCTAGGGGTATTCAATCAGCGGATTTATAGTCCCCGGTCCAGCGGACACGAAGCCAGGGGTTACCAATGTTGATTTTAATAGTGAATGAAAGGTTGAACCGAAAGTCAATCGATGCGATCGTTAAGCGATTGAATTATTTTTATAAATCAGGCTAGTTTTTGAGTCCGGTTGGTGTCCGTGTGAACTGAAATTCGTAATTTGTTGCCGGTGTTATGTAGTGACATTTTTGGAATTGTTGCTTAATACGCGCAGTGTGAAACATTTTACTTACTGACCACCAGTGGCGTGCAGAGTTTTAGATCAGGGTAGGTAGTAAGAAACACAGCAGATTATTAGTAGAGATAGGTATCTACAAAAATGTAACTGATTGCATTTGGATTTTTTCTGTTAAAACACAAAAGACACTAACACAGATGAGCCACTTTAACACGCAACAGTTCACAGCATACATATTTTAAATAGTCTAGTGAACAAAGAATAATCTACTCTGACGTTGGCGGCGTTTGAGCATAAGTAGTTACTGCGTTTGATACATTGTAGTTAATATTTTCTGTGTTTCTATTTATAATTTAGTTTGTATGTTATTTTTCTTTTACTAATTACTTCATTTCTTATACTGCATTTTATATAAAATGCATAAGTTTGATTACTTTGTATTGTATATAATTGTAGTAACAAATGTAATGTTAATTTCCCTTGTCACAGAGCGAGTTTTTATAACTCATCGGGATTGCTATAGAGCAAGATATAATAAAGGAAAGGCAAGGCAGAGATAATGGAATGCCATACAACTCTTTCTTGGCAAACACTCCTTGATTTATTCACATTCATACATAATCTCATACAAACTCATCTGTTATTCAGACTTTTGACATGACTCAACTCAAGTATTTGATTCACTTGATCGTGCCATGTCTTCTTTGAGAGTGTCCCGACTTCTTCTACCATTCGGTTTCCCGTCAAATATTCTTCTCACACTTTTTTCTTTGTTTGTCCGCTCTACGTATTCAAACCATTTAAGCCTCTCTTTTTTAATCTTTTTCATTACGCTCGCACCACCCTTGCATTATTTTCAGATATCCACATTTTCAACACATACGCCTCATAAATCTCATTTCGACAGCATTCAATCTACTTTTATCTTTCTTCTGCCAGATCATGCCTCACTGCCATACATCAGGGGTTGCCATGTTGACATGGTTTTACAGCACATCCGCTTCAGAGATCTCATTTATACAGCAATCAGCCTACTTTCATCGTTTCTCTGCCAGTTCCATGCATCACTGCTGTACATCATGGTTGGTATAAGTACTCCATTGTGGACTGCTAGCTTTGCTTTTTCGGACATTGTTTTACTTGCGCCAATAGCGTTTAGTCCTCCATCAATGGAGTTTCTTAGAGTTTAGATCAAGTTCCATTCGAATCTTAGATTAATTAAATAATGTAGACACGTTACTGAGACAATGCGCGTGGATGCAATACATACACATACCTGAGAATTACTACGTTTAGTTTCACACAAACATTCGTTCGATAGACAAGCTGTCACCAGCTGCCACAAACGCGTCGCTGTAAGATCCTTTCTGAGAAAAAATGCCTTGAGAGGTATAAAAATCATTAGGCAGTAAAGAACATATCTCATGGCGTTTCTTTCCATTCATAATTACCCACAAATCACTTATTATTTCAATTAAATAAATATAATTATTCACATGGTTTAAAGGTTCATGAAAACGGTGTGAGATAGCGAATACAGAAATACATAAGTGTGTGAAAGACAACCAGAGTTAGTAGCGCAATACCCGATTTTAACAGTAGCGTGGGACGTTCAAATAGCTATCTCATCCTTACACACATATTTTTGAATGGCTATCCTTTTGCGCGAGTGAAACGGAATACAAAACGTTACTAGTGCTGCTATATTTTTCTTAAGATGTGTATGAACATGTCGTGTTTTGTATTGTATGTCTATGATTCGAATTAATGTTTTTCACTGGCTTGATTTTTAAAAACATAATTAAAATTCATGGACCCCGTAAAAAGTCTGTTTTCTCACCACTTTTATGAAGTGATTACTATTTAACGCAGGTCGATCAAAGTATAATGGAGACCTATTAATTTATCCATTACCAACATTCTTATGGCGGGGGCCTAAATGCGCCAAGTAATATTTCATTTGTACACGAAGCCGCGTATAAATTTGTCGACGACCATTTATCAGGGAAATATGGCGCCTGTTCTGTCTATTAATAATTTATATACATTTTCCCGGTGCCTCACTTACTTCTTCGCCCTCGTTCTGTATACACGAAATGTCGATGACCCAAATGTAATATCTAAGCATTTTATTATTTTATTCTATTTTTTTCACTCATGTCCTTCTCTTTTTTTCAGGGTTTAAAAATGCCGGTGACATTTATATGTAATTTATTTATTTACTTTTTTTTTGTTTCTTACATTATTTTTTTTACATTACCTACCTCACTAGGTCATTAAAAGCTTTTCTGAGGTAGGTGACAGTGAGTACAAATGGAATAATATAAAAAAAATGTTGATATTTGTTACACAATTTTAGATGATGCAACAGATACTGACCGTAAAACTCTCTTGATACCATATAAAATACATTAAAAGTAGGTAAAGTTACAAGGCACTAAATTCTATAATTAATGATAGTAGATATTGAAGGATGTATATAAATTCGCACACATAGAGCTAACGCGATTTATTTCAATGTGCCACTTTGGTATCAGCCAGAGTAGTAGATACTCCAAGCATCGCCTTGGTGAAAGACCACCATTCAGAATCGAAACGTTGCTTGAAATGGCTTTACCCGTGTTTGGTGACTAAATCTGAATAGCCAAGTACTTCCCAACCTTTGTCTTGCCCATATCCTTCTCCTCCCCTCTACCTTCAGCCTCACATTATACCCCGATTGGGGATGCCATAGTCTCACTGGCTCTAGACGGTTGGGAGCAGTTTGGACTCTTGTGCGGTATTCACTATAAGATAATATTAAAATTACAGGAAAGTAAACAGTAAACGTGTGAGATATTATGTTCGAACAAACGGTAGAAAATGTTAATGAATGAATGTTATCATTTAAAATTTAGTGTCTTTATTTTCTTAAATCGCTCTTTTTATTATTTTGTGAATACTTTTCAAAGTTTTGCATTTGAATTAAGGATAACCCTATTATTTGTCGAATTATCAGGCGGAAAGGCTATTGAAAAAAGAGTGACTGCAAGAATATCCAAATGGAGGACTGAACCCTGTTGGCGCAAATAAAATAAAATGTCGATCGAAGCGAAGGTAGCAGTCCACAACGGAGTGCTTAAAGCAACCATGTTGTATGGCAGTGAGGCATGGAACTGGCAGAGGAAGGATGAAAGTAGACTGAATGCTGTGGAAATGAGATCTCTGAGGTGTATGCGCGTAAAACCATGTATGACCGTGTTAAAAATGTGGATATCCGGAAAGAATGCAAGGCTGATGTAAGCGTAATACATAGGATCAAGAGAGGGACGCTTAGATGTTTTGGGCATGCAGAGCGAATGAACGAAGAAAGGAGCGTGAAAAGCATATATGATGCGAAAGTGAATGAAAATAGAAATCGTGGACTCCCGAAGAAGACATGGCACGATCAAATGAAACAAACACTTGAATGTGAAGAGTCACATTAACATAAGAGTATGTATGCGACGATGTATGAATGTGAACGAAGAGAGGATTGTGTGCCAATACAGTTGTATGGCGGCCCTCCAGGCCTACTCTTACGGAAAAACGACACGATGGTTAGTTAGTCAATAATTCAAGTTGTATCCCCATCTGTTGGTTGTTCGGTAGTTTCTAGAAAATACAATTTGTTGGCAGTAACACCATGTTATCGTTAGTAGTCTTTATTGACAATTCATTAATTTGATAAAAACACACGTTGTTTTAATCCACTTTTATTTTTCGATTCAATAGAATTTTCATCGGGACTTAAAAATATACTAATGAAATATGATGCATGTGCATATATATATAATTGTGAAAATGGGGAAACGAGAGATATAATATTAGGAGGGAGACAACAATATAACAATAGGACAAAAGGAACGTATCATATAATTTATTATGTTAAGTGGGCGAGGGGGAAACCAAGGTGTGTTTTTATTTAATTAATCATGCCAATCCACAAAGTGTTTGTTTATTGCGATAATCATTAATTCGAGGTTATAAAAAATTATTGTAATGATAAGATATTAAGAGTAATTTGAAATTTTTCATGAGTCACTGGTTTATACATTACGTTATTTGTTATAAAAGTTATAAGCTACCCAAATCAGTTATTGATGTGTGTTATCTTGTCAAAATATGCTTTAATATTTTGGCTATTATGACTGTGTTAGATAACTTACTAACTAACCATCACGCCGTTTCTCCACAGGGACGAGAGGACAAACCGCCATACAATTCTTTGGTTTCTTGTAAAATTGAATGTGCGAAGTAACTAAAATAAAATAAATAAAACCATACTGAAAAACTAAAAATCACCAGTCGCCTTTATTAACACTCTAGGGTAATTATTTACAACTAACTAACTAACTAACAATCACGCTGTTTTCCGCAGGGGTAGGTATAAAGGACGGACCGCCATAAAACTCTGTCTTGGCACACACTCCTTGCTTCATTCACATTCATACATCGTCTCATACATACTCTTCGCATTACCCGATTCAAGTATTTGATTTACTCGATCGTGTCATGTCTTTCTCGGGCGTCCTCGACTTCTTCTTCCATTCACTTTCGCATCATATAGTATTTTCACACTCCTTTCTTTGTTCATTCGCTCTCCATGCCCAAACCATCTAAGCGTCCCTTTCTTAATACCAATTCGTTACGCTCACATCAGCCTTGTTTTCTTTTTGGATATCCATATTTTTAATACGGTCATACATGGTTTTACGCACATACGTCTCAGGGGTCTCATTTCCACAGCATTCAGTATACTTTCATCCTACCTCTGCCAGTTCCATGCCTCACTGCCATACATCAGGGTTGGAATAAGCACTCCATTGTGGACTGCTAGCTTCGCTTCTTTGGAGAACAAATACATAATTTTCGAAGAATTCTCATAAAAAAATAATTGTTTTTTCGATACATTTCGAGTGAAGTGGTTCCAAGAAAACCTCGCGGTCTTGACAGTTATCGGTTGGCTGAATCGAAGCCTCCATCACACCTCACTATTTTGACGGATACGGCTGAACCTTCGCTGACGCGCCCCTCGCGGCACAGACGCGCCCCAAAGCGATTCCAGTGAAATATTTTGCTCCATTTGTTATCGCCTAAATCTTCTGACAGCCTGTCAATTATTTTTCCGAATGTCAAGCGGTCTTTCTAGAATTAGGCCTTGGATTTTTTCCATCTCGCTGTACGCGGAGTGTATGAGGAGATAGGAGGTGCCGAGAAGATATAAAACGTGAAAATAAATTGATTGTCGTCTGTTTGAAAACGTGTTACTTTTTAAATTGGCAATTTAGGGGTGATGTAACTCGCTGATTGGATTTTATGAACGGTTTGTACTTCTTTCCACGGCGGACATTGAGATTTTTATTGAAATCCATTAAGGTTGTTCGTAATAAGAATACAAAAAAACGCGTCCTTGTACGGGGGAAGCGTTGCGTGTGTTGAAGTGAACGGTGATTTTACGAAATGGTTTAACATTACAAAATATATGAAACAAGACTGTGTAATTTCACTGTGGTTGTTCAATTTGTACATGGATAATTGCATGCAAGAATTGAAAGGTGTAGAAATGTGCGCAAAAATGAACAACACTCAAAGTATGTTGCCTACGATGCGGTGATGATTTCTGACAATATGGAAGATCTACAGTTTCTCGTGTCTAGGATGAACCAAGTATATATGCAGAATGAGTTGATGATGAATGTAAGTAAGTCCAAAGTCATTGTGTTTGAAAGAGAGAGTACGAGAACAGCGTGCAATATAGTTGTAAATGATGAATACTTGGAGCAAGTGGATGAGTTTGTGTATTTGTAAAGTATGTTTACGAGAAATAGAAAGGCCCAAATAAGAATTGTTAACTCGTATCCAACATTTTAGCTAATTAATAATGTCCGTTATCAATATTGCATTAAAAAACCCTTTTGAATGAATACAAACATTATTTCAGTCCAAAGTGTATTTTGTTTTCTTTGATTTCTCAATAATTATTTATTTAAAGGGTTTTTCGGCTCTCTTGAACATTGTAATACAATATATGATACGTGTAGTCAACTTATGGCCATCGATATCATTGTAGGCAGACAGGCTGACAAGGATATCAAGCTGATAAGGATTTCAGGCTGATAAGGATATCAGGGTGATAAGGATATCAGACTGATAAGGATATTGAAAGAAAGGTGAATGTAGAAAACTCCATTAATGGAAGACTGAACGCTGTTGGCGCTAGTAAAAAAATGTCCAAAGAAGCGAAGCTAGCAGTCCACAATGGAGTTCTATACCAACCCTGATGTATAGCAGTGAGGCATGGAACTGGCAGAGGAAGGATGAATGTAGACTGAATTCTGTGGAAATGAGATTCCTGAGACGTATGTGCGTAAAATCATGTATGTTCGTGTTAAAAATGTGGATATCCGGAAAGAATGCAAGGCTAATGTAAGCGTATTGAATAGGATCAAGAAAGGGATGCTTAGATGTTTTGGGCATGTAGAGCGAATGAATGAGTGTGAAAAGAATATATGATGCGAAAGTGAATGAAAGAGGAAGTCGGGGACGTTCGAGGAAGACATGGCACAATCAAGTGTATCAAATACTTGAATCGGGCCACGTGAAGGGTCAGAATAACAAAAGAGTTTATTTGAGACGATGTATGAATGTGAACGAAGCAAGGAGATATTCCAGATCTCAGAATGAGTGGTGTTATCTCATAAGTTCGATAAAATACATAGAAAAAATACAAAAAAAAAAATACGAAGATAATAAATAAAATAAAATGAAAAATGGTGATAAATAATAATATTAATAAATTAAAAAAACATTTAGCTTCATTTCAAGACATCGTGAATTGACTCCATTGTTTATAAACGGGTCCATTGCTGCCATCACAGGAGTGTTTTTGCTCGTGCCTATTCTTACTCTGTAGTTGGCGATGCTGACAACTGAACTAATAATAATAACTTTAATTTTGCACCCTAATGATGCTTAGGCTAAGTGAAACCAGTCGGTGATAAAAATAAAAATAAAACCTATGCTCTTATACAAAGTTTTGTTTTATTTTCAGTTGTATTAATTTGAATTTGCGACAAAAAATCGTTCCCATAAAACGTCTAGTGACATTAACGATAGTGTAAATTGTACTCGAAACCAAGAATTTCATAAAATTTGATAGTTGGATGCTGGAGATTCATGATAAATTTGCTGATTTTTTAATAAACGCTTTGAAATTGCCATTTTCCACTTCAAAGGCTCATTTATCAGTAATCGATAATATTGGAATAATTCTTTCTAGGAAGAGGTGTGGGAAGACGGATGCGAAATTCAGTAATAAAATTAAGAATTAGACCGAAATGGAATCACTCTCCTTCTGGATATAAATTATGGTTATTCTCATCTTCAGTCGATTTGATGGATTAGTTATCAAACTTTGATTTAATGAGGTGATCAATTTTTACTATGGTGAATAGTTTTAATTTTATTTATTTATATCAGCAAATAAGTCATGACAATAATGCGACGAAAAAAAAAATAAGCAAGAAGAATATTGAAGAATTCATAAATTTAAAATACTCTGTAAGAACCATTGAAATGCAAGAAGAAGCAAATGAATCTGACCACCAAAAAATAATAAAAACAATACAAAAAATGCTTACTTTATAAAGGGATGAAATGTTATGATGCGCTGTCTGAAATCATCAAAATTATGCCATTTAGTTAATTTAAAACATGTTATGTTATGTATTACTATAAGCACTTTTTATGCACTGTTTATGCGTTTGTTTTTTTAAATATGCAAATATATATTAATCGATGTTTGTTTTGTATGATGGTAACTGTTCTTTAGAAGAACTATGATATATTAATTTGGACACGCTGAACTCAGAACTTAGTTTTGTGAGAGCACTGAGAAGCATTTACTCAGTCACTTAATTTTTTGAAATGTTGTCAAAATAAAAGAACACATTTTTGCGAATTTTCATTAATTCAAAATTGAAAACAAACATCAATTTTTTTAATGAAGAGCGAAAGTAAACAATGACTTTATTGCTGTAATTCTTCGAACAATGAGACGAGGAGTATTAAATAATTCATTAAATGTTATTCTGTCAATCATTAATAAGTCGATAAACATAATTAAACTAAAGGAAATGGAAAACAAATAGCTGTTCGGGAAATGGTTTCCCGAAGGAATGATGACAGCGACCCGGGAAATTACCAGAGAAAACATTTAGCTAAGGCATTTAATAACAATAATTAGGAAACATAATTATTATTTAGACAACGTATTTTTCCCAACGCTTGCTATTTTTATAACTTAGATATTAGAAAATAAACGCGGAAAAAAAAACAATATTATGCCGTTTTGTTATATTTGTTGATACTAAGTGGATTAGCTACATAGCTTGTAATGGAGGTAACTTAACTAACTAACTAACCATCACGCCGTTTCCTCACAAGGGTAGGCAGAGAGGACGGACCACCATACAACTCTGTCTTGGCACAGACTCTTTGCTTCATTCACATTCATACATACGCTTCTGTTAATCTGACTCTTCATTTGGCCCGATTCAAGTATTTAATAATAATAAAAATAATTATTATTTTTATTTTATTTATTGAATTTCTTATATATGACAAACTGTTATTAATTTAATACATATAATAAACAATATTTTGTATTTGTTTATATAAATTCAAATTATAGTACCATATATAAGAGCAAGATAAGAAAACAATTTAATAAATTAGATTCACTTGATTGTGCCATGTCTTCCTCGGGCGTCTCCGACTTCCTCTTCCATTCACTTTCGCATCACATAGTCTTTTCACGCTCTTTTTTTTGTTCGTTCGCTCTACATGCCTAAATTATGCTTACATCAGCCTTACATTCTTTCCGGATATCCACATTTTTACCACGGTCACACATGGTTTCTTGCACATACGTCTCAGGAATCTCATTTCCCCAATATTCAGTCTACTTTCATCCTTCTTTTACCAGTTTTATGCCTCACTTCCATACACTAAGGTTGGTATTAGCACTCCATTGTGACCGCTAGCTTCGCATCCTTCGACAATTTCTTATTAGCGCAAACAGCGTTCAGTCCTCTATTAATAGAGTTTCCTGTATTCACACATATTTCATTATCCTTATTAGCCTTTCCACCTCTCGTAAACATACTTCTTAAATATAAAAACTCATCCACTTGCTCCAAGTATTCATCATTCACAATTATATTGCACGCTGTTTTCGTTGTCTCTCTTTCAAAAACTGTATTACTTTCATCTTAACGCCAGAGGTCATCGTTCAATAGTTTTTGATGAATTTGCAGATAGAGTTATGTTCATATAAATCAAAATTCGATGTAAGTCATTGAAATAATTTTAATAATCTTCAATGTCAATATCTCCAGAAATAGTCAGAAACTAAAAAAAATAACGGTCGTGACCGAGACTCAAACTTAGAACCTCTACTCCTATCCGGGAGTAACGTCTTTGCTGATTGAGCTACCGAGACCTTATTACAAACCGACTTTTTAACCGATCTCATACGTCCTTGAAGATTATAAATATTCTTTTTTTTCAATTCTACTGTTAAAGACTGTCATCTTTTGATGGTATGTAAAACTTTACTCGAGCACATATTGTATACCTAGAAGGTGTTTTTATATAAGCCGTCCATTTTTATTTACAGAAGATCTTTTGACTTCTTACAAAGTCGAGATTTAATATTTTAAAATAATAATTAACTTCAAAGATCCTGTGCCAATGTTATTCTTTTAAGTTTCTAGCTTTTTCTGTTTCATATTTACGTTAGAAAATTATTGATTTTATTTTGATAATTAATTTTAAAATTTAAAGTGTAAAGCTTTAAAGTTAATTCTAAATGAAAAATATTATTTTGAATTGATGGTTTTTATAACATATTTATATATAATAACGTATGTCCTATTTTACTGATGACTGATTGACAGTTCAACAAACGCGAGCAAGTAAGTAGGTTCTTAACCAATATGAAACATGAGATATTACATTCGTGAGATTTGAATATTTTGTGAGACATAATTGTAAAGGATGACTAAGCTAAAAAAAATAAAGCTGCTGTATCTTTATTTCTTGTAAAGGTTACCATTAAAAAATATACATTTTTCTCTTTTTTTTACATTATCTACCTCACTAGAATATAAGAACTTAGTCTGAAGAAAGTGACAGTCATTATATAATATAAGAAATACAAATTTAAGGTTTTTTAAGGTTCTGTCACATTTGATCTGAATATAAATTGAATTTTACAGGACACATTACACTTGTCAAGGGAAAAAAGAAAATTGTCTTCATCGTTGTATTTCTATTAGGAGAGAACTGTACCAGGTTCATACTAGTAATTTAATAATTTTAAATAATGATCACTTAAGGTGGTGTTACCAAGAGTGTCATTGAATCATGCAAACACACAATTTTGGCTTTTTTATTCGATGTGTAAAAAAACATTCATTTTTATTATTAAATGTTGTAATTCATCCGTGGCCTAGTTATCATAGTTTATGGTAATCCCTGATTTTACCACATAGTAGGAGCTTGGAATATCAATGGAACCTTTCATATAGAAATTTGCACGCATCGACACCGTTTCTTCGTGCATATAAAAGCTGCTAATAATCAAAATCCTTACTAAATATTTTTTTTCCTTTATGACTATTAAACTTATTAAACTGACTTCGTGTATCCTTAGGCGACCAGTTCAGCTTTAAAAGCTCCATCAAAGCCGAAGTTAAGCTGGTCTCGTATATATATATCGTATATTTGCGGCACGTTCCAGATTGTTAGATACTCTTAGTATCGACTTGGTAAAATAACACTAGTCAGAATCGAATCGTTAATTAAATTGGCTTTAGCCATATTAAGTGACCAGATCTGAATAACCAGGTATTTTCCAATCTTCCCCATCTTCTTCCCTTCCCCACCACTTTCAACCTCACAACATACCCATGGGGATGCCACAGTTCCACTGACATAAAGACGGTTGGGAGCAGTGGCGGCTCGTAACTTTTTAGTGTGCTAGAGTGGTATGATTGAAAAAAAACGTCATCATTGATGTTGTTGTAGCCGAACACATTTTTAATTTTTTTTTGAAATTTCTACTTTTTGCATGAAGATTTTTCAGAAATCCGTGCAGTGCACACCAAAACTGAAAAATCCTGAAAATCTTCATACAAAAAAAAAATCTTGAAAAAAAATAAAAAATCATTTTCGGCTACAACAACACTAACCATGTCTTATTTTTCAATCTTAGCACTCAAGCCCACTAAAAACTCACGAGCCGCCACTGGTTGGGAGCAGTTGGGACTCTTGTGCGGTATAGACTATAAAAAATAAATAATAGCACACTAAAAGAAAATTTGATCATAATAATTGTTTTTCTTATATTCTTAATTTGAATTACATTCTTAATTTATTTATTAAATCTTTCTATTCAGTGTTTCCAAGTACTCGCTAAATGTAAATATTTCGCCCGATATAATCAGTGACGGCTCGTGAGTTTTACGTGTGTTACTAAGATTGAAAATACGACATTGCCAGTGTTGTTGTAGCCGAAAATGTTTTTTTTTTTTTTTTTTTTTTAATTTTATGAAGATTTTCAGGATTTTTCAGTTTTCGTGGTGCACTGCACGGATTTCTAAAAAATCTTTATACAAAAAAATAAAACATTGAAAAAAATTTTTTTTTCGCCTACAACATCAATAATGACGTTTTTTTCAATCTTACCACTCTAACACACTAAAAAGTTACGTGCCACCACTGGTTATAATTCATTTTTAAACCTCACGTACTGAACGTAAGCTGAATTATTGATGGTTCCATAATAATTAATACAAATATTATCATTGTTTGCAATTGGAATATACGCAGTTACTAAGTGATAGCTCAGCATACATTTGCGTCTTCACCATAAATAACAATTATGGTTCCATTATGTTCTAATCCACTGTCTATATGAATTTATTATATTCCTTTATGAGTTGTCATGCATATGTCACTAGCCTTAGAGCAATAATGTACCAGAAGGGATAGCTTGTGTAGTCAGGATTGTAGATTTTTTCCTGACTCGGACGTGGCTAGGATTTTAATGGAAACACCTTTTTACATCCATTCATAGCACATGTTGATCTAATGTAGAATTTATTAGTATAACCACACTTTTATAGTAATATTATCAACAAAAATTTAGGGTATAATCTCAAAAACTGTTGAGTTATGTCACATAACAAAACTTAGTGGGTAAAGTTGCCGGAGACGCGGGAGACGGAAAACATGCTTACATAACTAAAAGTGGTGCGATATTATGTGAAAACTAGTCTCTTTCTCTCTCACAGTTTACCACGTAAAAACCCGGAAAAAGTGATTTATCGTAAACTTGTTTCGGTTGGGTAAAAATATTTATTTTATTATTTTTGGAAAATTAACAGTAAATCAACATTCATTAGTACATATATAATAATAAAAATAATAAATCAAGCCAATCTCTCTGGCTCACTTCTACATATATATTCTTACTTTGAGTAACTTACAAACCATGAAGCCGTTTCCTCGTAGGCATAGGCAGATAGTATAGACCACTAATCTCTGTCTTTGCACAGACTTCTTGTTTCAATCACATCCATACATCGTCTCAAAAATACTCTTCTCTCATTTTGATTCTTTGCATGACTTGAATCAAGTATTTGATTTATTTGACCCGTATCTTCCTCAGGCATCCCCGACCTTTTATATCGTTTACTTTTACGGCATATATTCTTCTTACAATATTTTCTCCGTTTATTTGGTCTTCATTACGCTTACACCTTTCATTTTATTACTTACACCTTTCATTATATTATTTTATCTCCACATTTTTTTTACGGTCATACATGTTTTTAACATACATCCGTCTCAGGGATCTCATTTCTAGAGCATTCAGTCTACTTTCGTCTTGTCTTTGTTAGATTTTTGCCTCACTTTCATATTTCAGGATTTGTATCAGCGAATTCTTTATTATTTTGAACTGCTAGCATCCCTTTTTTTAAATTTTATAGTAGCGACTAACGCATTCAGCTCTCCAATAAAAGAGTTGACACATTTTATAATATTATGTAGATTACACAGAATACACACACAGATACACATATTTCTATGTTGGGGAATACTGTAAGCATTTGCATATTTAAAAAGGCAAAGTTCAAAGCAATACTTAACTTATCTTGAGATGACAAAATTTAAGTTTGAAGAATTTTAACTGAAAGTTCCGCCGCTTACCTGGAAAGTTTTATCAAAACTTATAAATTTCAGAGGCTGCTCCGGCCTTTTGCTGGGAAAAAAGGTGATAGGAACGTCTTGTAAAAATAGGAAAATTAAAGCTCTGAATTTTAGTCTCACGTAAAATAGTCGTTGAATAAATTTGATGAATATTAAGGAAAAGCGTTAAACTAATTAATTATCAAAGAAATGAAAAAAATAACTTTCAAATATTTGTAGTCTTATACAAATAATATGTTTTGAAAATAAAATTAATTATTTTTTTTACATATTTAAAAGACATATATATAATTGGACCGGTTTAACAAAAAAAATGTTTCTGTTCTTCAACCACACTGCCGTTGAAATGTGTTTTTTTTTCAAAGAAAGTGAATTGCAATATAAAATAGGGGAAAAATGTATTCACTCTCACCAAATTAAAGGTTTGAAAACTACAAAACGTGGGGAAACATGTCGTGGAGATGAACGGTAATCCGGTCAACGGAAGCAATCTTTCCAACGAACATTCCACTGGCACACTCTGTGTATCCTTAGGCGACCAGCTCAGGCTTAGAGGCTCCATCGAAGCCGGAGTTAAGCTGGTCTCTCAGAAGCTGGGCGTACCATGCAGAGATCATTGTAAGATAGGTACTACGATTGCACACTCCTAAGTCTTTACTCTTAAAAATAGCAGTTACCTCTATTCTAGAACGAATTGATACCCAGATTCGACGGCCTAGCGGTAAGACGCTCGATTACGAATCCAAAGGTTGCGGACTCAAACCCGGGGTGTGCAAATAATTTGTATTTAATTAGAATGTGTTATAACATATTAAATTCATATATAAAATAGTATATAGTTTATTTACGGCTCGTTTCAGTATGAGTATATGGCACTCTTGCTGTTGAATCGAATCGTTTCGGATATCGACACTTTTTGCGTCAGTGAAATCGCCTTCAAACAGCATGCTTAACAACTGCATAATATTTGTCCATCATGTTTATTTATAAAATTTTAGAAAATGTATATCTTTGGCATCACTAATTTACCTTTCTCCTGTTTTAGTATATATGCTTTGTTTTTAAGTACATCCCATAAACATTTTTTTACGTATCTTTAAAAACGCCTTGAAATCGTATTTTGTAATGTTTTTAAAATTAATAAATATTTGATTTTAATTGAAGTATCGCCCTGGTGAAAGACAACCATTCTGAATCGAAACTTTGCTTAAAATGGTTTAAGCCGTGTTTGGTGACCAGATCTGAAAAGCCAGGTACTTCCCGGCCTTCCTTTCCCTATATTTTTCCTTCTCCACTATCTTCAGCATCACAACATTTCCCATTGGGTATGACATAGTCTCACTGGCTCTAGACGGTTGGGAGCAGTCGGGGCTGTAATGCGACATTAACTATATCCAAAAAAAGAATAACGTACTACATTTGACCTACCTGTTTAGCATTGGTGTATATCAAAGAGACATGACAAACACGTACCCAACATTTGTAAGCGATTGATATTTTCCGTAAGAAAGTTGATCGTGTCCACTTCTTGTTCTTTTTGCTTTACAGCTTGAATTGAATGATTTTCCGATTTTAGTATTTCCTTTCTTCTACAACATGATCTAACCTAACCTTTTTATAACACCCAAGCCTCTTCCTTAATCTAGAAAACTTCTTTTTCTTTTGAACATAGTCACAAAACTACTTAATGTACAAATGACTGAAAATGTACCATAAGATTCCGGTAAGTGTGAAAGGTGAAGGAAGAATGAGTGTATGACACAACATGATTTCAGTTGTGATGTGAGCACGTAACAAATTTTAAATACAAAAATACATCATTCTTATATTCAGTACACAAAATAAAGTTATGCCGTCGTTCATGCAATAGGTGGTGGTCTAATGGTCAGCGTAGTTGTATTCAATACAGTTGATCAGAAAAAAGGAGAGCGAGTTTTTGTACCAAGACTCAACCTATAACAGGATTGCCGAAATTTACAAAGCTAGGCCAACCCATTCTATATAATATACATTCCTCATCTAAAATCACCAGTGGAGTAATACTTTTTCACGCAAGGATCCGTGATCCTCAATCTTCAATCTACTGCTAAACAAAAAGTTGGAAAAAAAAATTCACCGTCCGCGACATATGTAATATCGATAAGGTAATTTTAGCATAAGTTTTAGGTGCTTAAACAGTTTTATAGTTAATTAAGTTATGGCTTTTAAGTTTTGTAAAGCGCTCTCGAGGTGATATTTCACATAAGTGGCGCTGTATAAATTAGCCAAATATTAATTACTGATAGTTAAGGTAATCTTAAAAAAACCGTCAACATTTTCCACTGAAACCCTTTTTACAATATTCAATGTACCTACAATAGATAACACAAATATAAAAAAATATTCAATTATACAAATTTACAAAGAAAAAAAGCTAAATAAAATACAACTTAATATGTCTGCTAGATATCAGAATAACATTAAAATCCAAGAATTTAACACTTAGCATTCTCAAAATACCTACTTCTATCTAGGAATAACTTACTTTAACAATCTTCCTGTAAAACTAAAAACTCTAATTCGTCTTTGATAATTGTTATGGTTATTATAATTTTCCTATTTGTTTTTTTTTCTTGTTCCACAAAATTTGTGGCATCATTATGTACTAATATTTATTACTTTAACTAATTTATTTTTACTTTTACTTCTATTTTTCTCTGCTGTATTAACTAAACACTATTTTATTATTTTAGCGTAAATTCCCTCACCAAACACAAGAACCTTCTTCTTTATGGTGAGGAACAGCTTTTATGCTTATTTTGAAATACACTTTGCGAAAATTGTAACAACTACCTTAAATATTATTGTAAAAAAAAAAACTCAAATTAAATTTAAATTTTTTTATTTTTATTATATCCAGTAATTCTCGATTGCCTTTGTAATATTTTGTAATTCTTCACAGGCTTTCAAAATCAATGTTATGCTTCATGCAAAAATTGAATATTCTAGCAATTGGAAAACTTATGGACATTTATTTGTGTGCGGAAGAACGGAATGAGTTAAAAAAATCAAGGTTTGTGTTAAGTATGCAAAATTTATTGTTCCTTAGATACAAATCTAGCAAGGAAAAATGAGATGAATCAGAAAATAAATTAATGTGCTGCTATTTTTTGAAAAAGGACATGTGACATATGACATGATTACATACAATAAACAAAATTCCCTAATTTTGTTTTGGCTCTACTAAACATTTGCGTTTATTGACGCATTCTTTTCGCACACAGATATTATTATTGGTTTAATCATAATAAAAGTATTGTTAATAATAATCTAATATCCTCCATTAATAATTTTTCCATTTATTATTTTATTTTTTTCTTACGAATTTATGTTTTTTCTTTATCATAGTATACTCATATATGTATTAGAACTTTTATTTTATTTTAAATATTATTATCAATCATGGAATAAATTGCATTGCACTTCTGGAGTAAAACTATTATTATTATTATCAAAGTAAATTGTACCCGGTGTAATAGGGCACACAAGTAAACGGTATAGGCGGCGGTCCCAATGTGATTGGCCGACTCTAGACAACTAGCTTTCGCGGTACTACCCGGCTTAGTCTAGCGGCTCCAGCCCTACGGGCTAATCTTTTTGTGTCATTGTGACCCAACAAGCCGGAGAGAAATATTCATTAAAATTATTGGTGAACTAATATTATCAATTTTTATAAATGATATAAAAATAATCTAACTTAACAGCTACACATCGTCGTAGGCACTGCCATCGTGGCTTTCGCGTCCGACACATATTTCGTATAAAGTTAAGTGACTCATAAAATAATACCATTTGCAAAGCATCACCAAAGTGGACACAGGCCACACCATCAAAAAAAAAATACGCATAGCAAGATCATTTCTCGTCATTATGACTGATGTAATACTTTAAGTCACACAATCGGCCATAACCGCTTCCAGTTGTTTCATCAAAGCGGCGCACTTGCCGCGCGCGGAACACATAATGCGCGACACACAATACGCCGCACACACTCTCCAGGAATCTGCGCCCAGCAGCACATGTGCCGCCATAAATAAAAGCCAGCCCTTTGAAATACTGCGGAACAGTTCTCCCCGGCAAAATTTCACAAACAAATGAAGTATTGTCCCGACAGGGCGGGATGTACAAAGGATAACTGTCAGGAGTAAGTCAAGCCCTGTGATTTTCAAATCTCTTATTTTCACTTGAAAAACAACAAAATTACGTTCTCCTGGCATGACATGCCATTCGGCTACTGCTTGTTAAGCGCAAACGTTTCAAAAATTCTCACGAGATTCACGCGTAACATTTTATGTTTTTTTTTTTAAATATTATTTTATTTGTGGACTTCCTGATATTTTCACAAATTTGAGTATACAGTAGTATAAAATGGGCTAGTTGCCAGGTGGCAGTTTATTACGACCTACTCAGATTTTTTGTGTGAATAGAAAATTATTTAACAGTTTCCCTATCCTATGAACGTTACATCATGTAATGAATGGAAGAAGTAGTCGGGGACGCCCGAGGAAGACATGGCACAATCAAGTTAATCAAATACTTGAACCGGGTCACGTGAAGAGTCAGAATTATAGAAGAGTATGTATGAGACGATGTATGCATGTGAACGAAGCAAGGAAAGTGTGCCAAGACAGAGTTGTATGGCGGTCTGTAATCTCTGCCTACCCTTGCGAGGAAACGGCTTGATGGTGAGTTAGTTACAAATATAGTCATTTAAAACAGCAATCTAAATACAAAATACATTTTCGGGGAAAGTAATCACTTTGTGGTTTGACGCATTTCAAGAAATGAAAAAATAACTTTGTATAAGACCACGAATATTATTTCAATTTTTATGATCGGCCGGTTTCGCTTAGCCTAAGCATCATCAGGGTACAAAATTAAACCAAACAAAAAATAAAAGTGTGCGGTTATATACTCGTATACGTACATAGGCAGAACAAAATATAAAATAAAATTACAAAACAATGAGAAAACAACAGAATAACATATAAATTATAACATAGAATAAATGATTAGCACCCAAAAATAAATGTAAGTTAATAGAAATATTATAATGCAATAAATTAACAGGAATATTTTTTAAAGAGGCAAGCTATTATATCCTTCTTGTAACTAGATTCAGTGCAGTTGAATATATCTACTATTTCAGCGGAAAAATTACCCACTGTTTGCAATCTAGGTACAAGCTATAGGTATATCTAAGTAAATGACTCAGTCCTGATATTATTTTTACATTTAAAAATAATTTTGGATCGAGTGGTTCTGTTAAGTACATAGAAGGTATTTTTATGTTTATATGTTTTTGTGTGCTCATCATTTACTCCGTGTTATTTCTTTGTCACACACTATTTCGTATTATCTATTGCGCAATTATGTAAAAGCTCATTAAAGTGTATATATAATAAAATAAATAATTTCTTAAGAAACTTGAAAAAATACTAATATCGCAATTTTTTTTATCAGAAACCATTTTTTTATCACTAAATAATATTTTTATTAATTATTAATTATTAAAAATATTATTTACTGATAAAAAAAAGGTTTAAAAAAAAAATCTGCCTTGTAAGTATTTTTACTATTCAAAATAATTATTTAACTAACTAAGTAGTTAAATACCACAAGGGTGGGCAGAAGGATATACTGCCACACAACTTTGTCTTGGCACATACTCTTTGATCGATATTCATATCATATCAATAAGCTCTCATGCGGAACAATATCGGCACTGAGCGGATCCGGACGTTGGTGTGAATCAGCCTTAATGCCGAAAGGGACTTACCTACGACTAGCAAATTCAGAACGCGTGACCGTCGGCCTAATGCTACTAGGATGATTGTGTAATTTCTATTTCTATACCGTTAAGCTTGGTTTTCTAGGCCACATCTTTCAACAGCTGAAAACATTTTCTTTTTTTATAAAACTGTGTAAGATGGTACCAAAATTCGATAAATATGTATTTAATGCGTACGATTATACAATGTGGAGTGTAATTAAGTATTTTTTCATGTTTAAGGCTTGGATATCACACGAAACGTGCTTGAAAAACATCACCGCATTGTGCACACGTGCAAACTCGTAATATAAAAACGAGTCAACAATATTTCTATTTTTGCAACTGTCAATTCGTGGGGGAATTCTATTTTGATGATTACATAATACGCAGCATTTTATACTTTTTCATATATATTTTTTAAAAACCAGTTCGGTTTTGACCTGTTACGGTCAACTTCAGACTAGTTTATTCATTATACTACGGTATTTCCACATTTTAGGGGTGTCAGGAGTGGATAACAATGATTTTGCGTACCATTGTTATTCACCCCTAAAATGTGTATACGGGAGTAAGATATATATATATCTATCATAGAGTTAGGAAAAAATGTACCAGTCTGAAGATGACCTTAACAGGTTAAAATCGTTCGGGTCTTATTTAAAAGAAACAGTGGAAAAAAGCTTTATATTTTGTATTATCAAAATAATCATTGATCAATTGACGACCTGCGTGGTCGAGTGGTAAGACCCTCGACTAAGAATCCAGAGGTCGCGGGTTCAATCCCGACGTGCGCAAATGACTTTATTTATATTTTCGTGGAAAGCAATCACTTTGTGGTTTGAAATATTTAAAGACATGAAAATATAACTGTGTATAAGAAGAAGACCACGAATATTATTTTAATTTCTATGACTGACCGGATTCGCTTGGCCAAATATATAGTTTAATTTTGTACCCTGATGATGCTTAGGCTAAGTGAAACCGGTTGGTCATAAAATATTGAATAATATTGGTGGTCTTATAAAAAGTTATTTTTTCATTTCTTTAAGCTTTTATTTAATAAATATGTATCATAACATATTTTAATTCATGTAAAAAAAATATACACGATAGTATACTTGTGGCACGTTCTAGAGTGGTAGATACTTAAAGTATCGCCATTGTGAAAGACCACCGTTCGAAATTAAAACGTTGCATCAAATAGCTTTAGCCGCTTTTGGTGACCAGATTTGAATAGTCATGTACTCCCCAACCTTCCTCTTTCACATCTACTACCCCTATCTACTACCTTCAACCTCACAACATATAACAACCATCTCACTAGCTCTAGACCATAGGTTCCCAACGTGGGCGATAACGCCCCCTTGTGAACCCAGAGAAAAATAGGGGGCGTTGGAAAAAAGAGCTTTTTGTTTTCGTATTTTTCGAACATTTGTCGATTTACTAGTACTTTTCGAAAAAACGCCAGGAACCGGTTC
The DNA here is from genome assembly GCA_022651775.1 of Drusus annulatus. Lineage (NCBI taxonomy): Eukaryota > Metazoa > Arthropoda > Insecta > Trichoptera > Limnephilidae > Drusus > Drusus annulatus. Next base: position 221,429 of record JAGWCC010000347.1, on the reverse strand, counting down.
CAAAAAGAACTGGATAAATAACCGGTTCCTCGGTAGTCACCGGTAACTGGAACCGTGAACACGACAGATGGTAAGTAAAAAAAAAAAAAATAAGGGGAGCTATAGAAAAAAAATTATACCAAAGTGAGCGCTGGGCAAAATAAGGTTGAGAATCTATGCTCTAGACCAGGGGTCTCCAAACTTTCCAGCCTTAGGGCCATACTGATTACTCCAGTAAGTTCCGAGGGCCAAAACCATATTATTACTTATCACAAAAACAATAACAATAAGCCTACAACAATGTTATGAGTAGTTAGCCCATGACCATATCAATGTAGATTTCATATTAATAATTATTCAACATACAATTAGAATACTTCATAAAACTAAATTTAATTTGCTATAAAAAATATGTTCTCTAAAATGAGTTTTCAAGTATGCTAGCTCTCCGCGGGCTGGACAAAATCTGTCCGCGGGCCGGATGTGGCCCTCGGGCCGTAGTTTGGAGACCCCTGCTCTAGACGGTTAGAAACAGTCGAGACTCTTCAAAAAATAAGTCAGCAATAGTTGTAAAATTGCCAAAGTGTATAAATAAATGAATAATTTCTTTTTAAACATTGAGAATAACAAAAAGTTTTTGCATTTATTAAAAGTGCAGTCTCCGTCTTAAACAATGCTTTGATGTTATTGTTTCAAAGTTCACAGAAGAGTAAATAAAACGAAATTCTGGCGAAGAATATAAATTTTAACGAAGTCGTATTTAAAAACAAAGAAATCAGCCGGCGTTCTTCAATTCACTTCCGCCCTTGCAAAGGGCGAGAGAAAGCATGGCGCCCATAAAATATTTAAGGGTAAACAATGCCGTGATGTTTCAGGGTTCTTGTTTTAATTTTACAGATTTGTTTTCAATTTAATATTAATGGATCTAATTTAAAAAAACGCGCCGAGACGGACAGGGATAATGAAATACTGAATCTTGTATTGCGAAAGTGGGGTTGGGTAATGTTTGAGGCCATTTTTATTATTTTTGAAACGAAACAACCTTTATCTTAATAAAATACGATGATGCTACCAAGCCCCCGGGAATAAAATTAATTGTTTTCAATTTCCGATCAAATTTTAAATAATAACAGCAACTTGATATGGCCGCAATTTATAATTTCATATTTTAGACGTCGACTAGTGCTCTGAAGCTTGGAAATAAAAAAAAACCTGGTTTGCATAAAATTCAAATAATAAAAGTTGTGTTACAGTACACGTTAGACGTGTGTAAAACTATGTATGACTGAGTTAAAATGTGGAGTTCCGGAAAAAAAGGAAATTTTTACCGGACTCGGCGGACCTGGGAGACTAAGGCTAGGGTATTTATACATCCATTCATATCACATATCGACATGATGTTTTTGTTTATTCGTAAAACCACTTTTTCACAGTATTTTTATCAACAAAATATAGCATAAAACCTAAAAAACCGTTTAGTTGTGTCAAGTTTAGTGGCATAATAAAAAAATGTGGTACCGCGGTGACTCAGGAGCCCAAGATCATCCTGACAATACATAGAAGCGGTTTATTATTTGTTGTCTCTTTCTCTCGTGGTGTACGACGTAAAAACCCGGAGAAAGTGATTTATTCTAAGTTTGTACAGGTTGGGTAAAAATAATTAGCTATCTCTCCATACATTGTTACTCCAAGCCATAGACTTACTTGAAATTGTACCAGTCTGAAGATGCTAGTCATAAGGTGAAACCGGTCAGGTCAAATAAAAAAAGTAGTGGACTAAACTTTAAAAATTGGTATTATTAAAATCATTAAGGTAGATGTTAGTGTCGTGTTGACGGCCCCCGTGGTCGAGTGGTTAAGACGTTCGACTACGAATCCAGAGGTCGCGGGTTCGAATCACGGGGTGCGCAAATAAATTTAATGTAATCGATTTATGTTATTTTACATTCATTGAATATAAAATAATACATTGAATCGCCCTGGTGAAAGACCTCCACTCAGAGTCGAAATGTTGCTTGAAATAACTTTAGCCGTGTTTGAAGACCGAATCTGAATAGCCAGGTACTTCTCAACCTTCCTCTTTCCCATATCCTTCCTCTTCCCACTACCTTCAGCCTCACAACATACCCCAGCAATAATCTCATCGGCTCCAGACAGTTGGGAGTGGTTGGGACGCTTATGCGATATTCACAAAAGGCGTAATGCATAAGATGGTTTGGACATATAGAGTGGATTAACGAAGAAACGAGGGTGAAAATAATATATGACTCTAAAGTAAATGCTAAAAGAAGTCGGGGACGCTCGATGAAGACAGCACGATCAAGTGAATCAAATACTTGAGTCGGGTCATGTCAAGACTCAAAATAATATAAGAGCACGTTTAAGACGGTGTGTGAATGTGAATAAAAAATAAGAAGTGTGTATCAAGGCAGATGTTGTCTGGCGATCCATCATCTTCTCTGCCTGTTAGATAGTTAGTTTTATTCTGCATTTTTATTTTTTAATAAGTCATTAATAAATGCAAAATTGAATGTTCGTGGTGTGCGTAAACACAAATAAATCCGCACACAATTTTGTGTGTCTGTATATTTTTATACATAAATACGATTATTATTTCAATTTAAAATGATGGGTTTTGTTACGAGCCTGGTAATTCCGTAAATATTATTTTGGATATTTGTGATGAATCAGCATTCCAAATCCACTCTTCATTTTTAGTTTTTTTTTGGAGGTATCTCTCAATCAACGTGCTGTTCTATGGAACTGTCAAAAACAATATCGTAATATTTTGTTTTGTTTATTTTATATTAGTTTCTTTGTACATTCAAGTTTACAATTAGCTAATTATTTAACTTTCTTTTTAACTTTATAACATCTTAACTTACATACTACTTATTATTTTGATTTATATGCATTTTAAATACATTTTACAAGTTATTTTGAATTTTGGCATAATTTTGATGGTTTCCAGCAGAGCATTATAAGATTTCATCCCTTTATATAGTAAGCTATTTTGTGTGTTTGCTTTATTATTTTCTGGTGGTCTAATTTCTTTGCATGCCATTGTGAATATCAACACTGTAGATAATTTTGTCAGAAAAATATTTTGGTAATAAGTTGTTCTTCATTTTATGTATAAACATCAATGTGTTTAATGTAAGCATCTGTTTTACTGTTAGCCAATTTAGTTTCTCTGACATTTTAGCTACTTTTGAGTATCTATTTCGCCTAAGTATAATTCTCATTGCTCTATTTTGGAGAATTTGAAACCTGTTTTGTTCTTTGTCGTTACACAAGAAAAGAATCGTTGAACAGTAGTAAAAATATGCAGCAATAATGGAGTGTATTGTAATTGCGGTTTTTCTGCAATTTTTTTGACGAATTCTTCTCAAAAAAGAGATTTTCTCCCCAATTTTCTTTTGTGTAGTAAATAATGTGAAATCAACTGTGATTATTGTATTTTTTTAAAGAAATTAATAACCCAAATATACTTATTGATGTCATTTAAAGGAATAAAATTATTTTCATTCAGTTTTTATGTAAAAAAAAATAACCCCAAAGACAAACCGGCAAATCTCCGGCCTAGTGAATCAGCGATAAAGTGACATTGGCTGGCGATTCGCCGGCTTTCTGTTGCAATGGGTTAATAAAAATGAAAACATAATGAACTCATATTTAATTCAATGCGTTTTTTCAACTTGTTGCATTTGATCAAAATAACTGGATGTGCCGCATATATTTTAGAAAATAATTAATGCGGTGCCTATCAGAGTTTGTGATATATATATTTTTTGGCCACAAAGTGTGCATTCTAAGAGGAAATCATTAAAATTTATTCGCCCTCGCATAATTCCACCGCTCCACGCTAATTTCGACAGACTTATCACCAAACATACGCTACGAGAGCGTTCTGGACGATTCAATGTCAGGATGACATGTGATAGCAAGATGTCATTTACGGGACCACCGGCATTTCTAATTCACTGGCGCCACAGTATATAATGAAGTTTCAAATAGAGTGGTGTTTTCTTAACTTTCAGACCTACGAGAAAGTTTGCGCTAAGTTTCTAGTACCCGATGCTTAGAATGTAAAATTTTGAGGACTACAGCATTTTTTCCTCCTTTTTCTCGCACTTCCTTCTCTTATTGGAGGTTGTCTGTCATCAGGAAGAACTTCATCTCGTACCGTTCACTTAGGTTTCTTAAACACACAGGGACAGATTAGCGATCGAATTGACAAGGTAATTTTTTGAAAACAGTGGTTTTTTTTATATTTTCGCAGAAAGCAATCACTTTGTGGTTTGACATATTTAACAACACAATACACAACACACAGTAATAATTTTATTCAAGACCATGAATATTCTTTTAATTTTTATGATCGACAATATAAATATAAAATGCATCATATAAGAGATTGAAAAAAATACAGACGTAGAAGTTAGAAACAGGGTGTTAAATAATCATGAAAATTGCTCAAGTAAAAAAATTAGAGTAGTCTGCGTCAATTTAGGCTTTATTCGCATCGGCTCACCGGGAAATTCCGGAAAACCCGCGGGCTAGTCCATTTCGTGTACGCTAAAATAAAAAGTCATATTTTGAGAGTGCTCTTGTTTTTTGTTGTTAAGTTAGCAATATTTGTATATTTTATCAGTGTTTTGTGATGTTTCTTCAAATGTGAAAATTCTGCGTCAGTGAGAGAAATAGTTATCGTCTTGAATGGGATTTGAACTCCGATACCTTTCCCTAATCATGCAAGGGGTTTAAAACTAATAAGCTACTGATATAATAACAGTGAATAATCAAATTATATTTCGTATATTTCATTTTTTCTAGTGTATTTCGAGTATATGCACTATTTTTCAAACAGAACAATTGAAAAATTGGAACAAAAAATCTAAGATGAATTAAATAATGTAGGTACGTTACTGAGACAACGCGCGTGAATGTACTAAACCCAGTCCGCAAGACATTCCTGAGATTCACTGCGTTTAGTATCACACAAACATTCGTTCGACAGACAAGTTCTTTAACCGAAATAATGTGAGATAGCGAATGCAGATAGATATAGGTGTGTGGAAGACAACCGTTTCCGTACGTCGTAATCTACTTGGCTAGTCGCTCAGTATGTTCGTCGGGGAAGAGGGATTAAAACAGTAACGCGAGACGTTCATATAGCTATCTCATCCATACAGACATATTCTGTTTGGTATAGCTTTTCTTTTCATAAGCGTTATAAGCTTTGTAACGAAAATCAAGTGCGTGCTACATTTATCGTTCGATTTGTATGAATTTGACGGGTTTTGTATTTTATGTCTTTGTAAAAAATACAGCATCTTATTCTGTAACAGTTTAATGTATATTTGAAATCCCGATAGCTAATTGTAGAAATGACTTTGCTAGCTAAACACGTCCCTTACTTTGAATTACAGAGAAAAAAAACGAATTTATTAAGTTTTAGAAATATATTTTCTGATTCATAAATGATCTTTGTCCGAAAACTTACATAATTTTGACACGAAATTGCTGCTAAACGTTGTTGTGAAATATTGTACCAGTTATGTCGCAAACTATGGACATAGCTTATTTATTTTGTTAGTTGTTATTGTTACGAAAGGTTTTTGATGCTAAATAAATTAAGGGGTCCCCCAAACAACGTTTTAATCATCAACATGTTTAAAGTAACGTTTTGGTGGAATCACTTTCAAACAGTGCCTACGGATAATTTAAAATGAAAAAAAAAATCTAGAATATCTTTAAAGAAGAAAGTTAATAAATGTAGAATATAGTTTTAATTTGAATGCATTAAACCATTATTAATAATTATGTTTATAATTTTTTTGAATAATGTCAATAATTTTTAACGTAAATATGAAACAGAAAAAGCAAGAAACTAAAAAGTATAAAAGTATTTATTTTCTCTTTTGCATTATTATTTATTTATGTAATTGCATATGCTTTCATATTATTATTATTATCATTTTACGTTATTTTCTGAAATTTTTAAATTTTATTACTACTATTATAATTTCTTTCATTGTTTTCATTTAACTCATATGTATTATTATTTATTTGGCAGACAGAGTATTGCACCCACCGCTCTGTTCCTCTGAAATAAAAAAGTTTTAATTATTATTAAAAAAAAATAACGCTCGTGACCGAGACTCTTTTTAATAAGGTCTCGATACCTCAATTGGCAGAAATGTTACTCCCGGATAGAGTAGAGGTTCCGTGTTCGAGTCTTATATTTACGATGAAGATTATTGATATTATTTCAATAATTCATAAATATCACAGGTGAACTCCTAGCGTGGATGATAATGTATGTACAATATTGTAAATAAACATGAAGTTATGTAAATAAATAAAAAATATATGTAATTATTAATAATAGCTAAATGCATCCAAATTAGCACCACTTTAAAAACGTATTTCGATGGGTAACTCGTTGGGTGAAGTCCTGTGAAACTGAATCATTATTTGAACTTGACATTGAATTTTAACTTTTAAAAAGAAGTATTAATGTAACATCATCTACATTACTTATAGAACCCTCTCTCGTCATCTCACACACATTTAAAAAATTTCAAGCAGTCATCGACCTAGGTAAAATAATTTTAAAAACTTGACTGAAAGCCAACCACAAAATTTAATTATATATCTTGCATCCGATGTGATATTGTGGAAGAAAGTAAAAATGTTGTTTTTTTGGCACATGGTAAAAACTCTTATATTTAAGACTAATGAACTTATAACAGATGACATAAATGTTGAGTTACTTATTTACTTATTGCTACGAATTTAAATATTCAATGTCGGAAACGTATTGCTGCCAGGATCTGAATAATCTTGGCGCCGAATCATTCTTGGCAGAGAAAGAAATGTGACTTTAGTGGTCGTCCCCAAAGCTCAATTTTCTAAATAAATACACAGCTCTAACGAAGATCACTTTGCGCGTGATTTCATGGGATTATATTTATTTTTAATAGATGTAAAAAAGATCGATGTTCATTACACGTAGGTGCTACGTAATCCGGTATATATTTTTTATCTATCAAGTCTTAAAGAATGTTATCAATTATCTTAATATATATATATATATATATTTTTTTTTTAATAGTTTATTCCAGATCTCAGGGAGGTGGTGCAATCCCATGAGTTCCATATAATACATAGAAAGATAAGGAAAAAAAAAATACAAAGATAATAAATAAAAATAGAAAACATGATAACATGGTAATAAATAATAGCAATAAAGAAATAAAATTAAACTTCGTTTCAAGACATCAGGAAATGACTCCATTGTTTATAAACGGGGCCCTGCAAGAAGTCCAGTGCTGCCATCACAAGAGTGTTTTCGCTCGTGCCTATTCTTATTCGGTAGTTGGCGATACGTCTTCTTATTAAGGCTCTGAAACCGGGAACTCGTCCTTCTGCGAACATTTCTGAAGCGTTGCAGTACCATGACAGCCCGAAAAGCATCCGGTACGAGTTGTTGTATTGTACCTCCATTCTTTTTAAAGTTGCACGGTTGAAATTTGTCCACAGCTCCGATGTATACAGGCTTGTACAATATGTATTAAATAGTTGCCGTTTTGCTTCTCGGCTGCATTTGTTGAATCTTCGAGCAATCATGTTTCCTCTAATGCACAGTGCTCTTCTCTGTCGCTCGATATCATCATCATCTTTGAGCTCAGCTGTCAAAATATGTCCTAAATATTTGACCTCGGATTTCTCATTTATATTTGTTCCATTAAGGCTGACTGGTAATATTTTAGTAGGTCCTGCTCCCGACTTAAACACTAGTAACACTGATTTAGTGGGGTTGTAAATCATGTTGTGTTCAGCAGCATATTTTTCGCATATCCTTAGCAGCTTCCTCATGGCTTTGATAGATGGTGGTAGAATAACCATGTCATCTGCGTACGCTATGTTATTGATGCTATATGACATATACTTATGTAACCTTACGTGACCAATTGGCTCCATTGAAGGCAGAGTTAAATCTTCTTTTCAGATGGGCGCACTGTACAGCTATTCATGTACGAACCTCTAATAAACTAACTAACCATCACGCCGTTTCTCCATAGCGGTAGGCAGAGAGAATAAACCGCTATACAACTCTGTCTTGGCACACACTCCTTGCTTCATTCATATTTTCTGTTATTCTGACTCTTGACATGGCCCTACTCAATTATTTGATTCAATTGATCGTGCTATGCCTTCCTTGGGCGTCTCCGATTTCTCCTTCCATTAACTTTATATTCTTTTCACACTTCTTTCTTGCCTTTTCAAAATGCCAAAACCATCTAAGCGTCCCTTTATTAATCCTATTCACAACGCTTACATAAGCCTTGCATTCTTTCCGGATATCCACATTTATTTTTAATACGGTTAGAATAATAATGAACAGATAACTTTAATAGCGCCTTTTTCATGGGAAAATTACCTCAAGGGCGCTTTACAAATTAATTTATCTAACCTATAACTTATCACTGAAACGTATAACTAATAACTTACAGTTAAGATTTATTACTAATGGCTAATAATATTTTCAACTAGTGTCATACAATTAAACTTATCGCTAGTAACTAACTACTGAGTATAACTTATAACTAGTGACTCACATCTAAAATTTCATTATTATTACTTTATTACCTCTTCCTTATTGCTCCGAACATAATATTACCATACATACAGGGATCTCATTCCTACAGCATTCAGTCTACTTTCATCCTTCCTCTGCCAGTTCCATGCGTCACTGCCATTCATCAGGGTTGGTATAAGCACTCAATTGTTGACTGCTAGCTTCGTGTACAAATCTCACAGACAAAATAATAATATAAAGAACATATATACTTTTTAACATATATATGGTTAAAAACAAAGTATATATGTTCTATTTATAAATATGGCAAGCCACAAAGTCAATGCTTTTTACGAAAATATAAAATATAAAATAATAATAGTACTGTCCGCTCTGTACAAATCGAATGTTCGACCTACTGTTCAATTTGGCAGCCACCTCTGGTATTGAGCACCTAAATACGCCAATATTTTTACAAACTTTGAGACTGTGAACAAATGTGGGACCTGGCTGATAGATTTCTTTATTTAAATGGACGGATTACAACCGTTGTTGTACAATCTACAGGTGGGAATGCTGTGTTTTGTTTCAAGGCGTTCTTAAGTGCCTGTTGGGGGACACGCCAATACCCGTAAACGGTCTACATTATTTTCAGAGTGAGGACAGATCGTAAAAACCACCTTTTCCACTTCGCAATGGCTCAGCTGGGGAACAACCTGCCAGCCTTTATGTATTCTCCATCCTAGTACGAAATGAATATGTTCAAGTGTCAGATTCACTTCTTTACTGCTTTAAAAAGATCATACTTTTTCTGCGTAGCATCCCCAAAGATTGAAAAAAGTGAATACCGTGGAAGAGTCATTACTGCCTGCAGCCAGTGAGACTATGGCATCCCCAATTGGGGTGTGTTGTGAGGTATGCCATAGTCCCACTGGCTCTAGATGGTTGGGAGCAGTTAATAATCTCGTGCGGTATTAAATATAAAAAAAAATACACAAAAAACTACATTTTATTTAACTGCCCGCAAGGTTATTTACATTCTTCCTTAATAATAATAATATTTGGATGATTTGTATAGCGCCTTTTTTTGTGAAAAATAACCTCAAAGGCGTGGTACAGATCTTATTTTCTATTATTAAATATTAATTCCTAGTTAAAGTGAAAAAAATATACAAGAAAATACTTACCTGGCAGGTCCCAACAGATAGACACACATATTAACTTAAAATTATATTTTTTTTATTTTCCGATTAAGGGCATGGGAGTGAAATAAAAAAAATTGACTTTCTTAATTTGTCGTATAGTACAGGATTTGGTTAAAATTTGTATATCTAAAGGTGGTTTGTCGAGATTATTTTAATTAATTTAAGAATATGAGAGTCTGAAAAGGAAGGTTTTCAGTTTGGACCGAAATCCTGTTGGGTTCGTTTTACATCTAAGTTCCGGAGGGAGTTTATTCCAAGCCTTCGGCCCTGATACTCCTAAAGCGCGATCTCCAAACTTAGTATTTCAATTGCTTTTAGGTTCTATCAGCCTTCCGATAGCCGATGACGTTGGTGACCTTATGTCAGGAATTATAGCTGGGTGTTTTTTTTTAATCATGTAACTTTTATAACATGCTATCAAACTCGCACCTGACATTTAATTATTTTGATTTACCTTTCATTCTGCAATGAATATTCACAAAGATTCGGTTGGTACTTATTGAACTGTCAATACTTGACTGTGAGTCGCTCACAGTTAACTGCTAACTACCAATTTTTCAGTAGCAACTGCAAACAGTAAATATTAATATTTTGTATACTGAAAGCTGTCTCGGTGCTGCCAATCCACTCGATGTTTGCGGACTGAAACAGTTCAATGCGATGAGATGGAATCGTTCATTCTGTCAAATATATTTCTGTCAATAATTCAACTGCGCAATTACTCACTTTGAACGTTTCAAAGAAATCTGGTAAAATAATGTTCTTTGCTTTGAAAAACATCAGCTTATTTTTGCGATTTATTCTTACATATTTCCCCCTCTTGAGATAGTTAAGAAAAAATACTTATTGCGTACCACACATCGTTCTAAAAATTTCTACTTTTAATAAATTTTTATTTAAAAAAAATCCTTATAGGTTATTTTCTCAACAACTTTATAAATGAGTGATATAAACTTTCTGAAAATTCTTTGTGTGTGAATATCTTTCTTAATGTAATTATTTATTTATTTATTTATTTTTATACGCCCTCGTGGGCTTTTACATAACATAGGTATAAAATAAAATAACAGTGACATAAAAAATAACAATGACATAAAAAATAACAATGCGCCCAAAAACGTTTGATGCGACGATTTGATTACGCCCAAGAAAATTAACACTAGTATTTAAGAAAGAGGTATGATATTATAGCCTTCTTGTAACTAGATTCAGTGCAGTTGAATATATCTACTATTTCAGCGATAGAATTACTCACTGCATGCAATCTAGGTACAAGCGAGTATTTAAATGACTCAGTCCTGATATTGTTGTTACATTTAAAAAGAATTTTGGATCGAGTGGATCTGTTAGTTTATAATTATTATAATGTTTAATTAATCTCCACACTAATGAGTCTCTTTAAATGTATTTGCTTGTTTGTTCTCTTCTTATAAATTTCAACATCGTTGTAAAAATATTATTCGTTTTTGTTCTATAATTTTATCCTTACCGGAATGAGTTTTTAAAACTTCATGGAAACATATTTTTAAAATTTTATTACAATTCAGTTGAAATAAATTTTATATTGTTATTATTTAGCTCTGCTACTTTCAGTTTTTTTTTGTTTCTAGTGGCAGCTGTTTCGGCGTTTAGGCTTATTATCAAACTGGGCAGTTTGATAATGACAGTTTAATGAAAAACCACCATTCAGAATCGAAACGTTGCTTGAGATGTCTTCCATGTTTGGTGATCAGATCTGAAAAGCCAGGTACTCCCCAACCTTCCTCTTTCCCATCTCTTTTCCCTCCCCATTATCTTAAGCCTCACAACATACCCCGATTGAAGATATCATATTCTCACCGACTCTAGACGAATGGGAGTAGTTATGTCTCTTGTGCGGTATTCGATATAAAAACAAAAACAAACAAAAAAATTGTTACGTTGTGAACGTGTTTGGTGACCAGACCTGAGTAGCCCGGTATTTTCCAACTTTCCAACTTTCCACTTCCTCATCTCCTTCTCCATTCTGTGGGGACACTACCTTCAGCCTCACAATATACCCCTATTGGGGATGCCATAGTCTCACTGGCTCTAAACGGTTGGGAGCAGTTAAGGCTGATTCACACAAACGTCCGGATCCGCACAGTGCCGATATTGTTCCGCAAGAGAGCTTATTGAAATGGTAAGAATACCAATCAAGGAGTATGTGCCAAGGCAAAGTTGTACGGCAGTATATCCTTCTGCCCACCCCTGTGATATTTAACTACTTATTTAGTTAAATAATTATTTTGAATTGTAAAAATACTTACAACGCAGATTTTTTTTTTCAAACCATTTTTTTATCACTAAATAATATTTTCAGTAATTAATAATTAATAAAAATATTATTTAGTGATAAAAAAATGGTTTTTGATAAAAAAAAATCTGCGATGTTAGTATTTTTACAATTCAAAATAATTATTTGACTAAGTAGATAAATATCACAAGGGTGGGCAGAAGGATATACTGCCACACAACTTTGTCTTGGCACATACTCCTTGATCGATATTCATACCATATCAATAAGCTTTCATGCTGAACAATATCGGCACTGATCGGATCCGGACGTTGGTGTGAATCAGCCTTTATGATTCTTCTATATTCACTAATAAAAATATATAAAAAATTAATCTCTAGTGACTTTTCTTCATTAATAATTGTTACAGCAACGTTTTTCTCAACATTTTACCGTCTGTAACTCAACTGTCATAATGATAAAAAACCGACTCTTCTTTTTCATCACACCATAACATTATTCAAATCTGAGGCGATATTTTGCGAGTAATGAATAAAATAATTCGGCTTTTTATTGGGAGACGAATGACGCAATGCTTCCATAGGCCATAACGAAGATGTATTTCGAGATGGATGCATATAGCCCAAATACCCACTCCCGAGTAATAATGCGACAAAATAAACAATCCGCGAGTGTTGACGGATCGCAGCGCCATCGTGAACCTAATCGGCGCAAGCGTCTGAAAGATTTGGAGGCTGGTAAAGTAAGTAAACTTTTAACGTTTTTCGGCTTACTATGTTTGACTTTAAAAAAATATATGTATATATAGTGAAAATCGCACAAGAGTCCCAACTGCTCACAACCGTCTAGATGCCAGTCAGATTATGGCATCTCCAATTTGGGTATGTTGTAAGGCTGAAAGTAGTGAGGAGGGGAAGGAGATGGAGAAGAAGAAAATTTGGAAGTACATGGCTATTCAGATCTGGTCACAAAACACGGCTAAAACCATTTAAATTTATTTTTATTTTACATTTCATATACATATATAGGAGGTAGTGCTGTACCTGTTTAGCTATGAATTTCTGTGTTGAGAGAAGGCGCAGTTTAAAGTTAACAGTTCACAGTTTTACATTCTATATTTGTACCATTACCATTGTAACTAACTAACTAACTAACTAACTAACCATCACGCCGTTTCCCCGCAGGGGTAGGCAGAGAGGACGGACCGCCATACAACTCTGTCTTGGCACACACTTCTTGCTTCATTTACATTCATACATCGTCTCATACATACTCTTCTGTTATTCTGACTCTTCACATGACCCGATTCAAGTATTTGATTTACTTGATCGTGCCATGTCTTTCTCGGGCGTCCTCGACTTCTTCTTCCATTCACTTTCGCATCATATATTCTTTTCACACTCCTTTCTTCGTTCATTCGCTCTACATGCCCAAACCATCTAAGCGTCCCTTTCTTGATCCTATTCATTACGCTCATATCAGCCTTGCATTGTATATTATATAATAATAGATTGTTTACAACAAAGTATTAATAGAAAGTCAATGAAGATTGTACCATAATAATAAAACGTTATGTTTAGTATTTATGATTGCTTACACTACTAATAGGGAAGTTTAAAAAAAAAATCGTTCATGTTTGATCTGACTTGGCTGGTGATTCAAATCTTTTTTTCAAGCAACGTTTCGATTCTGAATGGTGGTCTTTCACCAGGGCGATACGTAGAGTATCTACCACTCTGGAACGCGCCGCAAATACACTATATATTATTTTATATCAATTAAAATGTGTTTTGACACATATTGATATAATAACAGTCATGTGGACACGCCGGGTTTGAACCCGTGATATTTGGATTCTTAGTCAAGAGTCTTACCATTCGACCTTGAAGTAACAATATATGGAGGGATAGCTAATTATTTTTACCCAACCTACACAAACTTGCGAAAAAACACTTTCTCCGGGTTTTTACTTCGTACACCATAAGAGAGAAAGAGACAACAAATTTAATTCCCCGGTTTTGCGTAGTGAAGCAATGATCTTAAGCTACTGGGCCACCGCGGGACTCCGCCTACATTTTTTATTGTGGCACTAAACTTGACACAATTAACCGTTTTATTAGCTTATATGCTATATTTGTATTGATAAAAATACTGTGAAAAAGTGGCTATAAGAATAAACAAAAACATTATGTCGACATGTGCTGTGAATGGATATACAAATACCGTAGCCCCAGTCTTAGCCACGCCCCTTTCCAACTGAGTCAGTTACTTCAAGGTAAAAGCTAGTAAAAACTGACTACAGATCGATCTACAGCTATACCTCTTGCATATTATTGCTCTAAGCATTCGACCATGGAAGCCGTTACACTCTGCCGTCATACTCTACCGTCATGTTGGTAATATTGTAGATATTCTTAGTATCGTCCTGGTGAAAGACCACCGTTCTGAATCGAAACGTTGCTTTACATGGCTTTAGTCGTATTTTATGAACAGATCTAATAGCCAGTTACTTTCAACCTTCGTCTTACCCTTCTCCTCCCATCTACCTTTAGTCTCACAACATACCCCAATTGGGTCCCACTGGCACAAGACACTTGAAAGCAGTTGGTACTCTCGTGCGGTATTCCCTTTATTTTTTTAATACACAGACAAAAGTGTTCAAACTTCAATTTAAAGTAGTTTTCAATTACTAAGCTTTACGGAAAATAATATATTATTTTTATTAAATTATTTAAAAAAAAGTTGGTTTAAAGTTACAACTTTGTACCAACATATGAATATCATAGTATAACTGGTGAACATCGGATTCTATGCAAACAAAATGTTGAAAACAGCTTACAAATATACTATAAAAACATATTTAAAATTTTGATGTTTATTTTATAAATCTTAAAATAGAAACATTTTTGATTTGCGAAACGAAATTTGTAATCATTTTTTTAACCATAAAATGTCAGGAATATGGTTTATTGACTCAAAAAAATTATAAAATATGCACTATGCATTTTTACTCAGTAAAATCGAATGTCCACAAGATTTATAAAATTTACAAGTAGACTTTAAGGA
Source organism: Drusus annulatus (assembly GCA_022651775.1). Lineage (NCBI taxonomy): Eukaryota > Metazoa > Arthropoda > Insecta > Trichoptera > Limnephilidae > Drusus > Drusus annulatus. Next base: position 206,317 of record JAGWCC010000347.1, on the reverse strand, counting down.
CACAATAAAAATAATAGAGAAAACAATTTTGTTAAACTTTGTTGGAAAAAAAAAAATATAAAGAAAAAACTCGTTAAATTTGATCAAATCCCATAGTTCCACAACACTACCACCTTTACAACTTGATATCCCGTGATTCAAATCCAAAACGCACACTTTCAACACAAGACGTCATCATTTTTTTTCACTGGTGCAACTTTACCCTATGTCTGTCAAAGTATGCCCACACTACGGTGTATTTCAAATGACTGCATCAATATTTTTAGTGAGGTTTTTCAAGTAGCGTGGGCTAAAAAAGAACGCGATAAAATAAAATATGGGCCTCGGTTCACGTGCAAATAAATCATTGTCACCGGTGATTTATAACGAATCGACTCCATGAATTGACTCCCATTTTGTCAAACAAAAAGAACCATCAAGCATTAAGCACGCTTTTTACGGTTTCCATAAAAAATATTGAAATTGTTAGCATTAAGTTGTGGGTGGTGTCCGTGTTCAAAGAAAAAATAATCCTTCTTACCTTAGTTTATGGATGTTTATTATAAGAAAAAAATATGATTTTTTTTTTACATTTATCTTCCCTGGAAAGGCAAAAGGGCTTAAGCGACACTTCTTCTTTTGTTCGAAAATTAATTGAACATTTATTTTCGATAAGTTTTTATTTCTGCATCGAATGCTCTTTGAAGACTCGTGGCCCATCAGCCATCTAAAACACATATATATATACATATATATATATATATATACACAGTGGCGGCTCGTGACTTTTGAGTGTGGTAGAGTGTTAAGATAAAAAAATGCGGCGTTATTGATGTTGTTGTAGTCGAAAATGATTCAATTTTTTTTTCAAAATTTTAATTTTTTGTATAAGAATTTTCAAGATTTTTCAGTTTTGGTGGTGCACTGCACGGCTTGCTGAAAAATCTTCATACAAAAAATGAAATTTAAAAAAAAAAGTAAGAATCATTTTTGGCTACAACAGTATCAATAATAACGTTTTCTTTCAATCTTAGCACTCTAGCACACTAAAAAGTCACGAGCCGCCACTGTATACATATATTACAGTCAATACCGCACAAGAGTCCCAACTGCTCCCAACCCTCTAGAGCCAGTGAGACTATCGCATCCCCAATTGGGGTATGTTGTGAAGCTTAAGGTAGTGAGAAGGGCAAGGGGATGAAGAAGATGAAGTGTGGGAAGTTCCTGGATATTTAGATCTGGTTATTTCAGATCACGGCTAAAGCCATTTTTAGGCAACGTTTCGATTCTGAATGGTGGTCTTTTAAAAAAATATAACTAGGCGAGAAATATCAATGAAAAATATCTTCAAACAATTAATTTGTATTTAACAACAAATTTCAATCCTCAATTGTGTATATGGCTATATTATATACAATAATACAAAAAAATAACCAATTTCAATACTATGGCCCAACTCTGGCGTCATAGATAACCATTCGGGATACTATCGTTTAAAAATTGATAACGGTGTGACGTCATCTGATGCGAAATCCCTTGGCGCCACTTAACACTGCAAATTAAACAGTTTCAATGATGATTTTAACCATGAAAATGTGCTTTAAAATATGGCATTTCAATAAGTCGATGAACATTCACAATAATTATTCTGGATTTCTTCGTTTTATAAGAAACATTTTTTGTTATTATATTATTGTTGAAATGCAAAGTTTAGCAATTTTGGGGAACTGAGTAAGATGACTGGGTACAGCAAATAAATATCTGCTGAGAAAGTTTGTATTCACTTTTCTAAATCTTTGTTTTTCTTATCCAGTTGGTTTGCATCTCGGTAGCGGGATCACAGAAAATATGTTTGCCTTGTCGTTGTTTGCCAAAATATTGAGATAAAAATCCGACATCGCTTAGAGAGTATACAACTACATATTTTATTAATACAATTGCACTTATTTTAATAATATTTATTAATGATCTTTAGAAAAAATAACTTGTTAAATAATCTAAATTATTCTAAGTGTCCTTAGATTAAAAAATAGTTACTCATAAGTTACCTTATATAATATTTTATATATACTTTGTTTATTTAATATCATTACTATGAAATATAAATCTAGATCTTTGCCTGAAGCAGTTAAAACCTCTCGCATAGCAAGCTCTGGCGTCTTAAAAATTATACAGTTTTTTTGCTTAGAATTTCTAGGTTGACGTAATAATTTGCAGCACGCAACATGGTTTACAACTTTACAACGGCCCTTTGGGATATAATTAAACTTCAGAATTAAGGTGCGATGCAATTTCGTTTGTTAAAAACGTTAATTATTTAAATAAGAAAACATGATTCGAATTACTAACTGACTAAGTTTCGCTGAAATAGTAGGCAGAGAGGACAGACCGCCATACAACTCTGGCTGGGTACACACTCCTTGCTTTATTCACATTCATACATAGACTTCTGTTATTCTAACTCTTCAGATAGCCCGACTCAAGTATTTGGTTCACTTGATCGTACCATGTCTTCCTCGGGCGTCATCGACTTCTTCTTCCATTCGCTTTCGCGTCATATATTCTTTTTACACTTCTTTCTTCGTTCATTTGCTCAACATGCCTAAACAATCTAAGCGTTTTACTTGATTCTATGCATTACGCTTACATCATCTTTGCATTATTTCCGGATATCCACATTTTTAACACGGTCATACATATTTCTACCGCACATACACCTCAGGAATCTCATTTATACAGCACTCAGTCTACATTCATCCTCGGTTAAAATGGTGTTAAAACTCGGCCAAAGGTGTTTAGTAATCAGTTACTTACGTTATTAGCAGAGGTCCGAGGGGTCTTTGAAACCAAATTGTTTTAAAAATCCCACTATTTTACTAGTAATTTTTTTCGCAATATAAATATGGTATGAAGTTTTGCGATCCAATTTTTTAAACTCCGTGTCTGGTCCAACAACGATGCAAGTCCGGAGTTCGCTTAAGATTCCCCGAAAGACAAGCGAAATATTTCCGGCGACCGCTCTATTGCGGAGATCTGGCTAAAATGCAAACAACGGACGACAATGCAGATTTATACGATCGTGACGGCGAGAGTTATAAGTTATAAGGTTGTAAAGTATCACTGGCGTCATATAACTCCGCTCGTAATGCGGAAACATTAAATTATGCAGAAATTGGAAACCATTTTGATGTCGACTACCGAGAGGTCTGCTCGTTCGTTGAAAAAATTAATAAAAGTTGTATTTAATATGAAATTATTGGCTCAAGTCGTTTTATTCCATCTGATATAGGTCGTTAAATACAATGATGTGCGAAATTTCAAGAAACTAACTAAGATAAATACGATTTATTTTTTTAAATAAATATTGTTCTATTAAATCATGGAAAGAATCATGAAAAGAAGGGTGAATGCAGGAAACTCCATTAATGGAGAACTAACGCTGTAGGGGCAAATAATAAATCGTCCAAGGATGTGAAACTAGCAGTCCACAATGGAGTGCTTATACCAACCCTGATGTATGGCAGTGAGGCATGGAATTGACAGAGGCAGGATGAAAGTAGACTGAATGCTGTGGAAATGAGATCTTCGAGACGTATGTGCGGTAAAACAATGTATGACCGTATTAAAAATGTGGATATCCGGAAAGAATTCAAGGCTGATGTGAGCGTAATGAATAGGATCAAGAAAGGGACGCTTAGACGGTTTCGGCATGTACAGCGAATGAACGAAGAAAGCAGTGTGAAAAAAATATATGATGCAAAAGTGAATGGAAGAAGAAGTCGAGGACGCCCGAGAAAGACATGGCACGATCAAGTAAATCAAATACTTGAATCGGGTCATGTGAAGAGTCAGAATAACAGAAGAGTATGTATGAGACGGTGTATGAATGTAAATGAAGCAAGGGTTGTATGCCAAGACGAGTTATATGGCGGTCCGTCCTCTTTGCCGATGGTTATGGCGTGATGGTTAGTTAGTTAGTCAAATCATCAACCTATTATCTTTAAAGTTCTGCTGGGGCAAATTTTAAAAGATAATATTATTTAATAATTTATTATTCACGCCTTGTGGATTTTTACAAACACTTTTATAATGCAAGAAATATAATATTAATACATTTATAATTGTGTGCGCAAGGAAGAACGGAATGAGCGAAAAAAACAAGTTTTGAGTTAAGTATGCAGAATGGTTCCTTAGATACATATCTATCAAGGAAATATGAGATGAGTCAGAAAATAAAATATTGTGCTATTTTTTAAGGTTGTGTGACGTATGATATGATTACATAAAAAATGAAAATTCCTAAATTTCATTTTGACTCTTAAAGTAAAAAATCGAAGAACACACAAAAACGTGACTAACCTTTCCAGTTGTCAAAAACAAACCACTAATCCAAAATGGTTGATAATGCTAACATATGATAAACATATGTGTACCAACATAACGAAAAAAAAATCGATAATCGAATGTACACAGCCCGCAAAAATTCAAAATTCACCTTTTCTTTCGAACAGCCATGTATATACCTTTATATTTTTTTAAAATGTGTTTGTTTGTGTAAATATTTTATGTATTTTTGTTGTTTTATCAAATGACGGGTGATGACAAATTGCCAAAAATTCGTGCGGTTATGATGACAGAAATATTGAGGTATGAGCATTTTGCTCTAAGGTGCCATTATATGGGTCGGGAGAAGTATATTTTGGAAGCACAATAGCGAATTTTAAGCTTTCAGCTGTATTATATCGAGAACCCTTCTCACAATCATAATAAAATCTCCAGCATTCGCAAACCAAATCGCCATCATTAAGGTGTAAATGATAAAAGCTCTACAAAATGCGCTTTTTTATTGCATCTTATTCATATGGATAAAAAATATCAATTTATTGGTTCTCGTGCGCCGCAGATTCGATCATTTCCCGCCATTGTCAGGTGTCGGAGGAAAAGGCTTTATTACGATTGCCGCCGTTCTGGGCTAGTCAAGGTGGACCGCCGCCGGAAATCAGGCAATTTACAGACGAAGGGGGGCTTCCGGTCCAACGGCTGAAACGGAAGTGGATGTGGCAAGTGTTTGCGCCTTCCTCGGTGCCTTATTGTGAATTGTGAAGGAAGCCTTCTCGAGTGAGAGACGCCCTAACAATTTCTTCGCTGGCGAGCCAAGTATCACCGCGGGACGGTGCGGTGTGCATTTTCTTGTTAGAATTATTATTCCCGATGGAGTTTCACTCGGAAACTCTGGTCAAGGGTTTTGTGAGGATGGAGTAAATGACTTTTTTGTATCATTCGATTATCACCTCAGAGCAACAACATACCAGGAGGTTTAGCTTTGCGAAACATTGTAGTCAGGATTGTTGATTTTTTCCTGACTCGGGCGTGGCTAGGGTTTTTCATGGACACACCTTTTAACATCCGATTCATAGCGCATGTCGACATGCTGTTTTGTTTATTTGCCAAACCACATATTCACAGTATTGTTATCAATAGGATATAACCTTAAAAACCGAATAATGTCGCATAGCAAAATGTAGTGGACGGAGTCGCCGGAGACGCGGGAGACTGAAAACATGCTTACATACCCAAAAGTAGGGCGATATTATGTGACATCTTGTCTTCTCTCTTTCTCTCTTACGGTTTACGACGTAAAAACCCGGAGAAAGTGATTTATTGTAAATATGTATGGGTTGTATGAAAATATTAAGCTCTCCCTCCATATATATTCTTACTCCAAGATTATCACTATTTTTCTGAAAAGGAAGGCAGTCAGATAATATGTAGTAAACTGAAATGAACATATATTGGCGTAGCGGGGTATTGCTAGGCCCATGGGCACACCTTTCACGCTGGCACATCACATTACCCACAAAATCTTAACCTCAACCAAGTCTGACTAAAATATAATTTCAATAAAAGTATTAAATATACCGAATACTCGGATCAGTAACAAACTTATGACTGTTATAATGCAATAAAGGTTTTTAATCATTTCAGAAATTTAGCTTCCGCAGAATTTAAAAAAATATCTTCCTGCCTGCTGAATAAACCTGCCGATTGCTTTAAAAGTGGGAGGGGAATATCAAGGTACAACGAAATCACACCGGATATCGAAAATTTTATATCAACGAAGAGGGGTCTAGCTGGGAAATCCCTTTGATTCTTGATAAATTCCTCCGTCACTGAACATGTTTAGAAGGGAAATGCTTTATTGAACATAAAAAAAATATATTTTTTAAAGTTTGTCAAAATATCGTAGTAAAAGTAAGAAGAACTTAATCAAATCTTTCCGCTATATTTTGAAATATAAAATATATTTTAATAAGACCGGTTTAATAGCCAAATGGACAACAAACGCGTTGATTTCCCACCCGGCGTCGCGGGTTCAATTCCTCTGCTAGCTAAATCCTCCATCCTTGCATACGTAACATTTTCTACTTGTAATGATGACAGTACGAGTTTTTCAAATATTGTCAGGTTATTTGTAACCCGGGAATGTTTGTTTTTATTTTTAAAATATACATGTATTCAAAGTAAATATAAAGTATAACATGGTTTGACATTTAACAAAATGTTAAATTGAAAATGAATGTCATCGCTGGAAAGGCAAAAAGGGCTTAAGCGACACTTTGATCAAAAATGAGTTAAAAATACACTTTTGCCTAGTTTTTTTGTCTGCATCGAATGTTCTGCCTCTCCTTTGATTCCGAATACTTTTGTGACCCTTCAGCCATCTTAAATATATTTACCATTTGGCAAAAGGCTTGACTCAAGCGATAAGAGTTTGTAACTTTTTTTACCCTTTCTTCGCTTCAGGTAACTCAGTACAAAGTTACAGGAGTTATTTTTTTTTAATCAACCAGTTATTGAAGATTCATGAATTTTATTGTAAAACCCAAAATAAATAATTAAGTGCTTTGGCGTAAACTTCTCAAAATGGAGCTTCAAGCCTTTTGCCTCCCCGGCAACGATGTGGTATAACGTGACGGTTATAAAAATGATTGAAAAAAGACAGACATTTTCTTTATTGATTTGTGGTTGATGTTTATTTATTTATTTTGGGAAAATTAACAGCAAATCAAAAATAATTAGCACATATGCCCTTGAAAACATTTTCACAAAAACGGCGCTATACAAATAATCCAAATATTATATTTAATAATAAAAATTACAAATTGTCCTACAAATTTTCCTCTGCTGATGATACATATTATTAATAAAGTGTGAATATATATACAGTTTTAATTTAGTAACTAAACTTTGATGGGGTGAGGGGAAGGTGGAAGGGAACATGGGAATGGGATAAAAAAGAAAAGACGGGAGCAGACGGGAGGTTCGTTTTAATAATCTAGTTTGGGTGCAGTCGAGTCATGGATTTTTGTTTAATATTATGTATAGTTGAGTTAAAGATGTCGATGTGGTGAGAATTAATGTTGAACGAATTTGTGAACCTGTAAATGAAAGAGTTTTATTCAGAGTTGGTGAATATATATATACCATAATATGAATGTTCTATCCTAGACCCTTCCCAAGGTTCAAGTCCCAGGTAGTTGATCATGCTACCCAAACGCTAGCTACTCCACTGCTTAACTCCTCGCATCACACTGTTAAAGTTAAACTTTCTACAGTAACTTCTTTACTTGTTGCAGGATACTCATGGAGCGTTCCTCCTCGAGGAGTCGCTAAAGGGTTTCCTTCATCCTTGCCGGAGTTCGACACCTCATCTTCATCAGAAATATCCGTGGAGCTTGGCCAGCCTGCCTACTTACCGTGCGTCGTAAAGAACCTCGGAGACAAACAGGTGAGTTTTGTTCAGTAATTTCAAATTTAATTTATCTTACACGTGACTTTGCATTACTACTACTGATTGGTGACAATGGTTTTATCACACCATTTCACGTGATTTCTAACATAGGCTTCGAGTAACGGAAAATGTTCAGTTTGTAATTTGTGTGGTGTGTAAGGCACTGAACGGTTTACTATCAAATGAAAGTGTGTTGCAACCCGTTTTAGTTTCTAAATAAAATGAGGGGCTTAGAAGCAAAAGCAGCAATCTCCAAAAACGGTTCTGTAGTATTGTCAACTTTTGAATGATTATTATAAAGAAATGGAGAATGAAGTGTACAAAAATGTTAGTGCACATTAAGCTAAGGAACAATTTGAAATAATTATCTCTAAATTTATCAACATATTCACAAAAGAAAAGTGCATTAAACGTTAAATCAACTTTCCACGAAATAATAAAAATGAAGGAGATTGCTGCCTTTGCTTCTAAGCCCCTCATATGGTGTACTCAGAATTGTAATAGTTTTCATTTCTAAATAACAATATCGTCACAGGAAAGGCAAAAACGCTGAAGCAATATGTTGTTAAGTTTGCACCAGAGCACTTTAGTTAGTTCAGATAACTTAATGCTCTCACTGAGTTACCTGAAGTGACAAAAAGCTAAAAAAAGTCCCAAGCTTGTGACGCTTGAGTCAAGCCTTCTCTCAAATAGTAAATAAATTTTAAATCACTGAAGTGCCATAAAAGCATTTAAAATCAAACGAGGGTTCTGATTTTCTGAGATGATGCTCTGGCATTCGATGCAGAAAAAAAACTGATCAAAACTGCATATTTAACTCATTTTTGACCAAAGTGTTGCTTAAGACCTTTTGCCTTTTCAGCGACTATATAGTATTTTTTGTTTGAATAAAATCCGAAACATAAAAACTTTGCGCCTTTGCCAAATCCTACTTTTCTACAAAAGTTTTCTGAAGAAAATATATATACGAGTTTATATATTTCTTTTAAAATTAACTCCATAGAGGAGGCCCTGAGAGAAATAATTTCCCTTGGGACTTATGTAATCTTTATTGTCTTCGGGAATGCTGTGAGGAGGGTATTTTCGAAGAAAGGAGTGGAGAAGTGAGCCTGGGTTTTAAAGAGGTCCATGTTCTAGGAGGGAGGAAACACAAAGGCCGGAAAATCACTCATCAGCCGAGCTGTTCAATACAAGAACAAGTCGTAGAATCACCCCGCTCTTATTTGTCGAATGTCAACCATCTACAAATGTTGGGCGAGCGTTTTTCGTGTTTTCCAGCTGTGCAACCGTGTCGAAAAGATCAACGATAAATGTTTTTCGAAGCATCTCTCCAATGAAATATCGGTAGAACAAAGATAGCATTCTCTACTGAAGTATGTGTTTTAAAGGTTGCATTACGTTTATCAAGATATGGGAATCTATCAAACGGACCGCCGTTTCTGCACAAAGTAAAGGGTTTCGTCAGGTATTTTGGGGCTTTTGTGGCTACCAAATTCAACAGTGGGGCTCACTTAAAACTGATTGATAGAACCAATTGCTTCGCCAAGGGGAATTACTTTTCATACTTTTTGCAGAGCGGGGTGTGATGTTTTAAACACTTTGCTTAGAGTCAAAAGACAATTTGTTTATTTCTTTAAAACATAATCACATCCTTCCCAAACATACATTTAAAAAATCAAAAAACAAATATATTATTTTGAGCGAGTTATTTTTATTATATTTCATCCATTTCCTGAAATGATCGTGAATCATCAGATCAGGATTGATCGAATATTTATTGCGCTGGTCACGATTAGGTTGAAATTGCTTCGTCGCTGCGACCGCCTGTCTGAAATTACGCAAATTGATTTTTTTTAAATTTATTTTGTAGGCTCAGTACAAACTAGTATAATTTTTGCTCATCGGAATCTAAAAAAATAAATTTACCACCTTTTTAAAATACCATTATAAACGAGTGAAATTAAAACGATATGAATATTTAAAGAAATCACAATTGGAATTGATTTAAAGCACTGATTCTTATTTAATAAAACAAATTTTTGTATTTATTATGAAATATTAAAATAACATTAATAATTCAAAACACAAATTTCATGTTTAAGAGTCTCGGTTATGACCATTGTTCTTTTTTAGTTTCTGCCTTTTTTCTGTTTCACATTTGTGAAATATTTTTTCTACTTAGCTCTTCATAGTTTAAAACACCAGCACGTAATAGCAAGTTTCATTCGCCTTGTTAGAAAATCAATATGATATTATTTCCTCCAGATTTCGGCAAATAAAAAAGCTTACCATCCAAACGGAATTTCTTTCGAGAGTTATGAACTCGGCTGAAGTTCGCGAAATCGGCAATAAAATGTAATTGGAAAATTCAAAAAAGTTTCAAAAACATTCGACTTTGTAAACTTGCGACCTGGTTAACTCAAAGAGTTCCAACTTAAATTATTCCTCGGTGAGTTTAGACTTTTATGGTTTTGAAAATATTACATTATTTTCGATACTCAAATAAATTATTAGTGCAAATTTTTAAAAGACACTTTTCAGTTTGGACGCTTTTACCAATATTTTTTATTAAAATTTTTTTATCAATGGGGCTTTCTTTCTTTTGGTCGATATTCTTTTCCCAGTTACATGGAACCGGTTTCACGGCGGTCACTGGAACCATCGATAATATTTCTCAGAGGAACCGGTTCTTTACCGGAACTGTTTCGTTCATAGGAACATTTTATTAAAACATAAACATAGGTCAAAAATTTTCTTCTTGAAACCTTCTTGGTACCAAGAGCCGGTTCCTAAAATAACCAGTTCCTCGCTAATCACCGGTAACTGACACCCAATTTCAATCATCCCTATTTATAAGCCTTCTGGTGTACATCTCTTTTGTCAATTATTGTCTATTTAAGGGTCAGCACTCAATAATGACGCTTAACATCACTTTGTAGCATTCTAATACAAGCAATACTACAAAAGATTTATCTACAAATTTTCTATGGATAGCTAGATAAATGTCTAAGGTTTCTAGTGAATACAATTTTTTTACTGTAATCCTTTAAATTCTATGAAAAATATACTAAAATATCAGTAAAACGTGTAGTTTGAAAACCAGCAAAGGCGTTTTTGAACGTTTTACTTAAAATTCCAGTACGGATTTCATAAAGAATTTTAAAAATTGCTGTTCAAAAATTGTATTCACTGGAAACTTCATACATATTTCTAACTACCCGTATAGAATCAACAGATAAATAATGTGTAGTTTTGGTTGTACTAGCAAGCCTTAAAATGAGTATTTTTGGGTGCTGACCCTTAAAGCATGCGGTACTTGGTAGTTAGGTTTTCATCCCATCTCATCTTTGGGTGACCTCTGTTTTTTTTTCATATCAGACGATACTCTAAGTATCACCCTGGTGAAAGACCACCATTCAGAATTAAAACGATGCTTGAAATGGTTTAGCCGTTTTTGGTGACCAGATTTGAATAGCCAGGTACTTCCCAATCTTCCTTTTTTTGTATGCATTAAAAATGAATAAAACAAAAAAAGGAAAATTAAAAAAAAAATAAAAAGGCGATTATTCAGGTGATAATGTTGAACAAATATAAAAAAAAAATCTTTATTAAAAAAGCGTCGGAAAGAGTTTGATTTAATTTGCATTTTCAAAATTATTAATTTTATTATTGACTCACCTTCTTTGTTGCAACTCATTCAGTTCAATATTCTTTGTCGTAGATTAAGAAACAATACATTGCTGTTCCTCAATCATCACTATACCAATTATGGGTATCATTCTTTATTGTCCAGAATGTCGAAACCTGTTAACTCAAGCCATGGTCTTGAAATTTTTGGTAGCAGTCTAAATGATTTTTGTCTTTCTTTGTGACTCCACCAACACTTTGACTTGACCTTGGCTTTAATTTGAATGTTTTTTCTTATGTATATTTTGTCCTGTTTTTGTCATATATTGAAAGAAGGGTGAATGCAGGAATCTCCATTAATGGAGGGCTGAACGCTGTTGGCGCAAATAAGAAAATGTTCAACGAAGCGAAGTTAGCAGTTCACAATGGAGCACCTAAACCAAATCTGATGTGTGGTAGTGAGGCGTAAAACTGACAGAGGGAGGATGAAAGTTGACTGAATGCTATGGAAATGAGATCCCTGAGACGTATATGCGGTAAAACCATGTATGACCGTATTAAAAATGTGGATATCCGGAAAGAATATGAGGCTCATGTAAGCGTAGTGAATAGGATCAAGAAAGGGATGCTTAGATGGTTTGGGAATATAGAGCGAATAAACGAAGAAAGGAGTGTAAACATAATATATGTTGCGAAAGTGAATGGAAGAAGAAGTCGAGGACGCCCGAGGAAGACATGGCGCAATCAAATAAATCAAATACTTGAACCGGGTCGTGTGAAGAGTCAAAATAACAAAAGAGTATGTATGAATGTTAATGAAGAAGGGATTGTGTGACAAGACAAAGTTGTATGGCGGTCCGTCCTCTCTGCCTACCCCTGCGGAGAAACGGCGTGATGGTTAGTTAGTTAGTTTGTTTTTTCTCTGTTGCTCTTTTTTCCCATTTCGTGTTATGTTTTTTTTTTGTTATTGAACAATGGTCCGTTAGTTTAAAAATGACTAAAATTGAATGCCGAAGTCTTGTTTCTAGACGAGCAATTTATTTCCTTGGAAAAATCAAGTCTAGAAGCTTAAATGCAGCCCATCACTGAGATGCGATACACCAGCTGCCAGCTGCCAGCTGCCAGGTTCTATAGCTTTCGGTGCAGCGAGTCGCTACTGCAGTCGGGCCCCGCAGTGTCTTAAACGGAACAACGCTATTACGGTGCACTTAGGGCTCGGAATGCATCTGAATGCATCGGGAGCCGTATGCAAAAATGACAGAAAAATTCCCCCGGGGCTCTATGTGGCGTGATTTGTGTTTGTTCAACAGGGATGTGGGCAAATATAATTCAAATACATAAGTAAATATATTTTATTAAAGTAAAACCGATGCATTGTTTTTAAAATAATCTCCGTAAAACTAACCTCACCTAACCAACCCGCTTTAATCTTAAAGATTTTATTAAAAGAAGGTTCTTTTTTTAAATAATTTTTCATTTAATTTCATTTAAAATTTATTTTATATTTGATATGTATTTAAAAAGGTGTTTTTTTTTTTTCTTATAAATGGATAACAACCTTAAGAGAGTTCTTTCATCAATTCATGCCAATTTAAGGCCTGGGATGAAGACCTAATAACTCTGTTATCACATCTTTGGGCTACCTCTGTTTCTTTTTTCCCATCAGACGATACTCGTAGTACTATTTTTAGAGTGGTAGAAATTCAAAAAAATGCCCTGGTGAAAGACCATCAAAGGTGATTGGAATAGCTTTAACCGTGTTTGGTGACCAGACTTGAATAACCAGGTAATTCCCAACCCTCCTCTTCCTCATCTCTTTCCCTTCCCCACTGCCTTCAGCCTCACAACAAATAATAATTATAATAATAATATTTGGATAATTTGTATAGCGCCGTTTTTGTGAAGAATCATCTCAAGGGCGCTGTACAAATCTTAATTTCTACTGAATATTAGTTCCTAGTTTATATAAATATACAGCAACATACTAACCTGGTAGGTCACTTCTGGCAGGACACAATCACTATATCATAATAACTAAAAATTTAGCTGATTTTTACATATACGAGTATATATTTTTAGGGCATGAGAGCAACTTTAAAATACAGTATTTCAGAGGTATCAGAGAGAGTCTGAAAAGTTTATCTTTGTTTGAACAGAAATTCTATTGGGCTCGTTTAATCTTGATTATGAATACGAATTTCTGAAAAAATGAATGCAGAGTTCGGTTCTGAACTCTGCCGAGTCTTTTATTAATTTCGATCATGCGGTAGTCCATTCCAGGCTTTAAAACCTGACACTCCGAACTTAGTGTCTGGTGTGCGCTTTTACCGATGTGGCGTTCCCCAGTTGAGGATGACATAGTCTCAATGGCTCTAGATAGTTAGGACTCTTGTGCGGTATTCATTATAAACAACAACAAAAACAATCAAAGTAGTCTTACAGCCAGAAAGTGGTGATTAAATTTACTATTTTTTGTAAACATATTCTAAAAAGTCTTAGTTTGGTATCTTTCTTTCAATGAATGCCGAACAGTGGCAGACGGTGCTCCCTCGCTTCCGATTATCCGTCTGCACGGTCAATTGGTCTCGTGTGCTGCTTTGTACTGCATTTCACTCGGCGCTGATTCCCGGAAAGCTGCCGAGCACGTAACTCAACTGTCTCTATCGCACTCGCAGGTTTCGCTAAGGCTTGTGCGACAGAGAAGGCACACGGAACTAAACCGACACTGTTACAGTCCGGCGCTCCATTCCGGAATGGTCTCGAAAGTTTAAAAAGAAGATTTGAAAATAAAGGCAGCGTTGCTTTGTACAATTTTTAGGGATTTGTTCAGATTTTGCCCCTTACGTTTTACGGCGTAGGGAATAAGCCGCAAGCTGCGCTCCGACTTATAATATACAACGAGATTATGAATTAAGGATAGTTTTTATAGCGCCGTTTAGTAGTAAGCATCACCTCTAGGGCACACTATCATTTTTTTTCAATTTGATAAAAAAAATGTACAATGTATTTTGCCTCACATCTGCAGTGCAAAAATAAACACTATTTTGTTTGATTATGTGTTAATTTCGCTGATACAAACGCTTTTAACATTCTTGACACAATTCATCACGTGGATCGATGGTTTGGAGTCCACACGAGGTCAAGTACTCCCTCATGTTGGAGAGGGTTCAGAAGAAATTTCTGAGATTTCTTTACTTGAGGGAGTACGGTTACTACCCGGGGTTCTATTCTACCGACTTTCTCTTGGGTATGCTCGGAACATACCATCTAGAGGTCAGAAGGGATGTGTACATTGCAAAACATTTCTTCAGATTGATTCGTGGATGGTCCGAAAACTCAGCTATCATGGAGAGCATTCATTTCTATGTTCTTGATGGTTATCTTTGCCATCGGCAGCATAGATTATTTTATCTCCCGGCCTGCAGGACTAACTTGCCAATGGTCATGCCGGTGGGGAGGGCAATCATGTTGTTGAATCAAATCGTTTCGGATGTCGATATATTTAGCATAAATGAAGTTTTGCTTAAACGACAAGCATTCCTTATTTATGGTTAAAGAGTTTATTTTGTAGAACTCCATTTTAATTTTTAGGTTTTTTAATTTTATTGAAACAATAATAATTATTATTTTAAATTTAAAAAAAAAAACAATTTTTAGTTAAAAGCTCTGCGATGTAATTATTTTTACGCGTGACAGCTGTTTCGCCTTCTGAGGGCATTATCAAACTGTATTTTGTTCACAGTTTGATAATGCCCTCAGAAGGCGAAACAGCTGTCACGCGTAAAAATAATTACATCGCAGAGCTTTTAAGTAAAAATTGTTTTTTTTTAAATTTAAAATAATTATTATTATTGTTTAAATAAAATTAAAAACCTTTAAAAAAAAAGACAAGCATTCCTGCTATTTATGTAATTATTCCTTGGTTTTATTTTTATTTTTTATACATCATTTTGATAAAATATTATGTTTAAATTGTTTTATTTTTACTATCTATACATTGTATTCAATGCAATTTGTATTTTTTAGAATCGATTGCTTTATATTTATGAGTATTGCGTATTAAAACACTTACTCGTTTTATTTAAAAACGCCTTGAAATATTTTTGGTAATGTTTTAAAAAATAATAAATAACCGAATTGAATTGAATCACATTCCAACTTCACTTTTAAAGAAAACAATATACAAAATTCCACATATTTTTAAAAAATACGAGTTTTCAACAACATGTAATGCATCTACTGAGCAGATAACTGGCAAATAAAAAATAGCTTTTTTAAGAAAATAGAAAGTCCAGGGTGGTAAATACTCTAATTATTGCCCTAGTGAAAGACCACCATTCAGAATCGAAACGGTAAAATCGGTAACGGTTAAATCGGTTTTTATCGTGTTGTTAATCAAATACTTGAGTGACGACCTGCGCGGTCGAGTGGTCAGATGCTCGACTATGAATCCAGAGGTCATGAATTCAAACCCGGCGTACGCAAAAAAAAAAAAATTGATTAATATGTGTCATTACCCATTTAATTCATATAAAATAATACATACAAAATTCTGGGCACTGGTGAAAGATCCCTATTCAGAATCAAAACGTTTTTTTAAATGGTTTTAGCCATGTATGGTAGTCAGATAGGAATAGCCAGATATTTCCCAACTTCCTCTTCCCCATCTCCTTCCTACTAACTTCAGTTTCACAACATACCCCAATAGAGGATGCCATTGTTTCACTGACTCTAGATGGTTGATAGCAGTTAGCACTCTTTTGCGGTATTCACTTAAAAAGGAAAGTAGATTTCTGTTGCAGAACGGTAAAATCCTTGTCTGGCGCTAAAAAAATTAGTTATTAAAAAATAGTTAGTCATTTTCAACATAGGTCGAAATCAAGCATTATATATTATTTTCACTTCATTAAAGATTAAAAAATAAGCTTAATGTCGCCCAGGTGAGTTTCTTAACATTACTTGAATTGGCTTAACCTATGTTAATATTTCAAAAGCTAGGTACTAACCCAACCCAATCATTCTTTTTCTCGTATTTTTCCATTCAATTAAAAAAAAACATCTTTTAAAAGAGACACACTGACTTCATAATGTTTTATTTCAGTAGACAAACTAAAAACATTCTATTTTCTACTGATTATTTTGTTTTAATTAAAATTAAACTATAAAGAGACATACCATATATTAACTGAAATATGAAGATTGTCTTAGGTAATACATAATCATTCGAATGGGATAGAAAGTGATCGTGCTCATTAAATACTTTAATAAGGAAAATTCTAAATTCAAATCGAATCGAATAATAAACAAAAAATCTACACGAATTTTTATACTCCTATTATTTCGATACGGTCAGAGGTAACTTATATATTTTACTAAATAGCTGTAAAGCAACTGCGAAAGTTAATTTACATAATGAATACTATGATTAAATATCTTTATTTATTTGAAACTGAACTGGTTTCGCCCTACCAGAGACATCTTTAAACGTGTCATTCTCAGTAGCCTTTATGCCCCAAATAAAGACGTGTTTTTTCGAGAATTTTACAGTTACAATTATTCAATCCCTATTATTATTTTAAAATTATTTATTGAGCTCAGAATATCTCATGGTATACTAATTTATTTGTAGATGTTTTTTTCAAATTTTTGACGTTATATTTTTACTCTCACTTTTTACACTTTTAGGCATTTCCTGGTAAATTTTCAATCCTCTATGCTGTCGGCTGTTATGTGACTCTATTATTTTATCTGTGGTAATTTTTATTTTATTTCATTTTATTTATTTTTTATATTTTATTTTATTTATTTTTTATTTTATTTTATTTTATTTTATTTTTTTTATTTAGGAAAACATACAGTTGCTTACAAAATTTTATAAATAAAGTGATTACTATGTTGCATTAACCAGTGAGGTTTCCGCTAGTAATGTTAAAAAAAACTAAAATAGAAAATGAAATATTCAAAATAATAAGAATAATTTCAGAATTATAAACAAATAAGAATAGAATGTACCAAAATGATTTATATTAACAAAAAACTAAATAAATAAAAAGAAAACACAACATACAGTGTATAAATGAAAATAGAGAAAAATAATTAACGTATTTCTAAGCTTTCACTAAAAAAACTATTTTATATTTTAAGTTTAAGGGCATTCGGTAATTGGAAATTTTAAATGTTAATATTAACAAACTGTAAAATAGTTTATTTTTGAACCATAAAAATTTCAGTTTAAGAAAAACGGTGTTTTTATTTTTTGTTAAGCCTTTTTCTCAAACTTTTACTGATAACATATTCGAATGTCTATCTCAAAAATAGTGTTGTGAATCAAAATACCCATTAAAAACAACATAACATACGGGAATATGGTTTTTATTAACACTTATGTCAGAAAAAACCCTCTCTTGTTAAGTGAACACACCCACCCCCATGGATTATGCTTTATTTTTCAATTTCAAAAGATGTTTTGCAAAAGACGCCCCTATGCAATTTGCCCCGACGGTAGTTACGGATCAACCCCCCGCATCAAAACGCATTCTGTAAACAATAAAGCATAAAAAGGTAATAAGGTCGCTTCTTCCCTGTTCGTTCCGTCGCAGTGTTCCTTACCGCAGTCCCCCACTAATGGTCGTCCAGAAAACTGCTAGAAGATTTATTTTACTTCTCTCATGCAGGCACTGGGTGGCCCAAGTAAAGAGAGCAAATGCCTTTTATTAAAAAAAAACTATTGTTCATCCACTGTTCAAAGGTAATAAGACTATGATACCCCTATCAGAGAGATGTTGTGGAGCTAAAAGATGTGGAAAAGAGGAAGTTGAAGGGAAGATGAAAGTTGAGAAGCGTCTGGAAATGCAGATGTTATCACTTAACCTACCTAAAGCATATTCAAACATCTTATAATTCTGATAGGTAATTTCACAAATATTTATTTTACAACATTTATTTTATTTTAATTCTGTACCCGAAATAACCTCCGGTTTCACAGCCTAAAAACATACCGCTGCGCCACAAAGATAGTCGTTTTTCCTACGTTGTTTTGTGTTAACTTAGGGATTTTAACTTCTCGATTAGACTCGAGTCCAAAGAAGTTCATAATAAAGCGGACATCTATTTTTTTAAGACAGC
The DNA here is from genome assembly GCA_022651775.1 of Drusus annulatus. Classification (NCBI taxonomy): domain Eukaryota; kingdom Metazoa; phylum Arthropoda; class Insecta; order Trichoptera; family Limnephilidae; genus Drusus; species Drusus annulatus. The sequence goes on along the minus strand of JAGWCC010000347.1, from coordinate 187,794 downwards.
TAGGTACTATCAGAACCGCCTTTGTGAGAAAAATGACAATATTTTTGGGAAATAGATTTTTGATTGGTTCAACGGTATTATCGGATCTTACTAACGATAGAAAAACTTGTATCACTTTAAAAAAATTCAAATTTATTTTGAAATTAGTGATTGTTATTTATTTGTCATACGTTTTTGAAGCCTCCTAAAAGTTGTGGAATCTTAAAGTATATATGATGAAAAAAAAAAACCAATTTGAAATATTATTTTCCAACCGCTTTAAAAGAAAACGGCTTCAATGTAGATGTCCTAAACTTCATTGCTAAAGATAAAATGCACCATTCTTTGATAAGGGCGGAAGCAATTTGGCTAAAACTCCCTTTCTATACCGTTCATATTCATCACATTGAATTCGTACAACATCGTTTCTTACGCGGTATTGCATGGAGATTGGGGCGAGAAAGAGGCGATTATTCATATGATGAAATCGAACAATTATTGAAAATGTCTTCATTAGAAAAGCGCAGGAAAGACTCTGATTTAATTTTCATTTACAAAATTAATAATTGTTTTATTGACTCACCTTCTCTGTTGCAACTTATCCAGTTCGACGTTCCTTGTCGTATACTTAGAAACAATGAATTGCTGTTCCTCAATCATCACAATACTAATTACGGGTATAATTCTCCAATGTACAGAATATCAAGACTTGTTAACTCACGTCATGGTCTTGAAATTTTTGGTACCAGACTAAATGATTTTTGTCATTCTTTACGACTCTACCAAAATTTTGAGTAGACCATGGCTTGAATGTTCTCTCTTATGTTTATTTTGCCTTATTTTTGTCATCGCTTTATTTATTTTTATGTATATGCTATTCCTTCTCTGTTGCTCTTTTTTCCATTTCGTGTTTTACATGTATTTTTTGTAATTGGACTTTAGTCCGTTAATTTATAAATAAATAAATAAACAGTCGAAAAATCACATAAGATATTTATATCGCACTATTTTATAACTTGTGATGATATGATATCGACTGTGTTTAGGTCAAAGGTGTTATTCCACATTTATTTGCAAGCAAACTGAAGCCTAGTGGTTTGGACCACTGTCACATTTTGCACTGTCGCAAATCGATGATTAACGCCGTTATGATTTTTTACCGATACCATTTAAAGTAATCGTTCCCGTTAACCATCGATTCTCGGCTCGTTTCAGCATTTGCTCAGGTGTTAAGCATATCAACATGGTCGTAATGTTTTCAGTAAGGCCTTAATTTGCTCGTCAAAATTGTGGAATAGCGCCTTTCACCTAAACAAAGTCGATAGTCAATCATCTGTCATTAACATCTGACCCAAAAATATATATGTTTTCAATAGCACCTCAGATACCATTATGTTTATAAAAAATGAATAAAACTAACAAACTAACCAACATGCCGTTTCCCCGCAGGGGTAGGCAGAGAGGACGGACCGCCATATAACTCTTTCTTGGCACACACTCTTTGCTTCATTCACATTCATACATCTCATACATACTCTTCTGTTTTTCTGACTCTTCACATAACCCGATTCAAGTATTTGATTTACTTGATCGTGCCATATCTTTCTCGGACGTCCTTGACTTCTTCTTCCATTCACTTTCGCATCATATATTATTTTCACACTTCTCTCTTTTTTTATTTATTTGCTCTACATGCCCAAACCATCTAAGCGTCCCTGTCTTGATTCTGTTCATTACGCTCAATCAGCCATGCATTTTTTCCGGATATCCACATTTTAAATACGGTCATACATGGTTTTACCCCACATACATCTCAGGGATCTCATTTCCACAGCATTCAGTCTACTTTCATCCTTCCTCTGCCAGTTCCATGCCTCACTGCCATACATCAGGGTTGGTATAAGCACTCCATTGTGGACTGAATAAACATTAAAATAAATAACATCGTTTTTCGACACACCATGTATGTACAGTTGTACGATAGAAAAGGTACGTCCCTAGCATTGTTGCCACATCTGCGAATAATACTTCAGCTTCCAGTGTGCACCTCGGATTAGAGTACAAAGGATATCGCACAGCCAAGTACTCGCTATACACGACAATACAAAATTTCATCCTTTTCGTTTCTCGTACGGTGTAGAATAGCTGAGCCACAAAGGTAGGCTGGAAGATCTTTCAATCTTCGACCTCTTGCATTGTTTTTTTGGGCGTATTGATCTAGGTACATTTCCTTACTTGTTCATTTATTTGTATATTTTTTAATCTCTTTGGTTGATGTCTGGCGTGCATCTTTTCAACTTACACTGTCTCACTTTCAGGTTTTATGATGTTGGTGATTTGATGTTTACACTGGTTATCAATATTTGCCTACTTTTTAATCATTTTATATGAGATGGGTATACATTTTAGTAGAAGTATTATCCTTCAACCCTCACAATTGCAATACTGCTCGAATCGCATTAGCTCGAATGATCCCACCTTAGGTTTACGATCGTATCCAACAAATCAACAATATACTTTAATATTGTTATTTTTAAGTATCCACACGTTAACTGTCTTCAATATCATTTCCTTTTCCTTTCTTTTACAATTTTTTTCAAATTTATACATTCTTATCATCTAGATTTTTACACCCAAGTAAATAAAAAAATTTTAGCCTCTAGTAAATTATTTTAGAAAAAAAAACGCAGTTCTTTAAAAAATAGTTTCGTCGACATAAAGCTATGTTTACCGACATACGAACAGATTTTTTGTTGAGTATCCGCAATTTCGGAGGGCGTATTATTCAGCTCGCAACGTCATTTCCATCAAAATCGGCCTTGAGGTGATCTTCCCACAAAAACGGCGCTATAAAAGTAATCCATTTATTATTATTATTATTAAAATCTTAGATTGGAAAATGGGGTTTTTTAATATTTTTTATTAATAGTTTTTGTCTTCAATTCGAAGCACTTCATTTTATTTTTTTAAGTGCCTGCAATTCTGGTGGATGTATTATTCAGCTCGCAACGTCATTTCCATCAAAATGTTGGATAAGAAAAGGAGGTTTTTTTAATATTTTTTATTAATAGTTTTTGTCTTCAATTTGAAGCCCTTTATTTTTTTTAAGTGCCTGCAATTTTGTGGATGTATTACTCAGCTCGCATCGTCATTTCCATCAAAATTTTAGATATTCAAAGGAGTTTATTTTAAATATTTCTTTATAAATAATTTTAGTGTTCTAATTGTAAAACTTTAATTTTATTTTTATAGATAATTCAATTGAATTAAATTTAAAATTATTATTATTTTGTTTCAGAAAACAAGGGGTGTTTAAACAAGGGTAGATCCAGGTAGTAACTACCAGTCGTACATAAATTATTTCTTAAGTATACACACGATGTTGGTAATAATAGAAAGAAGACTCATTCTCTCGTATCTGTTTTCTTTTTGGCTTCTAATACTAATTCAAATAGACTGTCTCGACGTTATTGAATCAAAGGACGTGACGTTTTACCACCCGCACACTGAAGTAAAGAACACGAGCTAATATTAAATGAACTACTTCACCCTTGTTACCTGACCCGGCCTTTATCTTCCCTGCTGTTTACATTGAGTTTCATATCCGTGTACGTAATATTATTGTCGTACGCACCACGTCTCACTGGCCATATTTTCTTACAAGGAACTGAACTCAGGTATAAATACAACAAATAACCCTTGATCTTAATCTCAAATAACACATTACTGGATGCCGTAGTCAATGAGCTGTGCTCTGACGTTATTGTAGCGATAAAAGATATCGGAGATAACGTTATTATGACAAAATTGACAGTCCTACTATCATCGCTACTATAAATGTACCAATAAGAAAAATAAGACAAAATTCATATTTTTTGCAACAAGTAAACCACTAGCCATCAGCCATACTCAATTAATTATTTATCTAATTAATATGATATGATGCATGATCTGGGCAAAAAGTTTGAGATAGTTTTTTAATATACTCGTATATATTTAATTATTTTTTCTAGAAAGTAATCACTTTGTGGTTTGACATATGTACTGAAATGAAACAATAACTTTTGTACAAGACCATAGAATTTTTTTTTAGGACTGACCGGTTTCGCTTAGCCTTGAGGTGCAAAATTAAACTGAACAAAAAAATACAAAGTGTGCGGTTATATAAACGTACAGAGAGAAAACACAATATGAAACAAGAAAAGAAAATAAAATAAGAGAACAATGAGAAATAAAAGGCTAATATTTAAATTATAACAAAGGTACAGAAAGAAAGGGACAGATAATATGAAATGAAAGAGGCGAAACGTCAACTGAGAAGGTGATTAAAGAATACATAAATTGTATGAGTCTACGGGAAATATACCTTATATTGGACTGCTGAACAAATAGTTTTTATGTTACTGTCACTTTATGTTTTAAATACTTTTTTAAAAACAAAATAATAATCCATATGCTTACAAGTCAGAGTGATAAATAATCTTAGCATAGCCCTGGTGAAAGACCACCATTTATAATCGAAACGTTGCTTAAAATGGAAATTTCATTTAAATAAACAAAAATATCCCCGAGGAAACTTTCTGATCCATGTTAAAAAACATACTTTAATTACTTTTCTTTTTAGTAACTTATGCCTTTAACGCGAAATTATAGTTTAATAATAAAATTAAAATATTAGTTCCGTTTACAACAATTTTCATATGAAGTCAAGTCTCAAGCTCCTTATCGGTGGCTTTAAAAGTAAGAAAATAACCCTTTTCTCCAGATATACGGATAGATTGTAACAAGAGAAAAATATTATAAAATAAACGAAAAGTCGAACATAGATATGGTTTTCACTCATCGTGGAAATGGTTTAGATTTGTGTGACAAATTTCAGAAATAAGTAAAAATGTGTTGACCTATATTTTTAAAGAGAATTCGGAACGTTTCACCGTCTAAAAATATTCATATTTATCTTTATTTGCAGAATCTCGAGACATTTTATTTTATTTTACTCGTGATGAAACATATTTTCATAAAGTTAGTAGTACTCAGATGGAAAAAAAATACTACGTATGGTGAGCGCAGATGTGTGGTGGTTATATCAAAGATAGTAGAAATGATTTAATACGTAAAATTGGTTATTTTCTCGAACCTACAAAAAGTCATTATTAATAATAATACATGGCTAATTTATAACACGCCATTTTTGTGAAATATCACCTCAAGGGCGCTTTAAAAAACTTAGAAACAATCGCTAAATTTACCATGAAACTATTTAAATACCTGAAACTTTAACTAAACTTGCCTTCTTGATATTTACAGATTAGTTAATTACATTTATCGCGGCTGTGAAATATTGTCGAACTTTTTGTTTAGCAGTAGATTGAGGTTTGAGGATTATTGCATTAAAATATATTATTATACTGGTGAGATTAGATGCTAACGTGTAAATTAAGGCAATTCTGTTACTCTGTTATTTATGGATGTGACATTCTGAAAATATGAGTTTTGAGTTAAGCTCTGAACTCTGTCGAATCTTTTATTTTTCTCAGATCATGTGGCAGTATATTCCAGGCTTTAGGACCTGACATTCCTGCAGCACGCTCTCCGAACATAGTGTCTGGTATGCGGTTTGGTTCCTTCAACCTTCCGATAGTCGATGACATTGCCGATTTAAAAGTTGACTGTCGCGAATTGGGATCTTCAGGAATACATTTAATAATTGACACTACTAAGGTGGAAGGTAGAAGTAAAATATTAAGATTACCGATGCACTTGATTGATTAAGTCCTACACATATTCGCTGCACAAATATTGGTGCAGTCTTAGAGTATATAGAGTGGTATCTATCCAAGGCAGTGTAGTCAGTTTTTGATGATTTTTACCGGACTCGGCGGACCTGAGCGTGACTAAGACTAATGTTAGGGTATTTATACATTCATTCATGGCACATATCGACATAATGTTTTTGTCTATTCGTATAACCACTTTCTCACAGTATTATTATCAACAAAAATATAGCATATATCCTAAAAAACCGTTTAGTATCAAGTTTAGTGGCATAATAAAACATGTGGGCGGAGTCCTGCGGTGACCCAGGAGCCCAAGATCATTATGAGAGTACATAGAAGTGGTGTATTATATTTGTTGTCTCTTTCTCTCTCATGGTGTACGACGTAAGAACCCGAATAGAGTGATTTATCGCAAGTTTCTATAGGTTGGGTAAAAATAATTAGCTTTTCTCCATACATTGTTACTCCAAGGGTGCAGTGTAGCTTTGTCCAATTATGGCAATTAGTGTGAAGATCACTATCTTTGGCAATGAAGAGTAAAGAAGATTAAAGTCTTTTTAGCTTTCTTCTTTCAAAATCCGGCGTGAAATCGTCTTCTAAAGCTTAGCTAAAATTACTACTGTCAATGATTAGCATCTTACTAAGTAGGTATACCTAATATTATAATGTTTTAGTTTCTGATAGAACGTTCGAGACGACGAAGATCGTATCGTCTCCATAATATTATTTTAAGTATACCAGCTTTTCTCTATCGGAAGATCTTTTACTGAGTACCTAAAATAAAGACCGAAGATTTCCTAACTTCGCTTTAACTATTGAGCAGTCCATTGTGAAAGGATGGCACATTCTGGAATATTTTTATATCACTTGGTTATAATATCAGATTCAGATCGTTATTTTCTAAATAAATCCATGCGTCTGCCTACAGCATCTGGTGAGAACCTTGGTGCACAGTAAAAAAAAATCTTAAACGACGATTTATTATAATAACCATTTAAATAATGACGTATGCTCATTATACTCTCGAATATTTGTGTGTCTAGACCGATTTGTCAAGGTGCTGCTACATGATCTCGACTCTAAGACCGGTAGAGATTTTTTAGTGCATGCGGCAAACAGATAATTTGCAATGTAAGCAAGCATCAAAGGCGATTAACCAATCAAAAATAGTAACCGAGATAAAAGCAAATTGCCAAACTTGAAAAAATAATTACCCTTTTAATCCTTTTAGTACTATTGATGGTGATGCAAATTATAATAAGAATATATGTACACAAGACAGTTTTTTATCGGGAGATAAATTTGTCGATTGATTAATGGGTAACTCATTAATCACAGCCGACGGCCTCTGATGGCTCGACGGCCTCCGTGGTCGAGTGGTAAAACGCTTGACTACGAATCCAGATGTCGCAGGTTCAAACCCGGCGTACGCAAATAAATTAAATTAAATTGACTTGTGTCATAACACATTTCATTCATGTTAAATAATATGTAGTATATTTGCGGCACGTTTCAAAGTGGTAGATACTCATGGTATCACCCAGGTGAAAGACTACCATTCAGAATTGAAACGTTGCTTAAAATGGCTTTAGCCGTGTTTGGTGACCAGATCTGAATAGCCAGGTACTTACGAACCTTCCTCTTACCCTTCTCCTTCCTCTCTCCACTAGCTTCAGCCTCACAACATACCCCGATTGGGGATGCCATAGATTCACTAACTCTAGCCGGTGGGAAATCTTGTGCAGTATTCACTATAAAAATAAGAAAAAAAAATCACAAAAACATAGTGGACGCGATGGAACTAGGAATCGAAATCTCATGATCACACTCAAAACGATGCAGATTCCCATTTATTAATTTAATGTGCATTTTCCCAGAATAGCTCGCAGTTATAAACGAGTGTTGGAACATCTTTCTAGCACTCTTGTCAATTTAATAATAATTAATCGATTCCATGCAATCGGTTCCATAAAACCAATGCTCAAGCACCTCTCTGATTACTTTTAAAGTCTAGAAATTGGCCGGTAAATAAACGACCCGCAGCTTTAATGTCACTTTAAAAGCACCTTCCGGCCAATCCACAAAGTAACATCGCATTCGATAGGGCAATAAAATGAAAGGCTCTCTTAGGATGTGTTATCGTTAGCGCGGCGGCCATTGGCACTCGATAATTTTCAATCGGCTTTTATTTTTCAGTGCAGTGAATCCAGGAGGACTTCCGGTTGAACGGTTCCCGGCGTTTCTCGCCAAATATTGTGTTTCCTCTGGTACGAGGGTGGCGGGGAACCTCCCTCATTGTTAATGTTGGTAAATCGTGAAATAATATTTTTTATTTACGATTCGTGTTCGGGTTTGCAATTTCTGTTCAGTGTTTTTGCAAACAGTGTCGAAGCATTTGAATTTGTCCTCGTGATAGAATGTTATGCATTGCTAAATGTGATATTTTTCACAAATAAAAATATTTTAAATAAAAAATAATTTTGTTTTAAGCCACTTTATTTATACACATATAACAATTCGACCGGTTTTGGTTAGACTTAACCTTCATCAGGAACGTATAAGTATAAACTAAGATTAAATATAGAGTAATACAGAGTAATCAAAAAAACTTCGCCGAATTGCAACAAATAAATTTATCTATAATGATCTACCATCTAATAATAATATTAACTTAACTCCTAAATGGCGCAGAATTTTGTATATAAGTGACTTCTCTACCCTTTGCACATCTAAACTCCCATCAGAAATAAGACCAGCTTTTTACACCAACAATAATTTAGGAAAATTTTTTAAGCAATTCTAAAGATAAAGAAGATTCTTTAAGCCATTCTGGCATATATAAACTTAACTGTAACGATTGCCCGGCAATTTACATAGGTAAAACCGCGAGAAATGTAAACATTAGAGTCAAAGAACACATTAGATGTTTAACAAGTATAGGTTTTTCCGAATTTGCCGAACATTTAATTAAAACTAACCATACTTTTAATAAAAATACAGGTGTACAAATAATTCATAAAAATGGAATAGGTTTGCGCCTTAACAATCTAGAAGCATTAGAAATTTCAAAATCAAATAATAATAATAATTGCCAAATTTTAAACAAACAATTAGAATTAACTAAAAGTCCGATTTTAAGAATGTTCCCCTTCTCCTCTTCCCATCCCCCTACCTCTCTACCTACTCCATTACCACCCCCTCTCTGATGCTTTGTCCTGTTTATATTAATGTTTTGTCTCTTTCAATAATTTCTTTGTCTACTGTATTACTCTATATTTAATCTTAGTTTATACTTATACGTTCCTGATGAAGGTTAAGTCTAACCGAAACCGGTCGAACTGTTATATGTGTATAAATAAAGTGGCTTAAAACAAAATTATTTTTTATTTAAATTATAATGTCAAGCTACAAAGTGTTTGCTTCCTTCGATAATAATAATAAAAATATTTTTGTTTTGAGTTTATGTGATTTTAGCACAAGAATCTCAACTAACCGGAGCCAGTGAGACTATGGCATGCCTAATTTGCATTTTAAGTGTGGAAGATCCACTGCTTCTCGTGTCTAAGGTGAGCTAAGTTTGTATGCAGAATGAGTCAATGTAGATTTTAGGTAAGTTTAAAGTCATGATGTTTGAAAAATAGAGTACGAGAACAGCGTTCAAAATAATTGTGAATGATGGATACTTGAAGCAAGTAGATGATTTGTGTATTTAGAAAGTATGTTTATGAGAGACGGAAAGGCTATATTGAAAGAAAGGTGAATGCAGGAAACTCCATCGATGGAAGACTGAACGCTGTTGGCGTAAATAAAAAAATCCAAAGAAGCGAAGCTAGCAGTCCACAATGGAGTGCCTATATCAACCCTGATGTATGGCAGTAAGGCATAGAACTAGCAAAAGAAGGATCAAAGCAAACTTAATGCTGTGGAAATGAGATCCCTGAGGCGTATATGCGGTAAAACCACGTGTGACCGTGTTAAAAATGTGGATAATATTTGGATAATTTGTATAGCGCCGTTTTTGTGAAAAATCACCTCAAGGGCGCTGAGACAAGGATATGCAGAAATAATGCAAGACTGATATAAGCGTAATGAATATGATCAAAAAAAGGATGCTTAAATGTTTTCGGAATGTAGAGTGAATAGACAAAGGAAGGAGTGTGAAAAGAATATATGACGTAAAAGTAAATGGAAGAAGAAGTCGGGAACGCCCGTGGAAGACACGGCACGATGGAGTGAATCAAATTTTAATCGGGCCATGTGAAGAGTCAAAATAACAGAAGAGTATGTACAAGACGCTGTATAAATGTGATTGAAACGAGGTGCGTGTGCCAAGACAGAGTTGTATGGTGGTCCGTCGTCTCTGCCTACCCCTGCAGAAACAGCGTGATGCTTAGTTAGTTAGTTGGTTTTTAAATATTGAACAGCGTTTCAAACTCGTGACGTTTAAACACATTAAAAAAACTGGTCTAGAGTGGGATCGTACTTCAGGTATACATTATGAATTTTGATCAAACATTCACTTAAAATCCTCCCCTTAAATTGGACCAAAAATCGCAGCTTTCCATACATTTTTCCAATTATCTTTTATCGTTCCCGCTCCTCAGTATCTCAGATAAAATATTCGTATCTCCATTCTTTAATTTTGCCAACGCACGCTAAGACGAAGATCATTATGACCCAAAAATGAAAGAAAATCAAACAAAGTCTGAACGAATTATCATATTAAGATCAAAAGGGAAATCTTCAAAATTAAACAAGAAAGCTCAAACATCACATTATAATTTCGTGGAGTTTTCGTCTGATTGTTTGCACACTCCTCCCCAGAACGTGAAAAACTCCATCTCCGCCGGGGTAATTGAAAAGTAGAATATTCATAATATGTCATTCCTAATGTATTTCTGTGGTACTTTATATGGGGAAAGGGAACATCTGTCAAAACGGCGTATAAAAAAGACATTCACATAATAAGATTGATGTGCTATTCATCCATTGTGAGGGACTTTATCCCGTTTATTAAATAATGGAACGTCAACCGGATCAGAGCCTGGATTTCTATGAATGATTTCCGCGATGGTTAATGGTAGCTACATCTGATTAATGCGGTAATATATATTCTAAAATTCGCAGTAAAATTAATTACATTTTTTTTAAGACGCGTCAAAGCAGTGCTTTTGTATTTGGTTTTGAAAGGAGGCAACTAGAGAAGCAACGAGACCACAGGGGCGATAAAATCTCTTGAATGGATGATATTTTCAGGAGAAAATAGAATTAATCCAGGTCTTGGAGAAAACACGAATATTAAAACACCAAGTCGAGCTGTTGAGCATAAGAAATACTGTAAAAACTACTGTTCTTATATACGAGTGTCATCTAGAAAGTAAAGTTACAAAATTTTGTTAAAAATGTTCGTTTTTGATTGAAATTCACAGAATATTTAACAAATATTTTGAAATAATTTTCAACGCAATCGCCATCGAGATCAAAACATTTTTGTAATCGAAGCACCAATATAAATGACGCCACTAAAGTGATTGTCTTTTGGATTCTGAGTTGTAGTGACACACTCACTACGATAGAGTTAAAAAAAGCTTCTCCCAAAACGATCCTTAAATTCCGCATGAATCTCGGATGGACGTTAGGTGGCGGGAGCGCGCGACGACCTCGCCATCGGCAGAATTTACTGTGACTAAAAAAATGGTCGACAAACATGCGAGGCTAAACAAACTGACCATTAGGATCCCCCCTACATGCCAGGTTTGCCAACTTCGAAACAAAAATAATCTCCCGGCCTCAGGAGCTTCAGATGTTCGCCGTGCATCCCGATGGTGCATCGATTACGTAGAGATCAATAATGCTGTTTCCTTAAAACCCTTTTCTTATTACTATCACTTGATTAGATACAGGATTTCCACTTTGCTTTTATGTCAATTGTATTGATGGACCTCAACCGTGATTAGCTAATCATGGCCGAGGGTTATTTTTGAGCTTCTTGGGGCACGATTATAAATGCAGCTGATAAAATAAACAGTGTAGCGCATTTAGCGTGTTTTGTAATGTTACTAATTTTTTACTCGTATAGAATCTGTGATTTATGTATCAATACATTACGTCTTGCTTCTGGTAGACTACATTACTCAAAATTATAATAAAATCGTATTATTATTAATATCGTGTAGATAGTTAAGCTTTGAATATTGAAAGAAAATTCTGCTTTATCAAAACCCAAGATCGAAACCACTTCGCGTATTTTTGTTAAAATGCAGACATTTGTGGTTGCTTCGGGAAGAAATAACTATAACTAACTTTGTGTTGTATTATTTACGAACATTATGAAAAAGATGGGCCAGTAAATAAATTTGGCACACCCTCTTAAGATAACGCCACAAGAAAATAATTTATTTTATCTTTTTTCTTCTCTCAATATGAGCCATAAACTGCCTGTTATCAAACGGGAATATAAACCGCGTTATGTCGCTTTCAGACGAAGTAAATAAATGCCCGGTATAAACTACACCGAACGTACGTACCCGCATAAAAATGAAATTGATCATGTTTCGCCAAAATACCCATTCTTCCTGCCTTTTTAAGAATATAAAATAAAATAAATTGACGTAAATGATTTCTTGAGTGTACAGAGATCATGCACAAAATGCTGCCTGTGGGTAACGATACCGTTGGCAGATAGCTTCAGTAACACCCTGGTGAAAGACCACCATTCTGAATCGAAACGTTGCTTGAAATGGCTTTAGTCATGTTTACTTGCCAGATCTGAATAGCCAGGGACTTTCCAACCTTCCTCTTTCCCATCGACTTTATTTTTCTTCTACTTTTAGCCTCACAACATACCCTAATTAGGGATGTCATAGTCCCACTAGTTCCAAGCGGTTGGAAGCAGTTGGGACTCTTGTGCGGTATTCACCATAAACAGAATATATTTTTAAAATTTACAATCAAAGCATTTCTTTAAACAGCTTTAGCCTTATTTGGTTACTTTCTTTCCCCTTCCAACTATATTCAGCCTCGAAAGATACCCCAAGTGGGGATACTACATATTTTGTAGATGAAGTTGTTTTTAATAGAAGTCTACATAATTATGTAAATTGAAATGCAAATATAAGATTACCAGATATGAAAAAACAGAGTCACAAAACTGCCTAATGTACAGAAAATTAAAAATACTCGTATATACAAAAAGATGCTTGAAAGTGTGATAATTGAAGGAAGAATGAGTTAAAAACAAACGTTATGCTTACTCAAAAAAAAAATATATATATATATATTATAAGAATGGAAAATAAGTATGTGCATATTTGATAAGTTTATATACAATCTCATATGAACTGAATAAATAAATAATACATACACCATAGTCTCACTAGCTCACTACGGTTGGAAGCAGTAAGGACTTTTGTGCGATTTTCACATAGAAATTTAAATAAAACGTTGCTTCAATGTTTTTGAATATATTTTTAATGGAAATTATTTAAATAATATCAATAATATTCAACGTAAATATGAAACCGAAAACTACTCTAACTGGGAGTAACATCTCTGCCAATTCAGCTACCAAGATCTTATTAGAAATCGACATTTTATACGATTCCATAATTCCTTGAAAAAAAATTTTTTTTTTCAATTTCTACCGATATAGGCTGCTACCTTTGCAATGGTATACAAAGCTCTACTCGAGCACATATTGTATATCTAGGATATCAACTTTTGTACCGACTCATTGGTTGGTTCAATTTAAAATGAGTCAATCTAAATATTGATTCCAGGTTGAATTAGTTGTAATACTCTCCTTCCGAAGGGGAGGTTTGCATAACACCCCGAACGAGAGCTTAGTGCGATATCTTTGATAAAGATTACTGAAATATTATGTATGTACTTCTTTCTAAGTATTACCAAAAACAAATTACTTGAGATTATGCCGTGAAAATGCTTTCACAAGCAAGATCAAATGGAACAACTGCGTGGGAAAGGTTATTACATGTTTCAACTGAGTTCAGAGTAAAACTAAAGACTCACATTTTCTCATTTATCATAACCAAATTAACGTCAATTTGCTTCACTGGAGTCTTGATCACTCAATCCAAATGCTATACTTGCTTTTACTATTGCTTTTTGTTCTACTCTAGGTTTTAACAGTGCGGGCAACAACCGTTACATATATTTGTAAATGTTAATAAGTTAGTTGCAGTCTCCTAGTTGTTAGTCTAAATTCTAAGTTACAAGTCAAAAGATTTTAGTTGTAAGTCTACATTTTAAGTCGCTAATCATAAGTTTTAGCTGTAAGTACATAGTTATAATTTCTACGCAACTTTGACCGGTCGGTAGCTGAGTGAACAAACTCGTCGTATTCCCACCCGGGCGTCGTGCGTTCAATTCCTGTGCTGGCTAAGTCCTCCATCATTGCACAAGCAAGATCTTCCGCTTCTTATGATGACAGTAGGAGTTTTTCAAATATTGTCAGGTTATTCGTATCCCGGGAATCTTTTAATTTTTTTTTTTAATTAAAAAAATAAGTTATTCGTGATTAAGTTTTAGGTTATGTTAATTAGGTCCTATATCCTTAAATTCATTAAAATAATCTCATCATAATCTGTCTCTTAACGAATCACCATTAGATATTCAAGTTTTGACCAAATCCTGTATTGTACGACAAATTCAGAAAGTCCATTTTTTTAATTTCACTCCCATGCCCTGAATCACAAAAAAAAACATAATTACAATTTTAAGGTAATAAGTGTGTCTATCTGATGGGACCTGCCAGGTAAATATGTTCCTGTATATTTTCTTATTTCAACTAGGAATTAATATGTAATAATAGAAAATAAGATCTGTACAGCGCCCTTGAGATGATTTTTCACAAAAACGGCGCTATACAAGTCATCCAAATATTATTATTATTATTATAATTATGTTGTAAAGCGCGCTTGAGGTGATATTTATTTCACGAAAACGGCCCTACAGAAAGCAGCCATTATTTTATTTTTTTTAGTTAATTTCCAAACTATAAGAATTGCCAGTTGTAATAACTATTCTTTTAAACAAAGTTTTTTTTTGCATTATTTAGTTGAACTTTCGCAAGAAAATTATTGTTTTTTTATGTCGTTTACTTCGCTGCCGCCGTGTTCAAGTATTTCGAAATTGCAATTTGGTTTCAATCCGCTTAAGGACACAATCTAACCCCTTATCGCCGCTCGAATGCCCGCGCTAGGGGGCTGCCCCGTTCGGGGGAACACACCTCAAACTGCGTATGAGAATGCGCCGCGACTGCTAAGGGTTTATAGCCCATTGAATAGGCGGAGTGAAACGTGGTGAGTGTTGATGCCACCGAGGATTATGTTCTCAGGGTAGCGGGAATCTTTATAAAGGGGATGAACAGGGAATCCTAGGGTGACAAGGTACTTTACTGTTCTTGTCAATCGTTTTGGCATTTAATGTGTTATTTCTGAACAAATTGTGTGCTTTCAACATTCAAGACGACCTTCGTGGTGGAGCAGTTGTAATCCTCGGCAACGAATCGGGAGATCGTGGACTTGAGGTCTGACCTGCGCGAAATTAATTTAATTTAATTTTTGAGGGTCAATTTGCAGCATTCGAATAGAAGAAATACTAAAAATGATGTATCTATAAATTCGACATTTTTATAGTTACCGCACAAGAGTCCCAACTGCTCCCGACCGTCTAAAACCAGTGAGATCATGTCATACCCAATTGGGGTATGCTGTGAGGCTGAAGGTAGTGGGAAAAGGAAGGAGATGAAATATACATGGGTACTTAAGAAATGTCTAAGAATTTAAAAGAACAGTACAGTAAAAAAAATATATTCACTGGAAATCATAGACATTTTCCTAACTGCCCATGTAGAATTTACATGTGCATAATTTGTCGTATTTGCTGTATTAAAAAGCCAAACAGTATGTTTTTATAATAGAAAGCACGTTTGCGTTATGTTTCTGAATGCCAAATACAAAAATAAAAATAACGTATCGTTCTGGTGAAAGACAGTCATTTAGAATTGAAACGTTGCTTGAAATGGCAAAATCCGTGCTTAGTGACCATATATAGATACTTCTCAACCTTCCTGTTTTCCATATCTCTCCCCTACCTTACATATTAACCTCACAAGATAACCCAAAAGGGGATGCTATAGTACCACTGGCTCCACAGTTTGGAGTAGTTGAAACTCTCTTGCGGTATTCACATAAATAGAAAAGACGATTTCAGTAGAGCAGAAACCTATTTAAGTCTGAAAAAATACATTGGCGGTTGAAATCCAGGATCGGACCAGTTAAAATTTGTTAAAAATGGGTGTAGGTTTTTTTCACAAACAAATAATAATGTGTTTTTACATCTCATAAAACGGAATATTTTTCCTGGAAATATGCCGGGTGTACGAAGATCAGGCAAAACCAAAACGTTGCTTGAATTGATTTAAGCAATGTTAAGTGAACAAATTTATCTTTACGGGTAGTTTTTAAGTTTCCCGTCTCTTCTGACGACAACTCTTTGTTCACTAATCTACTTTTGAGAGCTTCTCAACATTCCCAATATTGAAGAGTGCCATAGGCCTACAGCTCCTGGGTAGTAATAATTAAATCGGAAAATGATAATTTATCTTTTTTTTGTGTTATAGTCATCTCTAAGCAATTTTATTTAACTCCCATATTCAGCAGTACGTTGGATAAAAAGGACATTCATTCAAGTTAAATACTCGTTCAGTTATGTTCGATATTTCGCTCAGCCATGAAAATTGTTGTTTTAAAACTGGGATTCCGCCAAAATCCAGGTTTTTGAAATATGCCAAAGTACCTTCACCACGTTCTCAAATATTAATACTGTATTAAGTACATTCCTCAAAAACAAAAAAAAATCATGCTTTTTACCCATGATAGTAATTCAACAAGTATAAATAATGTTATTTGTTCATCTGATGTACTTATGTGTTTGATTACCGAATATTTAATTGAGTGATTGACATTATAGACAGGTTCTGTCAAAGTTATTAACATTTTAAACTGATAAAATAAAACGATACAAACTAAAAACGAAGTCAAAGAAAAATTCCAAACTAACATATTTCCCTTGAAAGGCAAATAAGGACGATATATTATAACCGACCTGCGTGGAATGATAATGTGTTTGTGAAGTGAAATATTAAAGTGGTACCCATACAATTCACTCTGAATTATCAAGCCAAACACAAAAACTCCGCTCGAATACACGTCAAACGAAATGTTATTTAAATGTACAATATCCCTCGGAAAAAAGCTCTCTCCCTACACAAAAAATAAAGGAATATTATAACAAACGCATCTCGTTTGAATGTTAGCACTTTTATTCGTAACGATAGAATTTCAGGATTTGTGTATGTACGAATAAGTATACGGCTTATCTCAAATCACAGGAAATATTTTGTAATACTTTAAGCCGTCGGCGCTGAAATTCCCTTCCGCTGGGATAAAAAATATACCCACGCCCTCCCCCCCCGACCGCCTAAGTCCTTATATATCACATGTAAAATAGCAGGAGCCCAGATGATCGCGGCGGTGCGGCAGCGCCACCGTCCCGCGGCGCTTGAGAAGGGTAAGAGCGGGTGGCGCTGAAAAAAGAAGAAATCAAATTACTGAGACTCCGCCAACCAGCCGAATGTAACAGGAGCACAGATTGCCCAATCTTGTTTTCGTTCTTGCCATCGGGACCGCCTCCCCCTGAACTTCTGCGCTCCTGTGCGGATAACCTGAGAATACCTTCTCCTCCCCACTCCTTCCTTACATCCAGAGGCCGAGATTTATGTCCGTAATTCACAGCTTCAAAATAGCATTGTTTGTATTAGGAAAACTTGAATGCATAGTTTTTCAAACACCAATTTTATTCCGGAATAAATTTGAATAATGTGGTATGGATGGTTATTTTCCTGTCCCAGCATTTTCTTCTGAGTTAGGTTCTATTTTTTCTTTCATGTCGTTCTGTAATTTATTACACATGGCTTTAGAAGGTTAATTCTATTATATTCCTCGCTGTCAACAAGAACACTTATTTAAAAGTTAATGTGGAAAAGGAGTAAATAATTTAACAATAATTCAACGATAGGCCAGGGCCCATATTCAATAATACTGGACCGAAACAAAGATGAACTGCATATTTTTAATACCTTACAAATACATAGCAGGATCAGTAAATTAAATACTTTTAATATGTTTGCTACTCGAAAGGTACGAAATTGCAAGGAAAGGAACACACGCACGAAGTAGACTTAATGCAGTGGAAATGAGATCGGCGAAAAACAATTAAATTACGAATAAGGACATTCAAAAAATATGGCAACAAATTTATATCGCATAATGAAAACGTTTCAGAAAGAGACACTTAGGTAGATTGAACACAAAGGAAAAGATGGAAATAGTCGTGCACGTTCTGGATAGACACGGCACGACCAAGCTAGTAATAAAAAATTCTTGAAACAAATTATGCCAAAAGTTATGTTCCAGAATCAAATTGTATAGAGTCCAATCCTCTCTACCAGCCCCTGCGGAGAAATATGATGATTAGAATATTTTATATCAAATCGACAAATAAGGTTTTGATTTGTTTCCTGATATCTTATAAAAATACAATATGTATGAATATCAAACGCTAAGTTACATTTTTTGCATGTTTCTAATAAAATAACAACCTTTTACTTTTTTCGTCCTTTTTAAGAGCTTCACACTTATAAAAATAACATACTAAACGAAACCCGGAAGCCGAATTCAAATAACAACTTTGAAGTACATAAGTTAAATCGTGAGCAATTGATAAAAAAATAAAAAGAACATCCAATAAAAGGTAACAAAAATACGCTGTCGTCGGATAAGATCATACCAGGAACGCAGGAACCCGCAAAGTAAACAAATTAAGCGATGAGTGATTGTGAAGAAGATCTTGAAATTTGAAAATACGGCTTACATCGGGACACGAGTAAATGCGTGCTGGAGTTATCGCCGAGCCAATCGTAGGGCGAGCTTGCAATCGATTCAAATAAGGTTTGCTCTTGCGGCGTATGAACATACATCTATCTCCTCGCCCCGCTGTGCTCCGGGCAAGTGTCGAAAGAGGGGACTGGAAAAACACCCCCACAATTTGATTCCACATAAATCAATCGATGATTAATCAATTATCAAATTAATTATTGAAAAAATTATAAATAATTTTCAACGAATATATGAAACAGAAAAAAAACGGTGGCGATTGAGACTCGAACTCGGAACCTCTATTCTATCTACGACCGGTCGGTAGCTGAGTGAACCAACGCGTCGGATTCCCACCCGGGCGTCGTGCGTTCAATTACTCTGCTGGCTAAGTCCTCCATCATTACACAAGCAACATCTTCCACTTCTTATGATGGCAGTTGGAGTTTTTCAAATATTGTCAGGTTATTTGCAACCCGGAAATGTTTGTCTTTCTTTTGAGAGAAAAAAAAAAATTGTCTAACGCTTTTCCTTATAAAAAATCAGCACTTTTTAATCTATGCATTTTACTGACAACTTATTAAGAGAAATCTCTCTCATAACAGATAACTTATAATAAAATCCAACCATAGTTTGATTAAAAATACGCAGTGATAATTTGAATTCCTAGATTTGAAAAAAACACAATGCGATTATATAATTTGTTTCCATAAAAACAAAATTATATCTTGGATTAGTAAGAAGCAAGAGTAAAACGAACTTACAAAAAATACGCCATATCCCAAATTTTTATTTGAGTGGATCTTTCTTTTCGTGCTATATATGGCTTTTTCTGCGATCAGTGAAATTTTCATAGCTGGTTTTTTAAGAATAAAAAAAACAGATATCATAAATGCCATTGACTCAATAAGTAGTTATTTTATTTTATTATTTTAGCAAGACAAAACTCTGTTAATAGACCTCTAGGAAATAAGCATAACCTTAATCTATCTAAGTATTTAATAGGTTGACTGATTTTCCTGTGAGTCTTAGAAAATATTTATGGTTATGTTCAGAGATTCAAAATCTGTGCGTCGCAAAAAGCTTAAAAACGACGAACTGAAGTTTAAATGCAAACTTAACCGGATTTTAACTAACAAACCATCAAGCTGTTTTGTGGTAGGGTTTGGCAGAGAAGACGGACCCCTATACAACTCTGTCTTGGTACACACTCCTTGCTTCATTCACATTCATACATCGACCCATAAATACACAGTTATTCTAATTCTTCACATGGCCCGATTCAAGTCTTTGATTCACTTGATCGTGCCATGTCTTTCTCGGGTGTCCCTGACTTCTTCTTCCATTTATTCTCATCATATGTTCTTTTCACACTACATTTCTTCGTTCGTTTGCTATACATGCCCAAACCATCTAAGCGTCCCTTTCTTGACCCCATTTTTATTACGGCCTTGCATTCTTTCAAGATATCAAACATTTTTAAAACGGTCATTCATGGTTTTACCGCACATACGCTTCACGGATCTCATTTCCACAGCATTCAGTCTACTTTCATCCTTCTTCTGCCAGTTCCATGCCTCACTGCCTTTTATCGAGGTTGGTATAAGCACTCTATTGTGGACTGCTGGTTTCACTCATTTGGAGAATTTTTTATTTGCGCCTACACCGTTCAGTCCTCCATTAATTCTTGCATAGATCCTTATTTCAATATCCTTACCAGCCTTTCCGTCTCTCAGAAAAAAATAATTTCAACCAGATTTTAAGAAAATTAAATAATATATTGATTTGCTCGATCAGTGCAATCTTAAAGAGAAGTGCATTTGACCAAAAGTAACTGGATTACTATGTTAGGAAACCAGCGTGTAATAATTAATCGTCATTAAAGTTCGATGAAAACTTAACGAAACGTCCATAATTATTGTGCTTGAGATGTTGCCCTTGTATTAAATATTAATTTTCGTAAGCGAGAAAAGGGTATATCATGGTTTATTTTTATTTTTATAATGTTATTTTTCTAGACTATTTTCTTGATTTATTTTTGTGAACTTGCTATTATTTTTATCTCTTAGTGTAACAGAGTGGTAAATACTCTAAGTATCGCCCTGGTGAAAGACCACCTTTCAGAATCAAAACGTTGCTTAAAATGGCTTCAACCGTATTTGTAGATCAGATCTGAATAACCAAGTACTTCCCAACCTTCCTCTTCCCATCTCTTTCCCATCTCTACAACCTTCAGCCTCACAACATACCTCAATTGGGGATGCTATAGTCTCACTGGCTCTAAACGGTTGGGAGTAGTTGGGACTCTTGTGCTGTATTACCTATAACAAAAAATATAAATAAAATAGATAAACTTTGTTTATAACCACTTTTGTGTTTCAATATTGTGTCGACCAGTTTTGAAAGCACCCTTCCATCATCAGGACAATTAAAAAAAAACCTGATGATGGAAGGGTGCTTGTGAAACTGGTCGATATAATATTGAAAAATAAAAATGGTTATAAACAAAGTTTATCAATTTTATTTATAAATATGGCAAGCCACAAAGTAAATGCTTTTTACGAAAATGTGTAACAAAAAATAAAAAAAAAATTATACCTTATGAATGTATCCAATACTCAACGCATGATGAGAACATTTTGTAAATTAATTTATAACTTTACTTTTAATTTGTATTTGAAATGTTAAAAATAAACAATAATTAAATAAAAGTGTGATTTCGTTTGGAATGATGTAACAAGTAACAAATATTACGTGAATTCACAGTAGAAAAACAAAAAAGACCAATCGGGTGTTGTTTTCATTGGTGAGAAAAATTGATAAATTAATAATTTAATAGGAAATTACATTCTTATTTCAACGCTTGACTGAGTTATTTAAAAAAAATATATTGAATTACTATTCAAGTTATACATCGCAATTTTAAATTTATTTCATTTATTGTAGGGAGAATTAACAGCAGATAAGTAATAAACATGTATTAAATAATGAATTATAAATATAATGCCAATTATAAATATTCCACAGATGAGGATAAAATGATAAGTAAAATGTGACAATATACTGTTTTTTGTCACTTAACTAAGTTGGTGGGGGGGGAGAAACATAGTAATGAGATACAGAGAAGAAAGACGATTAGATGGAAGGTTACTTTCAGTGATCTAGTTCGGGTGCACTCGGGTCATGGATTTTTGTTTAATGTCACATATGGTCGAGTTAAATATGTCGATGTGGTCATAATTTATATTAAATGAATTTGTATTTGAAAGAGTTTTGTTTTGAATTGGTATACCAATGAGGGAGATGAAAAGTACGTGGTGTCTGCTGTTGATATATGGAACTTATAATTATTTGGAATAATAGGAGTTGCAGGAGATCAGGGCTATTAACTAAATTGTGTGCGATTTTAAATAACATGCTACTTTTCTTCGACAAGCTAATGTTTGTAAAAACTTTAATTGATTGATTATATATTTAAGATAGGCAGTAAGTTATTTAGCTGTTCTACGTAGTTTGAGAACCCATGGTTTCGTTTGTAATAATTATTTTCTTCTTGGAAGGTTCCAGATTTATTACCCTTTCCTGGTTACAAAGGAACGGGAAAAAACTGTCTAGTCTCAATTATGAGAGATTATTACGAGAGGTTGGTAAAGCTTCTATTGATTATGGAAGTCTGATGCGTGGAATGTGATTGGGTTGTTTACTTTTGTACATTATATGAATACTCGTGATTGTTTTCGCAAATGAAATCGTTACGAAATCAAGCATCGTTTTTATGAAAACATGCGCCCTCGAGAAGTAAACAAAATACATTGTTTTGACGGTAAACAATTCTTGAATTCAAGGACAAAAACAAAATCATCGAAAAATACTCATTTTTCATCTGTTTTTTGTTTATGGTTTTAAAGTTTATTTTGTAGAACTCCATTTTAATTTTTAGGTTTTTTACTTTTATTTAAACAATAATTATTATTATTTTAATTTAAAAAAAAACAGTTTTTAGTTAAAAGCTCTGCGATGTAATTATTTTTACGCGTGACAGCTGTTTCGCCTTCTGAGGGCATTATCAAACTGTTTTTTGTTGTTGTGTTTAATTTATAGAACTCCATATCCTTTTTTTAAACTTGAATAAAATCAAATTTAAAAAAACGTATTTTCGAGTCCCGCTGGTTTTGTTTAGTTTTTATTGTGATTGTTGTTTGTGTGATCCAAGTAATTTAAAAAAATTTATTTTGTATTTTTTAAAAGAAAAACAACCATATCAACTCAAAGACACTTATACCAACAGTTTTGATCGAAATTAATAAAATACGCAAAGGTTTTCATCTAGTTTTTTTGTTCAATAATGAATACCGCACAAGAATCTCAACTGCTCCAACCGCCTCGATCCAGTGAAGCCTATGGAATATTCCAATTGGGGTGTGTTGTGAGGCTGAAGATAGTGGAAAAGGAAAGGAGATGGGGAAGAGGAAAGTTAGAAGGTGCCTGACTATTTAGATCTGGTCACCAAACACGGCTATGGCCATTCCAAGCAACGTTTTGATTCTGAATGGTGGTCTTTCAGGGTGAGACTTAGAGTATCCACCACTATGGAACGTGCCTCAAATAAACTATACATTATGTTTAATGCTAATTAAATGTGTTATGACGTATATTAATAGAATAAAAGTTTTTTTAATAATTGAAATAATCCTCAACGTAAATATGAAACAGAAAAAATATAACGGTCGCGACCTCGACTCGAACTCAGAACCTCTACTCTATCCAGGAGTAACCATTCTTCCTATTCAGCCACCAAGGCCTCATAAAAAACGGACATTTTTAATCGATCTCATTCTTCATTTGAAAATTATTAATATTATTTATTCCAATTGTTTTTGTTAAATTAAATAGAGTAGAGGTTCCGAGTTCGAGTCTCGGTTGCGACAGTTGCACGTTTTCTGTTTCATATTTACGTTGACGATTATTGATTTCATTTAATAATAACATAAAAATAATGAGCACGAAAGCTTTAAAGTAAATTCTAATTTAATATATTTTTTTTTTGTACAACAGATATAAACCCAATAACAGTACAATGGAACAACAAGCAAGCAATTTCAAATTATAAAATTTTTAAATTAAAATTACTATTTTGAACTTTTGTTTGTTATCTGAAAATATATCAAAATATCCGTAGATGATGTATTTAACAGAATTATACCTCTTGTCATGCTTTATGCTGAGCCAAAAACATTTGTTTACCAAAAATGTATTCTGAACATTGCATGATTATAATTTAATAAATAAAAGTTATTTGCAAACGCCGGAATTGAACCCGCGACCTCCGGATGCGTAGTCGAGCGTCTTACCACTCGACCACAGAGGCCTTCAAATCAGTTGAGCTGTACGTAATAACGTGCTCGTTGTGAAGACACTCAACTTATTGAAGATTATTTTTACTGAATTCGTCAAAAGTTTCATTTTATTTCTTGTAGAAGTATAACGGTGGTACTAACGGACAGATTAAGCCCAAATTTCCCTTTATAATTGCTGAATTCCAGCCCCCTTCACAGTGTGGAGTTAAATGATTGCCAGGAAAGCATGAAATTGAAAAGGTATTTATTCACTGCAATTACGTTGGGCGTACGCCTTTATATTTAAAACACCTTCCGCGCCCATGCCCATGCGAGACTCATTAATTCTGACGCATGGGTGTTACGGACAAATCGCTGTGAATTGTGAGCGGTAATTACAATACGAAAACAAACAGACCAATTACGGTACCTACGTGCTCACACAAGCCTGTCAGATATTACCTATGTTACCGTGAAACCTAATACCATTAATTACTTCTTCGTTATGTTTACAAGGCAATCACTGACTAATTAATTGTGCTAGAAAAAGCGCTCCAGATATATCAGGCTATTTCTTTTATTGCTTTTATTTCCCGACTAGACTCGAAATTTTAATAAATTTATACGATGGTACCAATAAATTATTTTTGTCAGATTGATTGACGTTTCAAATCGCCATGAAAATAATGCACAATCTTTGCTGCTTTCACGACGGCAGAGCTCACCGCCTACGAATTGTAGATGAGACATACAGACAAATAACATCGCTGGAAAGGCAAAAGGGCTTAAGCGACAGTTTGGTCGAAAATGAGTTTAATATTTTTAGTTTTGATCGGTTCTTTTTTCTGCGGGAAATGCTCTGACTTTCGTTTGATTCTGAAGACTTTTGTGGCCCTTCAGGCATCTAAAATAGATTTACCATTTGGGAGAAGGCTTGACTCAAGCGATACAAGTGTGCGACTTTTTAGCCTTTTGTTAATTCAGGTTACTCAGTGAGAGCATTCAGTTACCTGAGTTAACTTTTTTTTCAAAATTCTACCAGGTACTGAACTGACTGCCTTATGTAATTTTATTGTAAAACAAAAAAAAAAACTTGAAAGTGCTCTGGTGTAAGCTTTCCAAAATGGCGCTTCAGCCCTTTTGCTTTTTCGGCGACGATGTGTTATTTGTAGTTAAGACTAGTATGATAGTTCCTACTTGGCTTGGCTACAGATTCAATTATTTTTTCACTTTGAAAATATGAAGAACATGGAACATGTAAAATTACATTTCTACTTATTTTTACTTTTACAATTTATGCATTTTTGAAGGTTCCATGGCTCTTGATGGAAATTATGTTGCAAGTTGAAAATAGGGAAAAGAAAGAAAAGCTGTTTGAATATTTTTTATCGAAACGCAATGAAAACTAGTCTTAAGTAAGATATATACACAAATTTCAGTCTAATAATAACCGTCATTCTCATTAACACATTACAATATAACTTGGTGTTAAGAGTGATATGAGTATAGATATGTATGATGATATGGCTTGTCAAACAATCAATGTAATAATTATCACAAAGATTTGCTCTCCGATACGCTTTACCAAAGTCTCCAGTCGAGAAGGAGTGGGGCCCTTGCAGTAACAGCGTACAAATATTAAATTCACTCTGATTCCATTGAAAAATTGCAACATAAATTTCTAAGATACATCAACTATAAACTCGGTCTACCTATTGAAACCATAAATTATAATTATTTAATGAAAGAATTAAAATTACTAAAACTTTCAGGCTTGTTTCCGACTTGACTTTTATTTTTAAAATTGTTAATGGTATTATAGACAGCCCTGATTTACTTAGCTTAATTACCTTCTATGTACCTAACAGATCCACTCGATCCAAAATTCTTTTAAATGTAACAACAATATCAGGACTGAGTCATTTAAATACTCGCTTGTACCTAGATTGCATGCAGTGAGTAATTCTATCGCTGAAATAGTAGATATATTCAACTGCACTGAATCTAGTTACAAGAAGGCTATAATAACATACCTCTTTCTAAAATACTGGTGTTAATTTTCTTGGGCGTAATCAAATCGTCGCATCAAATGTTTTTAGGCGCATTGTTATTTTTTATGTCATTGTTATTTTTTATGTCACTGTTATTTTATTTTATACCTATGTTATGTAAAAGCCCATGAGGGCGTATATAAATAAATAAATAAATAATTTGATTGAAAATCCATACCTCCTGGAATGTTATAAGTTGTTTGTGCCAAACAACTACTGCCAGGGGCGACATCACGATCTGCTGTGCATTCCACATGGCAGAACAGACGTGTTGGCTCAGCACAGCATGACACGGGGTATGGTATTACTAAATAACATGTCTCTTGATATCTTCAACGTAAACCTTGAAGATTTCAAGAGACATGTTAAAAATATCTCTTAATTTACTTTTGTTACTTTCCTGTGTTTTGTAAATGGACATATACAGTCTGAAAAAGAAAAAAAAAAACAATTACCAAAAAATGCGTTAATAGTCTTTTTAAAGAAGAAATTTAAAAAAATAATCTACGTAAGGAAACAAAAGTCATTGTGAAGATTTGATAATTTTGAAAACAAAATGCCTAAAACAAATTTCCATGAGTAATAATTTAGTTCAATGAAAACTTATAGGCAAGACTATATTTGAGATTTCAAAAAAACTTGTTTAGAAGCAAAAATTATAACACACATAAAATCCACATTCGTTAGAAGAAAGTTAGAAACTGAGCGAAATACGCGATGAGAGTATTCGAGAAATGAAATCGAAGGAAATATTTGTCACTTGATAAATTCATTAAATGCCCGTTTTCAAAAAAATACATTCTGGTGAAATACAAATTATAAGGCTTTGCGGTTTCGCCTTTATATAAATAATTTATTCATGTTGATCACACGCGCTTTTAAAATACCAAGAATACTAATTAAGCGTCGTTATGTCGAGGGAAGCCGACCGAAAATTAAAACAAAAACTTTGGGTGATAATATAATTCGAAATGGCTAATTATTTACCCTGTTTGAACAGTCAAATTTCGTTAAATATATAAATAGTATGCAAAACAATTATTTTAATGAAGTCACAATAAGACATTTGAGAACTGAAGAATAATAAAGCCCTTAATTATGTTACTGTCATTAAAGATGTTTTGGCAAATATTATAAAACTAATGATTTTTTATAAAGCTGTTAGACTCTTTGTAAAAATTCAACAACTTTTTTAAAAACAGTGCTTGACACCTTGCAGCAGAAAGCGTATTTTGAAATACGTATAATTTTTATTCTATAATTCAGTTGTTAAAAACTGGTAGAAGAAGTCAGGGGCGCCCGATGAAAACATGGCACGATCAAGTGAACCAAATACTTGAATCGGGCTATGTAGAGAGTCAGAACAACAAAGGAGTGTGTATGAGACGATGTTTGAAATGTGAAAAAAAACAAGGAGTGTTTGCAAAGACAGAGTTAAAAGGTTGTATGTCCTCTCTGCCTGTCCCTGCAGAGAAAACGGCGTGATAGTTAGTTAGTTAAAAACTGATGCATCTTCTAAATCTATGATTCATTTTAAAAAAATTCAATCCAAGTATTTTTTATTTATTTTGAAAATGTTTCAATTATTTTATTTTAAAGCGTTTTTAAAGAAGCTGGGTGAGTGTATTAAAAAAGAACACAATAGTCATAAATAATTTTAAAAAAACAGCCAAAAAGTTCTAGAAAAACATAAATTACAATGAATGTAAAGTGTAGATAGTAGAAAATAAAACAATTTAAAAATATCAAATTTCATCGAAATGATGTATAAAACCGAGTTATAGTTACAACAGATAGCAGGAATGCTAATCGTTTCAACAAAGTTTAGTTTATGAAAAATATATCGACATCCGAAGACGTCATTATAATCTATCATTACACCTGAAATTTAGTTTTGGCTTGAATTGTTTTTCAAAACGGCAATCGATGTTCAAAATTGAAACACACCTTTTTATTATTTATTTTATTTTTTTTTCGCACAAAACCCACGAAGCCTTAAAAAAATAAATAGATTTTTTTTAAATATTAGAACGGAAATTAATCCGCCACCCTTTCACTCGAATTCTAAGACATACTTGTAGACCACTCGGAGAAGGAGGCCGCTATAAATGCTCTCGTTTTTATCAAAATATTAATTATAATTTATTCCGGATGCGAGGAGGTTATACTACCTTAAATGAAATTGAAAACTACTGCAAACTAAATTATCAAGCAGTTGGTTTCCATTTGCCACGTGTCGCATTTGATTGAGTTAATTTATTCAACCTGTAAGGATAATCTGTTGAAAATCTATTTCCTCTCGCATTATTACAGTTTCTCAAAGTATTTTGTTAGCATTATGACTGCTCCATAGCATTATTTTAGCTCTATGGCAATTTACAAACACAGGATGCATGCGCATTGCATGTATTTAAGGTGAAAAATCGGACGAAAATTCGTTAATTTGTATACGCTAGTCGACAATACAACGAATTGGCTTAAACTGTTTTCCCATTTACTTTCAATATTATTGTACTGTTATCGTTAAAAATATCAAGTTAAATATACTCAGCTTTTTATTGCGCATAGTTTTATGACTGAATTTTCAAATATATATATATTTTATATGAATAATAATCTTTATTTAAGACTATTTTACAATAATAACAACAAAAAGATGAACACATAAAACATATAAGATTGTATGAAGGTGTAGGCACAATGTTTAATATATTTGAACAAGAGATCGATAAATTGGAAAGAGTTTAAGCATAATAATGATAACTAGTTAACACTCTAGTCTTTACACACACGTCAAAAAGGACATAGTGAATAAATTGTAAATTAACGCAATCGGAATAAAAAATCAGACTTTTCTACCTATATTGAGTTTTTCAAATCATAAACAGAAGACAGCTTAGCGGATTAATACTATTTTTCAAATCATGTACAGAAGATGGCTTTTATAGCGCCGTTTTTTGTAAAAAATCACCTCAAGGGCGCTGTACAGATCTTGTTAAATTGTAATGTTTATGTAAGATGAAATGCGGCCGCCCTAACAGATTTAGACCAACGTGGGCAAAAGTCATCTGGCTGTCGTAAGGGTGTCACTTGGGTGATTTATTGGATGCCTAGTTCGTTCGCGTTCGGGAACAGTCGGTCGAGATCGGCACTGCCCCGCCCCCCTGCCGGTTCCCGGGCCGGTGGTCGAAGGGACAACACATCTGGCCAAGGGTCAAAGCAAGTGATCATTCTCGGGCTATGGCACTGCATTTAAAACACTGATATTAAAAGATTGAAATATTTTCTCAAAAATCGAAATTACGTCGAAACTAGTCACTTTAAAATTATTTAGAGTTTATTCATTTAACCTATACACAGCAACGGTAATTTTAGTGTAATTTTAAAGAAGTAATTTGTGAAATATCATACTTATTTGGCGAAAAATAACGAGAAAGACTAAAACACGCCAGGCTGCTCCGAAAGCGCCACTATAAGGCAATAAAGCGCAATACTATAGATAATAACAGAAAATTTATATGGCGCAGTTTTGTGATATTTCACCTGAAGTGCGATTCATATTAAATTAATTATGCTACTAAGATTAACTAACATGGATAAAATAATTTATAATTTGTATACAAATGAAAACTACCTCAAATCTAGATCATTATCAAAAATCATGAGAAAAAAAGGTTCAGATATGGGTATAACAGTGTGTGTGTATATCAACAGATTAAAAAAAAAAACAATTTACTAGAAGCTCAGCTATAATACACAGAGTAATTAAAAATATGCATAGACTTTTATGGGTATTCACTTAACTACCTATGCTTTTGTATAAATTGGTTATTAATTTTGTTTTTAATACCATTCAACAGTACGGAGCCAGTAGGAGTGATCGGGATATTTTGTGAGGCTGAAGAGAGTGGGGACGGAAAAGAGATAGAAAAGAGATGGAAAAGTGAAAAGTTGGAAACTACTTAGCTATAAAGATCTGGTTACCAAACACGACTAAAACCATTTCAAGCAACGCTTCGACTCTGAATGGTGGTCTTTCACCAGAACCACACTGAAAATATCTGCCAATCTTGTGCCACAAATATGTTCTCTTATTTTATCTTATATTGTGTTCTCCCTCTGTATGTATACAATACATCCGCACACTAAATTTTGACGGCCTCCATGGTTGAGTGGTAAGACGCTCGACTACGAATCCAAAGGTCGCGGGTTTAAACCCGGCGTGCGCAAATAATTTGTGGTATATTTGCGACCCGTTCCAGAGTGCTAGATTACTCTAAGTACAGCCCTGGTGAAAGTGCGCCATTCGGAATCGAAACGTTGCTTGAAATAACTTTCGCCGTGTTTGGTGACCAGATCTGTATAGCCAAGTACTTTCCAACCTTTCTCTTTCCCATCCCCTCGCCCTCTTCACTACCTTCAGCCTCACAAAATACCCTAATTGGAGATGCCATAGTCTCACTGGATTTAGACGGTTGGGAGCAGTTGGGACTCTTGTGCGGTATTCACTAAAAATAATAAACTTAGTTATGCTTTTGTGTGCTAAATATTTACTCCATGTTATTTTTCTGTCACCATCATTGTGTCCTATCTATTGCTCAGTTAAATAAAAGCCTATAAGGGCGTAAATTATAAAATAAATAAATTATCCTTAAGCATAGTAAAAAAACAATCAATATGAAAAAGTGACGGTTACCAGATTCTGGTAGGTACCTAATTCAGGTTTGTAGCATATTTTCTTTTTATTTTTAAGTGCCAGTCCTACACATACTATTAAATCTTATTTAACGACTGATACTATTTCGCTAACCTCCCTTCGACGGCCTACAGCCCTACAGCCCTACATCCCTACAGCCCTACAGCCTAACACGGCCTTGAACCGCTTGTCGATCAATATATTGTTTATGGCCACCCCCTCGGACCGTACTTTGTCACCTCGTCCCTTAACTCCGCCACATTTAATATTAAATTTATCGTCAAATTATTTTGTTCAAATACTTTTAATTTCCCAGTGGGTTGAGAGTTGGCCACCCCCCGCTCGTGATTATATTTCTACAATATGCATACCGCACGATGCCGGGTAAATTAGACCTTGCACGTAAGTGGTTTTTATCCAACTCGAGGTTGATCTCTTATATTTGTTTGGCTCCTTTTTCAGGCACTAACCGAATCCTTAACCAACTCGGTAATTCACTGTTCCGTTGGTCCCGGCTTGTTTTTAAGCTAAACAATTATTATTTAATTAAGGGTTGACCACAGTAAGAATTTATGAACGCTGTGCGGCGCGGCGTGTGAGAGGAAACTGAATATCTTACACCGCTGAGAAATTTATCGATTTGGAAAGAATGTGCTATCAGGAGGTATTTTGCTTTAATAACAGTGGTACTTTCAGTGGCTGTTCAATAATTCATTTTATTAAATGATTTATGAGTCATCTTTATGATGTAATAGTAGGGTGGGATGATTTGCTGATTTTATTTATTTATTTGAATATCGCACAAGAGTCTCAACTGCTCCCAACCGTCTAGAGCCAGAAAGATTATGGAATCCCCAAATACGGTTAATTATGAGACTGAAGTTAGTGGGGAGTGGAAGGAGATTGGAAAGAGGAAGGTTGGAAAGTACCTGGCTATTCAGATCTGGTCATCAAACACGGCCAAAGCCATTTCAAGCAACGTATCGATTCTGAACGGTGGTCTTTCACCAGGGCGATACTTAGAATTTCCACCACTCTGGAACGTGCCGCAAATATACTTTTATATGAATAAAATGTATTATGACACATATTACTAGAATAAAAGTTATTGGCGCACGCCGGGTTTGAACCTCCAACCTTTGGATTCGTAGTCGAGCGTCTTACCACTCAACCATAGGAGGCCGTCAAAGGTATTCATTAATGTTACGCAATATGTTTGTGTTTATTTGTTGCAAACTGGAATATTCAGCTTGTGTCATTTTAGGCATGAATCCCATAATTACAACAATAAAATATCGAACGTCAATAGTCATTACACATAACATATTTAATGTTCAAACTGCGCCGATAAAATGTATTAAGGGTCAGCATCCAAAAATACACACTTTTTAGTTTTCTAATAAAATCCATACTACAAATGATGTATCTGTTGATTCTATACAGGTATTTAGGGAAATGTCTAAGGTTTCTAGTGAACACAATTTTTTACTCTTATATTTTAAATTACACACTGGAATTTTAGGTAAAACGTTGGAAAATGTCTGCACTAGTTTTCAAACTGCACTTTTTACTGACTCTTAAGTTTGTTTGTCGTTGAATTTAAAAGATTGTAGCTTAATTTTCTTATTTTCTGGAAACCTTAGAAATTTTCCTAACTGCCCGTTTAGAATTTAAATATAAATCATGTGCAGTATTGCTTGTATTGGAACGCTACAAAGTGACATTTAGCGCCATTTTGGGTGCTGGCCTTAATAAAAATAGTTGATGACTTAAACCGCTTAGAGGTCACATCTTCACCTGTTGGTTTACAAGTCACCGGTTCGAAACCCGGCTAAGTGCAGACGCATATCTGAAATTCGTGTGGCAATGGAAGTTAGCACTTATTTGTCTTACTTAGAATCCTTTGACTAAAATGGCTTACGCTTTATTTGATGATTGTTTAAAAACAAAAACTATGTGCTTCCGAACCTTCACCTTACCCTTTCCCATCACCTTTCCCTATTTATATCAGTCGAACTAAAGATAAAATAAATTTTCGTAGAAAGCAATCACTATGTGATTTGACATATTTGATTACAATGAAATAATAACTTTGTATAAGACCACAGATAAAATTTGTCTAGTAGTCCAATTTTAGGTATATTTCCCGTAAACTTATACGATTTCTCATTATTCTTTTATCACCTACTCAGTTGACGCTTTGCATCTTTTATCACTCTTTGATTTGACATATTTAATTAAAATGAAATAATAACTTTGTATAAGACCACAGATAAAATTTGTCTAGTAGTCCAATTTTAGGTATATTTCCCGTAAACTTATACAATTTCTCATCATTCTTTTATCACCTACTCAGTTGACGCTTTGCATCTTTTATCACTCTTTGATTTGACATATTTAATTAAAATGAAATAATAACTTTGTATAAGACCACAGATAAAATTTGTCTAGTAGTCCAATTTTAGGTATATTTCCCGTAAACTTATACAATTTCTCATCATTCTTTTATCACCTACTCAGTTGACGCTTTGCATCTTTTATCACTCTTTGATTTGACATATTTAATTAAAATGAAATAATAACTTTGTATAAGACCACAGATAAAATTTGTCTAGAAGTCCAATTTTAGGTATATTTCCCGTAAACTTATACAATTTCTCATTATTCTTTTATCACCTACTCAGTTGACGCTTTGCATCTTTTCTCACTCTTTGATTTGACATATTTAATTAAAATGAAATAATAACTTTGTATAAGACCACAGATAAAATTTGTCAAGAGTCTTATATTAGGTATATTTTCCGTAAGCTTATAAATTTACTCATTATTCTTTTATCTCCTTATCAGTTGACACGTTGCCTCTTTTATTTCATATTATCTATTGCTTTCTCTCTGTACCTTTTTTTATAATTAAAATGTTATTCTTTTGTTTCCTCACTGTTTTCTTATTTTATTTTATATTGTGTTCTCCCTCGTTGTGTATATACTCGTATAACCGCACACGATGTATTTTTTGTTTAGTTTAATATTGTACCTTGATGATGTTTAGGCTAAGCGAAACCGGTAGGTCATAAAAATGAAAATAAAATCTGCGGTCCTATACTAAGTTATTATTTTATTTTCATTAAAAATATTTTATTTTTTTCCACTCTCAGTTTTGAAACCTCAACCTCCTTGTTCAAAGTCAACGGGCTAACCGCTTCGCCACCGAAGTCGTCAAACAAACAATTTTCTTATCAAACAACTTCCAAACTACAACAATTTGTTTGCGAGTAACCAGATGTAAAGAGTTAAAAACGAATTAGGTACTTGGGATAAGGGACCGCTCACTAAATGTTCAGACAATGAACGTACGGCTTGAGTTCTTACAACGTGTACGGCAAAAGTTTAAATCTGGCAGCTTTGAATTTGAAACACACGGCCTTGCGTGGAGTAGCAGGATTAGGACTGCCTGTAGGTGAGTTAATAGGCAGCCATGATTGTATTTATGAGGAGCACAGCATTGCTACAAATCCAAGACAGGCCTGTGAATAATTTCAGGTACATTCTCTGATCTCTTGTCAGGATGATAAAGGAATATTAATCTGATGCCTCCGGAGATACGTCCTACGTATTGTCGCGTTTTAGTATAGATTAAAGGCTTTGTGTTTGAAAAGATTTGAGGATGTGCGTTGTATTTGCTTAAACCATTTTATGTTCTCCGACGTAGGCACTGAAATAAACATATTGCGAAAAAAACACACACCGAAGAACAGAAAGGATGAATATTTAATATTGTGAAACATCGCGTAAAATGCGAAGAGTTTTGTTTTTTTATTTTATTATTTGACTGAAGTAGCTTTTAAAGCAAATAAATGTTAATCCGAGAGATTTTATTATCGTGGATACTTCTTTTTTATAAAGAAAACAATTTTACTAGTTTAATTTTCTTAAAGGTTTTCATAATTGAAGAACTCCTTCAAAGCAAAAAAAACTCTTCATATAGAAGATCATCAAAGGGCTAGCTGAAAACTTTAATAAGTACAAAAAGATCTTTAATATTAAAAAGAATTAAGATAGTCAGACATCTTTCTACTTGAACTTAATTACCTCTATAACGCAGTGCTTCGTTAATTAATCTCTATCTATACTTTTATCATCTATTTTTCAACTATATTTTATGTTAGCTTTACATTTTTTAATTTAAAAAAAAATGACAAACATTCCCATTTTACGAATAACTGACAATATTTGCGAAACTTCTACTGCCATCATAATAAGCGGAAGATGTTTCTCGTGCAATGATGGAGGACTTAACTACCAGAAGAATTGAACCCACGATGCCCGGATGGGAATCAGACGCATTTGTCCACTCAGCTACTAACCGGTCGTACATTTTGAGCTATTTTGTTCAGTGCACCTAGAATTTAAAAAAAATTGAAGTTTTCTCTTCTAGCGGGAGTAAGGTTACTACCTATCACTTTATCCTACTGACTTTCTCTTGGGTATGCTTGGAACGTACCATCTAAGGGTTATAAAGAATGTTTACATTGCTACACATTTCTTTAGATTGATTCGTCGATGGTTCGAAAACTCAGCTATAATATTTTTTTTATTTTTTTAAAGTAAGACAAACATTCCCGGGTTACGAATAACCTGACGATATTTGAAAAACTCCTACTACCATCATAAAAAGCGAAATACTTTGCTTGTGCAATGATGGAGGACTTATCCAGCAGAGGAATTGAACGCACGACGCCCGGGTGGGAATCCGAAGCGTTCTCCACTCAGCTTCCGACCGCTCAATAATGGAGAGCGTTAATTTTTATGTTCCTGATGGTTATCTTCATCATCGACAACATATCGTCACCGAAAAGGCGATATGACTGAAACGCCATTTCGGGAAGTTCACACCAGAACGCTTTAAAGTTTTTTTTAACAATTAAATTTATTAGGTATCAGTACCTGGTTGGATTCTGAAAAAAAAGTTAACTCAGGTAACTCAATATTGTCACTGAGTTACCTGAAACGACAAAAAGCTTAAAAAGTCCAAAACTTGTGTCGCTTGAGTCGAGACTTCTCACAAATGGTGAATTTATTTTCGATGGCTGAAAGGGCCACAAAAGTCTTCGAAACCAAACGAGAGTCAGAGCATTTGACGCAGATAATAAAAATGACCAAAACTGCATGTTTAACACATTTTTGAGCAAAGTGTTGCTTAAGCTCTTTTGCCTTTCCAGCGATGATGTACTGTATTATCTCTCAGCTTGTAGGACTGGTTTGCCAATAATTATATCGATAAGGAGGGCAATCTTGTTGTTGAATCAAAACACTTCGGATGTTGACTTATTAAGCACCAAGGAGGCTGCGTTCAAACGGAAGGCTTTGTTGCTATTTGTGTAATCACACCTTTGTTACCTTCTTACTATTTTTTTAATGCTAATTTTAATTTTCTTTCTTCTTACCTTCACTTTAACTTATTTCATGTTTTTACCTGTTGTATACATTTTATTATGTATGATTTATGACTAAATTGTTATTTACCCTTATTTATTTCTTTTTAAAAACGCTTTAAAACGTTTAGTTGGGTTATGCTTCTAAAAAAAATTATAGAATTGAATTGAATAAAGGTAGGATGCGTAGATAACTACTTTAGTGAATATAAATGATGTACGAATATACCGTATGCTCTTTAATCTAGATTCGGGAATGAAAAATATTTGGATGACTAACTTATTTACTAAAAGCTGCGTATGTTAAGAGACTTTTAGTTAAATGGTATCAAAATATTCATTGAAATTGTTGTAACTAATAAAACTGAACGCTTTAAGTACTAGGATTCTCCATAACGTGATTGCTCCTCAAATAGGCTTTATATTCCGTTTCAATGTTTTAGAGACTTAAGTGTTTTAAGAACCTCATTATCAAAACATTATTATTTTCTTTGAAAACTGTCTGAAGAGATTTTGATCGTGAAGCCAACGAAATAATATTATATTACTCAAAACATGAAATGCTTTAGTAATGGAAGTTATTATATATTATATAGCTCAATATATGTTAGAACAAAGGTTCAATGATTTATTAGGTAGATAAAATAGTTCTCGAAGACATTACACAAATTGAGTAACAAACGCTAATTAGAATTTTTGAATGAAAATATTTGAATCATTTTTATTTGAACAATATAAATAAAGCATCTTGTTTACTATATATTTTTTTAATGAAACTTGTTTATTGAGTTATTTTGTCAAAAATGTAATTGAAACCACATTTTGTTACAAATGAAAACAACTGATAACTAATTAGTGATAAAATAACTGATGAGTTATACATTGATTAGAGCGTAAAAAAAAAAAAATTGTTTGTAATTATGTTTCAAAATATACAATTTATATAATATTTGAATAATTCATTTTCATTTAGTTGTTATAGTTTCCGGGCAAGACTGTATCCAGAATTAGTTAACTTGGTGTTTAAGAAAGTAACTAAATAATCTTTTTATAGTTTATGTATCCCTTTAAAGGTAACGGATTATATTCTTTTCAACGGCTGATTAAAGTAGATTAATATAGATTTTCACAAAAAAACCACGTTTAAAGGAATTGTTTTTTTTTTCTAGACATGGAAATTTACTTCAAACACAACGGTTTTTATCCTTTTCTTTTTTTTAAATCAAACATTCTTAGGTTACGAGTAATTTGACAGTATTTGAAAATTTCCTACTGCCATCATAATAGGCGGAAATTTTGCTTTTGCAATGATGGAGGACTTAGTTAGCAGAAGAATTGAATCCACGACGCCCTGGTGGGAATCCGACGCGTTAGTCCGCTCAGCTACCAACCGGTCCTATAAAAACCTGAAATGTGCTTATCAATACGTATTTTTAATTTTGAAATGTATTTTAATGTGTTTTAAAAACGTCACGCTGCTGACAAAACTAGAGAGTCAAGCAGAGGGTTTTAAATTATGGTAACAAAGTTTTACGACTGCAAAGTATTGAAATCAACAAAACCAATTATCCAATTATAAAACATATTTAATCACCAAAATTAACAAACTCTCGTTTTTGTTTCAAATTCAAAATGTTAAATTTACGAACTAACAAAAGCTGCAGTTAAACAAAACACGTTCAGAGGTATCACGAAGGCATTATATATATTTAGTGGGAAACCGTTTAATGGCAAATTTGCTAATAAACAAATGGCTGAGATAAGCGAATCTGTAGTTCGTTGTCCGCCCTCGCAGTGGCGCGGTAGCCTGCCAGGAGAAATATGGTCCGTGGATATGTGCCCGGTAAACAGTGCCGCGGCACTGCCTTTACGGGGTTGGCTGACATGGCGCAGGGGTGGTTCATCGATGGAGATAATTGTAACATAGGGAATGATGGCGTGTATCTTAAAATTGAATTTTATTTTAACTTTTTAACACGAATAACAACTGATAAAATAATTACTGTAATATTTTTCCTGGCATCCAGTCTACCCGAAAACTTCTTCGTGAAAGGCAAAAAAGCTTAAAAATAAGTGACACTTTAGTAAAAAATGAGTTAAAAATTAGCCTTGCCACAACCAGTACCCAGCTAACAATAAACCTAATACCTACCAGGTTAACATTGGTAAATAAAACATTTGAATTTCATTATAATTTAATATAAATAATAATAATAATTCGGTTAAATTAATCAAAAATCACCCCAAGGGTGCTGTACAAATCTCAACCCTTAGGATTTTTCTTATTTGCTAATATTTGGCATATTCTTATTAATTTACCATCTACAAAGAATATATCGTCGCTGGAAAGGCAAAAGGGCTTAAGGGACACTCTGGTCAAAAATGCAGTTTTGATCAGTTCTTTTTTCTGCATCGAATGTTCCGACTCTCGTTTGATTCTTAAGACTTTTGTGGCCCTCCAGCCATCTAAAATTTATTTATCATTATAACGAAGTCTTGACTCAAGCGACATATGTTTAGGACTTCTTTAGATTTTCGTGGCTTTAGGTTACTCAGTGAGAGCATTGCGTTATCTGAGTTCATTTTTTTTTTCAAAAATTCAACTAGGTACTGAAGACTTGTTAATTTTGTTGTAAAAAACTTGACAAAAAAGTTCTATCCTGTAAACATCCCATAATTGCGCTTTTGCCTTTTAGGCGACGACATGCGGTCTTCCGAAATATTTATCTCTAATCATGCAGTTTGCTGGGATGCTTGTAAAATTATAGCGTTAACTTATCTGTTGTAATAATACGCCATCGGATTATATACATTATGTTATATATGCCCAAAGTTTACCATCAAAACAGAAATATGTCTTTTGGAAATTTTTGATTTCACGGGGTGAAGGAGTGGCTAGCAAAATTCTAAATGAGAAGAACCAGTTCTTTAAGAAATCATTTCTTGGGAGGAGAGGAGTAACCAGCATAAATTCCAACGGAAATAAACGGTTCACCGAACAATTATCGTTAAAAATTACACATTTAACGGGTTCTAAAAATAACTGGTTCCGACTACAGAAAATAAATACCACTTGTTTTCCTTCTAGTTTTAGAATGAACTGGTTGAAATATGTATTTATGATGATAAAGGGCTCAGACATGCACTAATGATCAAAAAAGTTCGAATATGCATAATGCATATGCAAACATACAGAAATTCATGCCTTCTTTCTACCTGTACACTTACCCAATGACACACGGTTTACCGGGAAATAAAACAATACGCATTATTTTTACCGAAAATGTATACGTTTTGTTTTAAAGTGTTTTGTTAAAAATTTACGCTATATTTTGTTTTTTTTTTATGAGTTGGCTACTAAAGAATCCTTTGCTAATGTTTGATAGTTTATATCTAAGTTAAGAAAAAGCGTTATAATTTATTAAATGTTTTTAATTCATAACATAAGCAAGAAAAAAGCCTTATTTATATTGACTGTCAACTTTTTTAAAATATCAAATGTAGGGCTCATTAAAATTTTAGAAAAACGATATAAAACTACTAGGTGTACAAATTAGCTGCCGTTTTCCTATGGATGACTTTAGCGGTAAGTAGTGGTCGAAATAAATATATCATAGAAGTCAAGTAAAAAGCTAAGGGAACTGTCAATTTAACCCCATAGAAACATTAGTCGGTTTAAGTCTGCATCATGAAGTTAGTTTCGATTGAAAATGTCATTTTACGGGCTGAACTCTCGTCATTTGCGAGGAGGTTTTAATTTTCTGTTCCCTTTGAACATCACTTGTTTTGATCAATGGCCCACGACCTGGCTGACCAGCACTTCCGCTCTTATGAAGAAGTAAAAAAATGTATCGATTCGTGGAACGCTTCAAAAGATGACCAGTTTTTTCAACGCGGGATCCGTACGCTTCCCAAAAGATGGAAGAAAGTAGTGACTAGTGATGAAGAATACTTTGAAGCATAAACGTATAACCAGTTTCGTACAATAAAGTCTCGAATTTTGAAAAAAAAAACTGTGGAAGCAATTTGTACAACTGATATATTTAAATTTTCTTTACTCTAAAAACTCACCGAAATTGGAAAAAAGTCACGACCCACAGTTGTTTCCAAGTCGATACAAAAGGTAATATTTGAGAATGTTACTTTGTAAAACAAACGGGCGGAAGAAGAAGAAAGTCGAAGGGTGGTGATATCATCTGACATGGATTCAGACGAAGGCAGTATACGCAGCCTCCGGCCATTCCCAGCCTCCGTTCTATTGGGAGAAAATTGGCCAGGTGATGTTTAAAGTATTGTTTATCGATTTACCTTTCTACATGAAATGTTGTAATTTATAATGAGCGTCAAACTACCCCTAAGGGTGAAACATGTCTAAATCAAACAGCTCTGATTTCTATTTTTTTTTACATTGTCCGGTCAATATTAAAATGAAAATCAATTAACATTTCAAGCGAGTTTTTGAGCCAAGACTAACAATTTATTATAAAACCTAAGTTTTCGATGAGCTTCAACAATTTTCATCAGATAATATTTTTTATTAATTAAAGACAATGTTATGACTTGCTTTATTATTTTAAAATTAAATGGGTTTTGGGAGCTGAACTAGTTATTTTTGCCTAGAAATTATCAATTTGATGATGCCATTGCTCTCCGTTCGAGAATTTTGTTAGTAAGTTGATGCATACGGATATTCAGGTTATATTTTTATGTATTCCTAAGGATAGTAAGCCTGGATTCCTCCACGTTCATGCACATTTTTAATAACTCGTAAACAACCGTCTATGTGTGCGATTTATAAATTACCTTGAGTTTACTCACTAATTGTTAAGATTGTGAAGAAACCCATCTAAACCGACGGCCTCCGTGGTCTAGTAGTAAAGCGCTCGACTACGACTCACATTTTATTTAGTTAATATGTGTCAACACATACATACTAAAATTGCGGCTCGTTTTAGAGTGGTAACTAACTATCTAATCTATCTATCTCTCTTTGAGCTTTAAAACCAGAGTTGAAACCCTCTCAGTATCGCCCTGGTAAAAGACCACCATTCAGAACTAAACGTTGCTTGAAATGGCTTTAGCTGTGTTTGGTGACCAGATCTGAATGGCCAGATACCTCCTTACCTTCATTTTCCCCAACTCCTTTCTTTCCTTACTAATTACAGTCTCACAACATACCCCGATCGGGGATGCCAGTCTCATTGGCTCCAGACGGCTGAGAGCAAAGTAAAATGAAACTTTTTGTAATTAAGGTGTTCACGTATAGATAGATCAACTAAAGATATTAACCTTAGAGTATATAGAGTGGTATCTATCCAAGGCAGTGTAGTCAGTTTTCGGTGATTTTTACCGGACTCGGCGGACCTGAGCGTGGCTCAGACTAAGGCTAGGGTATTTATACATCCTCTCATATCACATATCGACATAATCTTTTTGTTTATTCGTATAACCACCTTTTCACAGTATTGTTACCAACAAGAATATAGCATATAACCTAAAAATCGTTTAGTTGTGTCAAGTTTAGTGGCATAACAAAAAATGTGGGCGGAGACCCAGGAGCCCAAGATCATCGCGACAGTACATAGAAGCAGTGTATTATATCTGTCGTCTCTTTCTCTTTCATGGTGTCGCAAGTTTGCATAGGTTGGGTAATAATGATTAGCTCTCTCTCCATACATTGTTACTCTAAGATATTAACCGAAAAGATTGTTGCGGGCGTGTCTGTGTTTCCGAAATAAGGTTATTTTTTTCTTACTTTTTGTGAAATTGATTAAATATTTTCGAATATCGAAATTCACACTAGAACATAATATGTCATCACTTTTATTGAAATCCGTTTTCTTTCAAAACGGTATAGATCCAATTGTCACCAATTCGATATGTCAAAATGTAATAATTAAAATGAGAAGTTCTGAAATTAGTAGTGGGTTGTTTATTGACCTTCCCTGTATGTACGTATCGCAGAGAAGAGCGCCCAGTGTATGCTGTACGGTGGACGGGCGCTAGTGTGCCGGCCGCGGCGAGGGACGGAGGAATTAAAGTTTAAATATGCGGGCACACGTAAAGCCCCGCAAGACTTGAGCCCGTTCAAAGAGGCGACCCAAAATAGATCAAGTAATTCGGCCCTGCCACAACCAGTACCTACCTAGCTAACAATAAATCTAGTACCTACCTGGTTTACACTTGCAAATATTACACTTGGATTTCATTACAGTTAAATAGAAATAATAATAATAATTTGGTTAAATTGATCGAAAATCACCTCAAGGGTGCTGTACAAATCAGTCTACCCGGAGACTTCATCGTGAAAGGGAAAAGGATAGCGACACTTTGGTCAAAAATGAGGTTAAAATGAGCCCTGCCACAACCAGTACCTACCTAGCTAACAATAAATCTAGTACCTACTTGATTTACAGTTGCAAATATTACACTTGAATTTCATTACAATTTAATAGAAATATTTTTTATTTTTTTTATAAATTTTAAATAAAAGTGACTTTGTTTTGACACCACTTTATAAGTTGCATATACCAACCGGTTTCGGCTCTACCTGAACCTTTTTCAGGGTTGAACAAATATGTATTTATATGTTTGGCAAATATGTACAAATATGTAAATATACATATTTGTTCAACGCCAAAAGTCAAATAATTTTTAAATTTGATCTCATGCCCTAAAAAAAAAACAATGAAATAAAAATATATTCGTGAAAAGCATTTACTTTGTGGCTTGCCATATTTATAAATTGAACATATACACTTTGTTTATAACCACTTTATTATTCAATATTATGTCTAATAATATTGAATAATAAAGACATAATATTGAATAATAAAGTGGTTATAAACAAAGTGTATGTGTTATATTTATAAATAAAAATATATTTGAAAATCGGCTTAATTTTAATTTAATATGATGTAATAATTATGTCCTGCCAGAAGAGACCTGCCTGGTAAGTATGTAGCTGTATGTGTATATAAAGGAGGAATTAATATTAAGAAGAAATTAACATTTGTACAGCGCCCTTGAGGTGATTTTTCACAAAAATAGCGCTATACAAATTATTCAAAAATCATTATTAAATAAGTCGTGTTACGCTTGATTTTCCCTCTTAAAGTAACTTTTTAGCCTTGTTGTACTCATTATCAAGTAAAATACGCAGAGTTTAAACATAAAAAAAACTGAAAACAACTCTTTGCCCCAAAAGTCAAACAGAATCTTAAAGAAAATCTAACTAAAATTGAGATTTTGATTCAACTGTGGCTATTGATAAAATAATATTAAACTTATCCGGCTATCAATTACCCCCAAAAATAAGTGTTAATTGCCTTTAAAAGTATTCTACAAAATGGGTAGT
This sequence comes from Drusus annulatus, assembly GCA_022651775.1. Classification (NCBI taxonomy): domain Eukaryota; kingdom Metazoa; phylum Arthropoda; class Insecta; order Trichoptera; family Limnephilidae; genus Drusus; species Drusus annulatus. The sequence continues at coordinate 144,210 of JAGWCC010000347.1, read as the reverse complement.
TAAAAATAAATGTTTTCCCCTAACTCAGTTTGAGTGACACGTTCTATGTTTTACTTGGATGTCCTCGTTTCTGAAAAGTCAGAATCTTTGAAACCTTGTATCCTCGGAGCCTTGAACAGCTGTTTCCACGTTGAAAAGATATATTCATTAATACATGACACAAAACTTTTCAGTTGAAGAGCCCGATAACTTTTTTTATGAGGCGCCGTAATTGGTTTTCTAACCTTGACCTAAATCTACATTAAAAAAACGTGCGCAATTTAAAGAGTTTTTAAAAATACTTGACGTGTACCTAATTAAAATTGAGAAAGGAAGAGTGGAAAATCTCAAATGTTTTCAGCGAGGAAAATCAAGATCGGCGCGATATTTTAAATCGAAGCCTTCAAAGGTTGAACAGCGCAAGATGTCAGAGTTGATTGATCGATATTATTATCAGTCTACGAGACTCCTTACTTTTATTCCTATTTTTATTTTTTCGCTTCTAAACTGTTTTCAAGCTTGACGTTTGAAGTTAATTCCCCTTACTAAATGTATCATTAAATCTATTTGCCTAGCAACCGCATCATATTATTACAGAGTCCTTGAGGTGATTTTTCACAAAAAACGGTGCCATAGAAATTATCCAAATATTATTACTATAAAATGGTCAATAATTGTAATCGTATCAAAATAAAATAGAAATATATTAAATCAAAGGACAAAATTTGAAAAAAAAGATTAATACAAAAAAAAATTGTAACACGTTTTTTTCATAATATGTACGATACAATAATTATTTTAGGAAAATAAATGGCTTTGGCACACCCAGTGTTTTTTGTATCGTCAAAGCAACAACATTTTTAAATTGAAAAAAATCAATGCAGTATGATGAAACGAAGTAAGTAACTACCTAACCATCATGCCGTTTCTCTGCAGGGGTGGGCAGAGAGGATGGACCGCCATACAACTCTGTCTTGGCACACACTCCTTGCTTCGTTCATATTCATTCAACGTCTCATACATACTCATATGTTATTCTGACTCTTCACGTAGCCCGATTCAAGTATATGATTCACTTAATCGTGTCACGCCATCCTCGGGCGTCCCCGACTGCTTCTCCCATTCACTTTCTCGTAATATATTCTTTTCACACTCCTTTCTTCATGTATTCGCTCTACATGCCCAAACCTTCTAAGCGTCCCTTTCTTGATCCTATTCATTACGCTTACATCAGCGTTGCATTCTTTCCGGATATCCACATTTTTAACACGGTAATACATGGTTTAACCGCACATACGCCTCAGGGATCTCATTTTCACAGCATTCAGTCTACTTTTATCCTTCCTTTGTCAGTTCTATGCCTCACTGCCATACGTCAGGGTTGGTATAAGCACTACATTGTGGCCTGCTAGCTTCGCTTCTTTGGACAATTTCTTATTTGCACCAACAGCGTTCAGTCCTCCATTAATAGAGTTTCATGCATTCACCCTTCTTTCAATATCCTTATCGGCCTTTCCTTCTCTCGTAAACAAACTTCCTAAATACACAAACTCATCCACACGCTCTGAGTATTCATCATTCACAACTATAATGCACGCTGTTCTCGTACTCTCTCTTTCAAACACCATGACTTTGGACTTAGTAAGGACGAAGTAAACGTCACTTAAATTGACCCATAAGTGTACATTTACAATCTTGTTTGGCCTTGCATTTTTCTATTTACATATTTTCTAATTCGTTTTAGATTCGTACATAATTCACCATAAAAACGCTTTCGAGAATCTACCAATCTAGAGTACATCCACCCATGGTTAAATTTTTCTGTTTTATTCCATTACCCAACATTTTTTGATTATTTTCATTTTCTTCATCTTTCATTCTTGACAGTTAATTCCACAAACATTCTGAACCTTCTCACAGCATGACAGTCCACGAAGTTTGGAAATGTATCTGTACAATTGTACTGGTTAATGTTTATTTTAATATAATATTATTATAACAAACAAGAAGCTAAGGGTTTTTTCTACCCTACAAAAGGCTTTTGAATTAATATTTACGTTAAAATAGAAATAATATTTAATTTAAAAAAAAAAAAACTTTCTGAGCTTCACGAAGAAGTAAATGATGAAATAAGTCGGAAATGCCCGAGAAAGGCGTGGCATGATCAAGTGAATCAAATCCTTACGTCGGGTTGTGTTAAGACTCAAGGGTTATGTTAAGACCAATGAAGCAAAGAGTGTGCTAAGACAGAGTTGTGGGGCGGTTCTTCCTTTCAACCCACTTCTGCGGGAAAACGGCGTTATGGTTTAGTAAATCAAATACTTGAATCGGGTCATGTGAACAGTTAGAATAACAGAAGAGTATGTATGAGACAATGTATGAATGTGAACGAAGCAAGGAGTGTGTTACAAGACAGAGTTGTATGGCGGTCCATCTTTTCTGCCCACCCCTGCCGGGAAACGGCGTGATTGTTAGTTAGTTAGTTAATTAATTAGCTTTATAAAATTTGCACTGTTTTTTCTCATTAAGATTTTTATTCCAATGCAACTCTGCTTGCAAAATCTTTTCTCTCGTGGGTCGTATAGCTCTGAAACATGTATGTTTTTAGAAAAGTTTAGGTAAATGGTATGGAAATGATTGGAAGTATTATTGTTATTTTAGTTTTTCTTTTAGCAGTTACGATAATAATATGTAGATACACTCTGTGAATAAGTTAATTTAAATTTAAGCCTCACGTCTCTAGCTAAATTGCATTCTTATCACAGCCCCAACATCTTGTGTGGCGTAACAAATATCCAATTCTTGAATTACTGCGATTAGCGAAACGTGCCACTTCGCAGCAACAAGCCGCAGCCAGAAACAATGGCCTACTTGGCAACGTGTAATTCTTCTTGTAATCTTGGAATTTATGAAAACTACGTGACAATGCTTTCATGACTTAATAATTGCACGCAAAACGAGCATTTCAAAGACGTGACCAACCCCGTAACGGTACAGGGAGGGGGGGGTGGGAAAGTTACTAAGACAAATACCTACAGCCAAGAGGCAAGAGGGACAAAACCCCAACAAAAGGCACAACAAACAAGGTGTGCGCGCTCACCACTCCGCTCCAAGTTTCCCCGAACGCCTTGGGCTTTATAGCCGGGGACTGGAAACTAGGAACCCTATATTTAACCTATGGGGGCGTCTATTTAATTTGAATTATTTTTAGATGTTGGGAAACAAAGCGTGTTTAGTAAAATATATGGCAAAAGAAAAATATTCCCTTTGTTATGGCAATTAGTAACTTTGTGACGGAACCATTATTAAATGAAACACTGCAACCGGTATCACTTTATTAAAACAACAAGCAAACCGTTTTTGGGTTTCTGGTGCTCTCTCTTATCGGAGGGGGACTATCACCGGGGCGTTTTTCATCCTGAAGACTTCAGCCTAGTCAACAATTCAATGGAATTGTACACGAATCAAAAGTCACATAGGTTTCAAAGACATTAAATATAGGCATCCGTGGTCGAGTGGTAAGACGCTCGACTACAAATCCAGAGGTTGCGAGTTCAAACACCGCCTACGCAAATAATTTTATTTATTTAATGTGTGTCATAACACATTTAATTCATATAAAATAATAAACAGTATATTTGCGGTACGTTCCAGAGTTGTAACTACTAATACAATATCTCATAGATAGAATTGTAAATTTCGCCATCATTCGAAATCGAAACGTTGCTTGAAATAGCTTGAGCCGTGTTTGGTGACCAGATCTGAATACCCAGGTACTTCCCAACTTTCTTCTTTCCCATATATTTCCCCTCTTCACTACCTTCAGCCTCACATCATACCCCGATTTGGGGATGCCCTAGTCCCGCTGGCTCTAGACGGTTGGGAGCAGTTGGTACTCTTGTCCGGTATTCACTATAAATTGCAGTCAAGTAAACAATTCAGTGGAACTGTACACAAATTAGCAGGCACATAAGTTTCAAAATCATTAGGTAGAGGCATTTTTGTGTTCAATTTGTAGAATTCCATTTTAATTTTTATATAATTCAATTGAATTAAATTTAATATTATTATTGAGTTCTGCTATTTTAAGTTTTTTTATTTTTGTTTTTAGTGACAGCTGGTTCGGCGTTTAAGGCCATTGTCAAACTGTCAAACAGTTTGACAATGGCCTTAAACGCCGAAACAGCTGTCACTTAAAACAAAAATAAAAAAATTAAAATAGCAGAACTCAATAATAATAATATTAAATTTAATTCAATTGAATTATATAAAAATTGAGTAGAGGCATTATCCTCTAATACATTTACAAGCGCACTTAGGTGATTTTCAACAAAAACGGCGCTATACAAATTATCCAAATATTATTACTATTATTGTTTTATTTTTATTTTTTCGTATAAAGCTTTCATTTTGTTGTTTGACATATTTAATGAAAATTAAATAATAACATTATACTCGATATTTTATTTGAATTTTTATGACCGATTGGTTTCGCTTAGCCTAAGAATCATCAGGGTACAAAATTAAACAAACGAAAAAATACAAAAACACAGTAATCCAATATTAGGTGTATTTCCCATACACTCATAAAATTTCTCATTATTCCTTAATCACTTTCTCAGTTGACGTTTCGCCTCTTTCATTTCAGATGATTTATCTCTGTTCCTGTGTTGTAATTTAAATGTTATTCTATTGTTTTCTCACTGTTTCCTCATTTTATTTTTTATTGCATTCTTCCTCTGTATGTACATATAACCGCTGAATTTGTATTTTTATTTAGTTCAATTTTGTATCCTGATGACGCCTATGCTAAGCAAAACTGGTCGGTCATAAAAAATGAAATAAAATCTGTGGTCTTATACAATGTTATTATTTCATTTTTGTTATTATAATTACATTTTCTAATAATTTTACTCCCTCTGCAAATTTTTTGTGTGTTTACCTAGTATTGTAATATATGTTTGGTCAAGAATGTCACACGAAGGCGTGGTTATATTAAAAATTAGTATTTAACATAAAAAAAGTACTGAATACAAAGTAAAGGGCAACATGAAATAGCAACAATTTTGAAATATTTTTCATTTCGGTAGTGCATAACTAATAACAAAATTCTCTCCGACTGTCCATGTTTCAATATTTTAATATTTGCTAGCAAAACCAAATTGAATTATCTGCATAATTATAACGGTTAATTATCGTAATCATTTGAACGGTAAAGTTTAAATTAGTTTCAATTAATATTATATTAATTTCAGCACTGATTGAAATCGAAGCTATTTCACCGGTTAAATTCCATTAAAGTTGGGCTGAAAACAGTTTTTGAATACAAAAAAATTGCGCACTAATTTTCAAATATAATCAATTGATCCTTTTCATTTTCCGTCATCCCGCCAAATGTCACTCTTTATTGTCTAGTTTGGGAGGTCGAGATATTAAATATTTTTCAAATCTGTAAATTTAATATTTTTGTTAAAAAATAAACGAACTTAATATAATTTCCATTGAATCCAAAAGACATTTAGGTGTGCAAATAAAATTTGATTGTTTTTTTTTTTGTTATTTATTTATGAGAAAAAATAGATACAGACGCAAGATAACAAATCTACAATATAAAACAAAAAGAATTTTTCTGTATCCAAACTATTTCTCACAGATTAAGCACTTATAAGCAGCACAGATTAAGCAATAATAGACGAAGCAACGTAGATGGCGTAGTAAATTAAAATTGGTTTACATATAAAAGTGATGGTTAAGATGAAGGACGAATTAAATGGTGAAACTGTGCACAATCCCCGCATAAAAACTGGAAAAAACTACATAATTTTAAAATCAAATTTGACATTTACAGGAATTTTTCATTTTTTTACTGAAAGTAAGAAACGAATCAAAGAATATGTCAGAATCTTTATTAAATAATTTGCACATTCTTCTAATTGGGTTCTGATACCAGCATTTGTACGCGTCCGGCTAGTGTGGAATAAATCCTTAGACCTAGGTGCTCTAGGCGGTGCTTTTATATTTATAAGTTTAAGTAAATTAGGGCAGTCAATTATACTATTGCAGACTTTATATGTGTCATAAGGTCAAGGTAGGTTCTTCGGTAAGAAAAAGTGTTTAGTTTAAATATTGAAAAACAAGAGTCCCGATAGTCAGGAGCCAGTGAGACTATGGCATCCCCAATCGAATTATCTTGTGAGGTTGAAGTTAGTGAGATGGGGAAGATGAAGGTTGTGAAGTACCTGGTTTTTAGATCTGGTCATCAAACACGGTTAAAGCCATTTCAAGTAACGTTTCATTTCTGAAGGGTGGTCTGTCACCAGGGCGATACTTAAAGTATCTACCACTCTAGAACGTGCCGCAAATAAACCATGTATTGTATAACTTTGTATAAGACAGATAAAAATATTTTTCTTTGATTGACCGGTTACGCTTAGCCCAAACATCATATATTGTGTTCTCCCTCTGTATGTTTATATAACCCCTACACTTTGTATTTATTGTTTAGTTTAATTTTGTACCCTGACGATGCTTGGGCTAAGCTTATTTTGTATTTTGGTTGTATTATTTTTAGTTTTAAAATGTGTTGCATTGCACTATACTTGCATACCTTCTGGAATAAAATTATTATTATTACAAAGCAAAACCGGTCGGTCATAAAAATGAATATCAATTAAATCTGCGGTCTCATACATTTGAATAATATGTGTTATGACACTTTTTCATTAAATTAAATTTATTTGCGTACGCCAGGTTTGAACCCACGTGGCCTCTGGATTCATGGTTTTGCGTCTAACCACTTGACCACGGAGGCCATCATATTATTATTCATGCTGCCTGAAACTTTTCAAAGACCCGCCACGATCAAGTGAATCAAATACACGAGTCTTGTTAAGCAAAGAGTTCGAGTATCGAAATATACATGAAAAGATATTTTAAAGCGGTTGAAGTAAGAAATGTAGGCCCTTGAGGTGATTTTTCACAAAAACGTTGCTTTAAAAATTATCCAAATACAATAATTATTATTATTTCATGAGAGACTTGTTTGGCTATCAGTAACAATATGGCCGATCGAAAATTTAAGTATTTTTAAACCTTCTTCTATTCCGTTTCTTTCCCCAATCACTTCATAAGCCTCACAACAACTCAAAATTGAAGATGCTAAAGTCCCACTCGGTTCGAATAGTTGGTACTCTTATTCGGTAATAATAAAAAAAAATGTTACTTTATAACCAAATAGTTCAACCACTTTGCTAGTATAATACTTTAGCGATTAATTCCAACCTAAAAATAACATGCTCCCAGAATATCTGCAAAATAATATAATACATAATGTAAATGTTCACAATAATCCTACGAGGAGTTGTCATAATTTTAGAATCCTTAAACTAAACTTTTGTATACACAAAACAGCGTGTTTTATTAAGGTCAAAAACTTTTTAATAACCTTCGAAAAGCCCTAAAAGAAGCCTCAAGTCGTGGCAATTTTCGAAGGAGTGCTGAATAAGTAAAGAAAAACATGATTTTTATACATACTAAAAAACAATTTATATCTACTTACATATCGTCACCGGAAAGGCAAAAGGGCTGGAGCGCTATTTTGGGAAGTTAATAACGGAGCACTTGAAAGTTTTTTTTTTGTTTTACTATAAAATTCATAAGTCTTCAGTACCTGGTTATTCTGAAAACAAAAGTTGACTCAGGAAACTCAATTCTCTTACTTAGTTACCTAAAGCGACAAAAACCTTAAAAAGTCCCAAACTTGTGTCGCTTGAGTCAAGCCTTCTCCCAAACGGTAAATATATTTTATATGGCTGAAGGGCCACAAATGTCTTCAGAATCAAACAAGAGTCAGAGCATTCGATGCAGAAATTGTTTTTGATAAAAACTGCATATTTAACTTATTTTTTACCAAAGTGTCGCTTAAGCCCCTTTAACTTTCCATCGACGATACATATTTGTATGGCAACCTCATATCTTTCGTTCTGCTATAGTGGAATGTATTTTTTAAAAATTACGAGATGGATGAAAAAAAAATTTTTTGAAGACATCTATTATAAATAAAAATATAAAACAAACTTCACTAGATTAAGGTTTTCTGGTTCCATTTAGTTCTGTAAAACACATAAAAAAAATGACGACACATTTTCTATGGCTTTATAAAAACAAGAAAACATCATAAGTTGCCTTGTTTCGCCCTAATTTTTTTCCGGATAATCTGAGTTATAAAATACAAGAATGCAGCCAGTGGAAGTCGTGAGGCGGTGAACATGAAAAATAAAAATAAAAACAGAATGCATTTCGCTCAGAAAATGAAAAAATACACCGAAACCTCGGTAAAATTCAGAAAATGTTTTAACTCTCGCAGCTTGCGGCCAGATAAGGCTTCAACGCTATGGTTTTTACAGGCAACTTTTATTAGTTTCTATTGTAATTGGTCACTGCCCTGCGCTCTGCGTCGACTTTCCTCGAAATACTGCACATTATATCTTACTTTTATCGCATTTAAGAAAATGCAGCTTTCAAATTCGTTATTTTGAATTACAACATACATTCCGAAACAGCTTTAAATCTTTGTAAATAAGTGAAAAAAAAACTGCAATTTTTACTATGTGATACCATACTGCCATGGAATTCTCAAATGTAGAAATGAGGGGGGCATGGAAAAGATAATGGAGGGTTATGAAGAATCTGGAAACTCAGGTCTGATCATCAATCATAGCAAATTCAGGCAACACAACGTTTCAAATATTCTTCCAAGCTGGGACGAGGGGCAAATATATATGTATTTTGAAATACATATTTTTTTAAAGGTTAGTAAAGTAAGTAACCGCTTTGTCACAGAAACGATGGATACATATATTATATTGTAATGATATGAACAATTGGTTTCGATCCTAGATATTAAACATTCATGGATAATATTTCTTGAAGATCACGCACATACATATGTGAAATATCTTCCCAAAGGCACTTTCCAATAATAATAATAATATTTGGATGATTTGCATAGTGTCGTTTTTGTGATAAGTAACCACACGGGCGTTCTTAAATAATACTTTTTAGACAGTGATTTTATGATAATAACAATAAATTACTTTATATATAATTAAATTAATACTAAGATTCCTGATAAAAAAAAAATTAAGATATCGCGGTGTATTCTTCAACAGCTAAATTTTATGTGCTAACTCTATGGAAAACATACTGACGTTTTTAAGAATCCATAATCCATACAAACTTTTACAATAACTATTAGGGATTTGACGCAGGTTGATAAATACCTCAGCAAACTTCTAAAGAATAATTAGAAAAATATATATTTTACAAAAAAAGTGAAATTATGTCTATAATCTGTTCCCAATCCTTTGAAGGCAGTGGGACAATGGCATCCCCGATAAGGGTATGTTGTGAGGCTGAAAGAAGTCGAGAGATGGGAAGAAAATGAGATAGAGGAATGTGTAGAAATACTGTTGGATTTTAAAGTGAAAATTTGTTAGGTTCTTACCTTCACGTTTTTCACCCAAGTCTCTACCTACCCAACCATTTCACCGTATCAAATTCTGTATTCAACAACACCGTGTTCGAAACAACTGACAATCGAACAGAAGAGTTTTAGTGTTAAAAAACGTGGTTGCTCGCTCGTTTCGCTACTTCATTGGTTTTGATGTTTCATCTTCTAAAAATATAAAATAAGTGTGGTGTGTCTTGAATTAGAAAACTAAATTAAGTGTGGTGTTTTTGTGATTTATTTCGTTAGGACAATTGTGTAAGACAATTGTTCGAGACCTTCAACTACATCGGTGAGTGAATGGTTTCTCATTTTTATTGCCCTAATTCCATAATTTGTTCCGCATCCTTAATTAAACACTTCCATAAAGTAGATAGTATAGTTTGTTGTTTACACTTCACTTTTTTTCCAAATTCACCTGAAGCTAGTAACACATTTGGTGTTTCATAGGAGCTTCGGATTCAACAAGTACCTTGCAATTTAGATCTGGTCACCAACTATGGCTCAAGCCATTTCAAGGAACGTTTCGATTCTGAATGGTGGTCTTTCACCAGGGCGATACTGAGAGTATCTACCACTCATAAGAACGTACCGCAATAAACTTTATATTATTTTATATGAATTAAATTTGTTACGATATATATTATTAAAATAAAAGTTATTGGCGCACGCCGGGTTTGAACCCGCGACCTTTGGATTTATATTCGAGCGTCTTACAACTCGAACATGGAGGCTGTCATATTTTTTGTTTTTTTTGGCCGAGTTATTGAAGTTTGAAATTATTTTTCAAAAGACTGTCTCTCTTTTAGGTGCCATTACCTCTCCACACCCATCATCTATTTTGAAGACGTTTCCCGTAAAAAAGAATATAAAAAACTGTGGTATTGTTTTTTTTAAGCATTTGAAGTTTTTATTTGTATTTATTTGCATAGGTACAAGCTCAGAGCAAGAATATAAATGGAGAGAGAGTTAAATATTTTTACCAGACCTTTTTTATCTCGGAGTTTTTACGTTGTAAACCGTGAGAGAGAAAGAGAAATGACAAGTTCTCACATAATATAGCACCACTATTCGCTATGCAAGCATGTTTTACGTCTCCCGCGTCTCCGGCGACTCGGTTTCAATTCTGATTTTAAAGCAAGGCTCATTTTATACCTCGATCATTTAGCGCCAACGTCGGTTAGTCGACTCGTTTTGCCGTGAAATAATAACGCCATTGCCAAAACTCCCTTTGGAACACATCCGAAGTCCATATTATTTCTCCACCCAAAAATAACACCGACAATCAATAAACCTGAAGTGTTCAAAGTTAAACAATATCCCAAGTTTGTGGACCGGCCTTAATGAGCCTCGAAGGGTAAAAACACGCAACCACCATAATCTATTTGATCTATGTTCAACTTTTTTTTGAGTTAAAGTTTGTATGGAGACCATCAACGTTGAGATAAAGCGTCGTTTTGTAATTTAGGAACTAGGTGTTCACCTTTCGCACCGTCTAGGAAGATTCTTAGCACGTAACCTCCTCCCATTACCCGAAATCCCCAGTTTGACTAATCTGGCAGCAGCAAATTTTTAAAGCCACTTCATGAAAAAGTTTTTTCACACCAAGAAGTACATTGAAAAAAAAGATATATATTTTTACTTTTTTACAATGTCATTTTACTGTTTGAGTGTTTTGGTATTTGTTGGTTAATGTTAAGCGAGTGGGGTTATAATCCAAAGCTACGTTCATTACTAGGGCTGCCGATTCGGACGAACGTTCCTCATAATTTGAATAATCCTTGCCGCATTGATTATGGGAATTCACCCCTCCCCCCGCGTTCCTGATCTCCTGGTATTCGAGGAAAAAGTTGATCAATTTCGAGCATTATTCATAAATAATGCAAGAATTCAAAATAAACAAGTTCAGATTCTCAATAAGGAATACCTATCGGGAAATTCGTATATAAAGGGAAATGAATTTGCGAAGTATGCGAGAAGCTTACGGGTTATTTTTCAAAGTGAGGTTGTACGAAGCGCACGTGGATGAAATAAAAAGTCGTTGTCTCAGAATGGTGTGAATGTGTTTTCATGAATGTAGTTTTAGAATTGAGTGCATGTAAACAGGTAACAATTATTTTATATTTTATTGGAAAAAAAACTACTTTTATTTAATTTAAAAAACTACTATACATAACTGTTTAACTAAACATCGCGCCATTTCCGCGCAGAGGTAGACATAAAAGATGGACCACCATATAACTCTGTCTTGACACAGACTATAGAACATAATGGGTCATTTCATGATGTCTTAAAACGAAGTTTAATTTATTTATTATTTATTAGCATATCATAATGTTTTATTTTATTAGCATTTTTATATGTATTAAATGGAACTCATGGGATTGCACAACCCTCCCTGATATCTGAAATGAATGAATTGTTTTTTTTTTTAATGCGCCTAAAATCTGTTTATCCGCAATATGAGTAGCATTCCTGATATGAATATAGTGTGCAACAGGAGTGTGGTCTAACACTATCCATACTACGCTACATGGTATATGAGAGGATTATAATATTATTTAGGAAAAAAAACACAATGTATTCCACCTGGATGCCAGTAGCTTAATTGAAATTTAATCCAAGATAAAATATAAAGTTCACGCTTTATTCGGAGTAAAATTTTCATGTGCATATTTGTTATAAGCTAGTAAGGTACTTGTAGATGCAACAAAATTGAATTGGGCGCATGCTATGCTATTTTGCTATGTCCACATGCTACTGAGTATGTTATATGAACTAGTTTTTCATATAACTTTTGTGCATGTACATACTAATAAATATTATTTGAGTGGCCAGATACTTCTCAACCTTCCTTCTCTTCCCATCTCCTTCTATTCCTTACTACCTTTAAACTCACAACATACCCCAATTGGGGATGCCATAGTCCCACTGGCCCCAAACGGTTGGGAGCAGTTTAAACTCTTGTGCGGTACACGTTCATTGCTAACTAAAATTCGTACATATTAATGCCATATGAATGACGGATCAATTCAAACTGACGAATAGTGACGGGTTTTACTGTGCCCTGTGGAGTGACTCAAAACCATATGGCTGCGTCTGTTTTAGATCACGATGCGCGTGGTGCGTGGTGCGTTGTGCGCGTACCGGTCACGTGTTAATTTTTAAAAATAGTCAGATCGTTTTTTTTTCGAAAGTCATCAGTTGTTTCTAGCTACATTATGTATGTTGAAGATTGACCTAGTGATAGCTTACTTTCGATATGAGGGGGCGCCAAAAGAAAACGAAACCATTACGTAAAGACCTACCGGTCAAAGAAAATTGTTATATCCTGTATGTCATCTAGCTAGTTCATTTATATATACCATACGAGGAAGTTAAAAGCAAAAAGTATATAAATGCGAGTATATATATTAATATATTTGCGGTACGTTCCATAATGGTAGATACGCTCATTATCGCCCTAGTGAAAGACCACCATTCAAAATCGAAACAATGCTTAAAATGGCTCTAGCCGTGTTTGGTTATCGTATCTGAATAGCCAGTTGCTTTCCAACCTTCCTCTTCCCCATCTCATTCCCCTCCTCACTACCTTCCGCCTCACAATATACCCTAATCGGGGTGCCATATTCCCACTGGCTCCAGACGGTTGGGAGCATTGGAGACGGTCGTGCAGTATTCACTATGAAAAAAAGAAGAAAGCTGCTTTTATGTGATGGAATTTACATGTTTCATACCGTCGGAGCACGGATCGGTTGCAAAAATAAAAGATTAGCGTATTCACGCTTTATTTTACTACATTTTTCTAATGGGTATATTCTGCGTGATTTTGGCGCGAACGGTGCACCCGGCTGCCCGTTTCGCGCGCAAAATTTGACAGCTCGTGACGTAACGGATTAAATCCGCCGAGTCAGGCTGGCTGTTATGGTTGTCATTTCGGCGCTGCGGGTTTGTTGACGCGGCCAGACGCAAAAGTTTATTACGCCAGTAAAATAGTTTGTCAGCTGGTTTGAACTGGGTTCCTACTCCTACGAACTACGAGCTCTCGGCGGTCAGATTTTATATAGTCAGTGTGGAATCGAGGAATGCTTGACGGACTTGGAGTACTAGTTAATGGGTTTCAGAAGTTAATTGTTGGTTTTATAGTGTTGACATTAACAGTGAAGGCTACAAAAATATTGTAGATACAAGCATAGTGTAATAAAACAAAATAACTATATTGCCAAAGCGTTTTTGGCTTTTTGCAGATGACAATAAAATCCTTAAAATAATAAAATCTTTTCATGACTCTATTCTTCTCCAAATTGATATTGACTAATTTAATGAATGGTGTGAAACTAACTGCCTAGAATTAAACATTGATAAGTGTAAAATTAAATATCTCCCTATTTACCGTTTCAGATCTATAAAAGATATTGGTGTCACTCTAGACTCTATTCTTTCTTTTCGTGACCACATTAATAATGTAGCTAATAAATCACTAAAACTTCTTGGCTTCATCAATAGAATTTCATGTGACTTTAAGAATATAAAGACTCTAAAAACCCTTTACTCTTCATTAGTTCGCCCTCATCTAGAATATGCTGTGTAACTTGGTCCCCTTTCTTTACCATTCATATTCATCGCATTGAATCCGTACAACATCGCTTCTTACGCGGTATTGCATGGAGATTAGGGCGAGAAATAGGCGATTATTCACATGATGAGATTGAACAATTATTGAAAATTATAGAAAAAAATATTTTTTCCATTAGAAAAGCGCAGGAAAGACTTTGATTTAATTTTTATTTACAAAATTATTAATTGTTTTATAGACTCACCTTCTCTGCCGTAGACTCAGAAACAATGAATTGCTGTTCCTCAATCATCACTATGGTAATTATGGGTATAATTCTCTAATGTTCGGAATGTCAAGACTTGTTAACTCAAGCTATGGTCTTGAAAATTTTGGTAGCAGTCTAAATGATTTTTGTCATTCTTTACGACTCTACCAAAACTTTGACTAGACTATGGCTTGAATTTTCTCTCTTATGTTTATTTTGTCCTATTTTTGTCATCGCTTCATTTATTATTATGTATGTGCTATTTTTTCTCAGTTGCTTTTTTTTCCATTTCGTGTTTTGTGTCTTTTTTGTAATTCGACTTTGGTCCGTTAATTTATGATTAAATAAAATAAACTAAACATTTATTTACACCCCAGATATAGACAAGGTATCATATATCCGAAGAAGTTATATGGGTACAAAATGAAGAAGTGTGACGTATTATATACGATATAATAACGCAAATAATGTGAGCAATGAAAAAAAAAAGATAAGATATATGAGAGGTTCACTCTTGTATACAAGTGATGAGATTATCGTTGAATTAGCGAGTGTAAAAATGTATTGAAAAAAATATTCTATTTAAAAGTATGTAGATCGTTATGTACCTAACGGTCACTCTTGTACGTACATCAAAATATAAAGACAGAACTCTAGATATCTGCATCTAAATATATCAAACGTAGATGTAGCTTCATAAAATAGTTCCATCGTTTTATATATTGGCGTATTTTTGTACGAGAAAGTTCTGACTTTCAGTGTGTAAAATGTCACATGGTGCCTCGCACGAATGTACATAGCCTGTTCAAAAGAAAAGGTAATTTTTGAATTTTCGCGGGCTGTGTACATTCGATTATCGTTTTTTTGTTATGTTGGTACACACATGTTTATCATATGTTAGCATTATCAGCCATTTTGGATTAGTGGTTTGTTTTTGACAACTGGAAAGGTTAGTCACGTTTTTGTGTGTTCTTCAATTTTTTACTTTTGAAAAAAATGGATCAATTCAGTTGTCAAAAACAAATAACTAATCTAAAATGGCTGATAATGGTAACATATGATAAACATATGTGTACCAACACAAAAACAACAAAAAAATCGTTAATCGAATGTACACAGCCCGCGAAAATTCAAAATTCACCTTTTTTTGAACAGGCCTCGTACTTACTCGGGGCAAATAAGTTGATTTAATTTAGTATACATGGGTAGTAAATACCTCCAATAGTCAATTTCTAAAAATGTTTACCCAAAAATATCTTCCGGCGGGCTGGCAGGGTGTGAAAATCTAGCATTCCGCATAAAAATAACGAAGGAAATAGAAATCAGTAATATGTATACTCCCTCATGTATAAGTAACGCACAAACCTCTTTTGCACTCTTTCTATATCGAGAATATGGTTCCGTTCTGAAGGGGTTCATACAATGGAACTATTTTCCAGGATGCTGCGAACAAGTGGTTTGTACGTTCTACGGATCGCAATTCCGTTTTGGTTCGTGGTTAGTGACATATTATGATGGGTTCTGAATTTTCTGTTATCACTTTCAGAACTGACTGATACGACTCTGTGAGTCATTAACGACATATTATATTATGTGAATCAAATGTGTTATGGCACATATGAATTGATTCAAATTTATTTGTGCACGCCGGGCTTGAACCCGCTACCCCTGGGTTCGCAATCAAGCGTCTTACAACTCGACCACGGATGCCGTTTGAGTTTTGTTTTAAACAAAACACACTACATACCTAGCACCGAAATAAACAAACTAGTATTATTAAAATTTAAACCAAAGATAAACAATATTTTGAATTCGTTAATCTCTTCACGGAAGTAATAAATAAACGGTAATCATTCAAATTTGTTTCACCTTTTCACGCAATAAAGTATTTATCGACAAAAGATTCGCATAGGATTTTGTTCAAATACTTGGCCCAACTTCAAAGGATCTTTTTTAAACATGGGTGCTTCTTTCTGAGGAAATATTTTATAAGTAGTAACGTTTACAATTCATATGACTGGTTCTATCCATTCAAGAAAACAATTCCTCAACGAAAAAATTATCTCTCTCTTAAAAGTGTTTTTACATTTTCAATAAGAATAGAATTCATTGAATTTATGAAGACGCTGAATAAATAACATACGTGCATTTAAAAAAATATATCCTTTACGTTTTATTTTTATAGTTCCATGTCCTATTGGTGGTTGGATATCTTCAAGGCAAATTTCAGTCTGAAAACCCTAACAGAATTGAATTAGTACCAGTTTTGTGAGTTTCAAAGTATCTAGCTGCTGTCTTCTTCAACTTTGAACTAATGTTCCTTTGGATAAGGTAAACATTGGGTAATCTTCTGCTTGGCGCACCTCATCATATGACCCAGATGTGGAAAATTATTTATTTTCTCTTCTTAACTAAAAAGGTATTAGATAATCTTTGTATCGTCGTGTCAGACCCTGAGCCAAACGGCGCCTGACGCAGGTTACATTTAAAAAAACAACATTTTCGAAAAACCTTTTTTACGTTTTAAAATTGTTTATTGTGTAGTTGTAATAATACATATATTCGCTATTTTTCCACATGAACCCATAAGTAAACAAAAAATCATCGCTTTCATACAAAATTTCATCAATGTTAACCACTTGTTTTTGCAGGTTTCCCCTTTGAAAATTACAAAATATTTATTTATTTATAAACTAACGGATTACAGTCCAATTACAAAAAAAACACGAAATGGGCAAAAAATAGCAATTAGAAACATAACAGCACATACATTATGTTAAATAAAGCAATTACAAAAATAGGACAAAATATTACACAAGAAAGAACATCAAAATCAAACCAAGGTCAAATCAAAGTTTTGGTAGAGTCGTAAAGAATGACAAAAAGTCATTTAGACTGCTACCAAAAATTTCAAGACCATGACTTGAGTTAACAAGTCTTGACATTCTGGACAGAGGAGAATGATACACATAATTAGTAGGGTGATGATTGAGGAACAGCAATTCATTGTTTCTAAGTCTACGGCGAGGAATGTTGAACTAGATGAGTTCCAACAAAGAAGGTGAGTCAATATTACAATACAAAAACAGATCCAACGAATTACAAATGTTTTGTTATGTTAAATTAGCAGTATCCTTAGAGTATACTAGAGATAGCCCAAGCCAAGACAGTGAAGCCAGTTTTGGACTTGTTTTTGATGATTTTAACATGACTTGGCGCAAATGGGCGTGGCTAAGACTAAGGCTACGGTATTTATACATCCATTCATATCACATATCGACATAATGTTTTTGTGTATTCGTATAGCCACTTTTTAACAGTATTTTTATCAACAAAAATAAAGCATCTAACCTGAAAAAACCGTTTAGTTGTGTCAAGTTTGGTGGCAAAATAAAAAATGTGGGCGGAGTCCCGCCGTTAACCAGCGAAGATAGCCAGCTTAAGATCATTGCGACAGTATATAGAAGCTGTCCAAGAAATTTGTTGTCTCTTTCTCTCTCATGGTGTACGATGTAAAAACTCGGAAAAAGTGATTTATTACAATTTCGGATGGGTTGGGTGAAACAAATTAGCTATCCCTCCATATATTGTTACTTCAAGGCAGCATCCGTGTATTGTAAAAAACTAAATCAGCGCCATCGCAATTCGCCGCCTGGAGCGGAATGTTCCAATTGCGCCTGCACAGGACCAGCCCTGGTCCGAGTAAAAGACCAACATTCAGAATCGAAACGTTACTCGGAATGACCATATCTGAATTTACTAGGATACTTTCCCACCTTTCTCTTGCCCTACTTCTTCTACACACCTTTAAGTCTCACAGCATACTCTAATCGGGGATACCATAGTCTAACTGGCTTCGGTTAATTGGGACCTTTGTGCGGAATTTATCGTGCAATTTTCCATCTGTCCAACCCCCAGATCAATAATATACCGGAAGGGAGCGCTAGTGTAGTCAGTATTGATGACTTTTGCCTGACTGGAGCGTGGCTAGGGCTTGTGATAGAGTATTTATCCATTCATTCATAGCACATGTCGATATTATGTTTTTGATTATTTATATACTGTAAAAATGTAGGATATAACCTACAAAATTGTCGAGTTCTGTCCCGTTATGTCGCATTACAAAACGTAGTGGGAGGAGTCACCGGAGACGCGGGAGACAGAGAACATGCTTACATACCTAAAAACGGAGCTATGTTGTGTGAGCACTTGTCTTATCTTCTCTTATCGAAGGGGTGTGCCAGTCGGCATTGAAAATGTTAGGGTTTGTTCTCAGAACCGTCAGAGTTTTTAGGGATACCCGAACTCTGAGAACACTCTACTTCTCTTTGGTCCGCAGTAGGCTGGAGAGTGGTTCAATTATTTGGAATCCCCATGAGGTGGGGTACTCCCTCATCTTGGAGAGGGTCCAGAAAAAGTTCCTGAGATTTTTATACATGAGGGAGTACGGCCACTACCCGTGGCTCTACCCAACGAACTTTCTCCTGGGCACGCTCGGACTTCACTCCCTTACAGCTCAGGAGAGAGGGGTATGCCGCCACTCACTTCTTCAGACTGCTGCTGGGCTATATTGTAAACCCTGCTATTTTGGAGCGCGTAAGTCTCTATGTTCCTGATGACTATCTAAGACAGCGTCTTCATAGATTATTCTATCTTCCTGCCTGTAGGACCAACCTGCCAATGGTTCTGCCGGTGGGGAGAAGTATTTTGCTCCTGAACAAAATCTCTTCCGATATCGACTTATTTCATGTCAGTGAGGAGAGATTCAGAAGTGAAATCCTATTGATTCTTGAAAGAGTTTCTCCTCATTGACCTGATCATCACCACTGCCTGAAATTTTATTTTTTTGAAATTTTATCTTTTTTGTGTATCCATATGGTACTATAATTTGTATTTATTTTGTAAAAAAAAAAAAATTATTTTCTTATATGCATTAAATTAAAAAAGTTTGTCATGTATAAGAAAATTAATAAAAAAATATTATTATTATTATTATCTCTTTCCTTCTCACGATTTACGACTTAAAAACCCGGAGAAAGTCATTTATTGTAAATTTGTATAAATTGGGTAAAAATGTTTAGCTCTATCTCCATATATATATATTCTTGCTCTGAGGTCCTACCATATTGACAGTCAGAAAATACTCTTTGAGTTACTAAAACAATATATTTAATAACCTTCAAATAAAATACAATTTTCCAAGCACAATCGTTTGACGAAAACCCTCCACAATAGTCAATCTATCTGCTAAAGAGAGTATTATGATGCTGTATACATCTGCCAGCTATTTGCAGTCATAAAATAACATTTAATTCGATGAAATCATATTCTGAACACCTTGTTTTATAGGGGCGGTCAAATATCATTGAAAATGTTCAAGTTCCATTTCATAAAATGTAAAATGATTAATGGCTGAGCGGCCATAAATTTCAGCTTCCCATTCAAATACATTTTCAATAAAGGACTACATTTTCAAGCGAATCGAAAGATACCTGCGCAAAGAGTATAATCAGCCATTACAGTATTAAATTTCAATAAGGTCGATACGAACTCAAAATTCGATGTAAAAGGAAATTTTATTTCCCAACGAATAATTTGTCATGGTTCTTTTTCGTATTTTCTTTTTGACCAATGAGCGTTATTTCAACGCGGAATTCTAAATCTATTTCCCCCCTCCCGATATGTGAATATTCAAGAAAAGTGCAACGGTCACCCAAGTGCAGTGATTTATTTTATTTGATCTCATTTGAAATTCAAAATGACCCATTTATTTCCCCATGTATGTTAAAGTATAACCTCCAAAGTGAGTTCATGTGATATTTGTGATTTTCAGTTATGCTCAAACTACATTTATTGTGATGGTTACGAGCGCAGTCTAAAATATTCGAACTAATCAGCATTTTAATTTTTTCATGTTTTCTGCGAACACGTAAATGTTACCAATATTAAATTTATGATTTCACTAACGTTCTCATTACTGAAGTGTGACCTTATGAGCAAATCTTAGTGACTAGAAAAGTCAACTAATTTGTTCGTTTTAATATCTTTCTGAATCACGCTAGCTTCCCATCAGATAACGACATACGAGTAGACACATTAATAATACGGCCTCCGTGGTCGAGTGGTTAAGACGCTCAACTGAGAATCCACAGGTCACGGGTTCAAATCCTGACGTGCGGAAATACATTTTATTTAATTAAAATGTTCTTTGTATTACACATTCAATTCATATAAAATAATAAAAAGTATATTTTCACATATAATCAAAACGTTGCTTGAAATGACTCTGGCTGTGTTTGGTGACCAGTTCTGAAAACCCGGGTACTTCATAACCTTTCTCTTCCTCATCTCCTTCTTCTCCCCACTACCTTCAGCTTCAAAACATATCCCAATTGAGGAAGCCATAGCTCCGGATGGTTGGGAGCAGTTGGGACTTTTATGGGATATTCACTATAAGCGAAATAAAAATCCCCTTCTCCATTGTATAACTCGTCAAATTATGTTTGAATGATAATTTTTGTACTTATTCGGACATGGACTCTTTTTTTGCTAGAGTAATGATAAAACCTTTGAATTTTCCACCCAAAACTCTATATTCCTCGCTTTTTCCTATGAAGTATAATTAACGAACCCTTAGAATGTGTTACTGAATTCTCTTTCAAACGTCACTTCTAAGATAAAAAAGTAGGTTTTTATCCCATCACCTTCTCACATCACTTAACTTGTTTTTCATAATTTCACCTACCGGTTCCTGTTGCATAATAATATTATGGTTATATTCATATGTGATTTGACAAATGTAAAACCATTTTTGAGGTCATTAAATCTTAATTACCGCCACACGGATCTAGCAAAATAAAATTAATATTATTAATTGAAAACTCCACGTTAAATCATTTTTCGATCCAATTTTAAAAAACATAATCCATTAAAACATGCAGGTCATATGATTAAATAAAAATATGTTTATAAAATACTGTACGTGCCAGTAGTAAATAGTTTATCTATCTTTCTTTAACAAATCCAGCCTTGGAACACGGGTTCAAACTGATTATACCCTTACGATTGCTTTATAACAATGTTTTCATGTTTAAAATTGTTTTTAAAATAACCCCAAAGAGAGCAATGTCGTGAAAACAAGTCAAGCCGGAGCTAATCCCTTGATTCCCAAAGACCAGAAATAAATTATTCCAATGCATTCAAAAGAATATAAATTAAATATAAAGTTCTTATCCTAGAAAAGGTAGGTAATTCTTTGAATATAAAATAACCTTTGGGGAATAGAACATACTTTGAAAGGAGGCCCGAAGAGATTCAGACTTATAAAATAGGCGGGTCAGCAGCAAGGAGTCACGGTCCAGATCGTTCCTGATTAGATTTGTACTCCTTAGATGTTTGCTCCCTCTACCTTATAATGTCCGCACAACCTTTTTCCTGGTATTGTTTATTGTTAGTTACCCTCCGGTCCCAGGGAAGGTGTAAATTTCCAAAGGGCTGCAACCCCTTCTTTCTTATTACGTTTGACTAGGAGCACAGAACACTTGGAGAGGTGAAGTTTGTATCATAAATCTCCTGAAAAGTTGCGAGCCCGCAGGAGCGGATTGAAACTTTTTCCTCTGCGGCACTGTCGGCCAGAGCCTGTCTCACCTTTATTTATGCCACCCTGGAATTTCCATAAGGAACTTCCAAGGGGGAAAAAAATCGTCATTAAGGTAGCAGAAAGTTGATGTACTTTAAATTGATCAGTATCTTAAATTGTGTATAGAGAGTTTCGAATTCGTTTTTAATTTTCAGCAGACGAAGTTCTGAAATGATTATGGTAAGTTAACCTAGTATTCTTTGTCGTCTAAGCCAATCATAATTTACATCACATGTTTTGGTCATTAGGTTTCTTTAATAAGTTATTCGTATAATTTTAAAAGAAAAAATACTTCGTATTATGTATTGATTAAAAAACTTTATTACTTTCTTCCACTTATTTACTTGCGACCGGTTTCACCCCATTGCGGGCACTGTTATACTAGTGTATTCTGGGGTCGATATAATTAGTAAATGAACCGAAGAATATGTTTTTATTTAAGTGTGCGAAGATAGAAAGATTTAAGATCAGATGATTTATTACTGAAGCGAATAAAATGCGAATCAATATTTGAAATACACGGCAGTGAGAAATAATTAATTTATTGTATGTAATTTGTGTTACAGTGGCAAATATCCATTTGACCTTTTGACATAATTCCTGGTATAATTGAATTGACCTTTTGGTGGTTGAAAATACAATTTGAGTGATTTATTTTTTTTCTTTTTCGAAAAACGGTTCATTAATAATTTCACATTGAATTTTGCTGCCGATTATTTCTGAAACCAGTATGCTCTTTAAGGGTCAGCACTAAAAAATATCCACTTTTTGGCTTTCTAGTACAAGTAAAACTCCAAATTATTTATTTGTTTATTCTTTAGGGGTACTTAGAAATATTTCTGAGGTTTCCAGTGAATACAATTTTTTCACTGTAACCCTTTAAATTTTCTATGAAATGCATACTAGAATTTAAGGTGAAACGCTCGAAAATGTCTTTTCCTGGGTTTTAAAATATCGCGTTTTACTGACATTTAAGCATGTTTTTCATTGAATTAAAAAGGATGTTAAAACATTGTATTCGCTGGAAACCTCAGGCATTTTTCTAACCATCAATATTAAATTTGCCAATAAATCATTTGTAGTATTGCTTGTATTTAAATGCTTCAAAGTAACGTTTAGCGTCATTCTCGAGTGCTGACACTTATTTTTTTTAATTTTTTTTTTTATATAATTTAATTGAATTAAATTTAATATTATTATTATTGAGTTCTGCTATTTTCAGTTTTTATTTTTAGTGACAGCTGTTTCGGCGTTTAAGGCCATTGTCAAACTGTCAAACAGTAATAATAATAATAATAACTCAATTATAATAATATTAAATTTAATTCAATTAAATTATATAAAAATTAAAATGGAGTTCTACAAATTGAACACAAAAACTATAGATAAAATACTTATTTTTGTTGTTGTTTTTTTTTCTTGTTTATAGTGAATACCGCACACGAGTTCCAACTGCTCCCAATCGTCTAGAGCCAGTGAGACTATGGCATCCCCAGTCGGGGTGGGTTGTGAGGCTGAAGGTAGTAGGGAGGGGAAGGAGATGAGAAAAGGGAAGGTTGGGAAGTATCTGGCTATTCAGATCTGGTCACCAAACATGGCTAAAAGCCATTTCAAGCGACGTTTCGATTCTGAATGGTGGTCTTTCACCAGGGCGATACTTAAAGTATTAACCACTCTGAAACGTGTTGCAAATATACATGTCCATTATTTTATTTTAATTAAATGTGATATGGCACGTATTAATTAAATAAAATAAAAGTTATTAGCGCACGCCGGGTTTGAACCCTCGACCTTTCATGGTCGAGCGTCTTACCACTCGACTATGGAAGCCGTCAAACTGACCTTTATACCTCGTTATACTACAGTGAGCACTTACCGTATTTTAGCAGTTTCGAAAATAGAAATATTGCAAAGTTATGTGGAATAAAACAAGTTTCTAACACGTCTTTAATCTTTCACGCCGAAACAAAAAAGTAATATTACCTTCTCAATGTGTTGAGTTATTATTCTCCCTCTTCCGTGTAATAAGTTCCGGGGGAGTTATTTTGGGAAGTGAGAGGTCCTGAAATTGGAAGGCACCGTTATACTCGCCATAAGTTCTCACTCCCGGCTGAGAATGAGGATCGTAAAATTCCCTCGTAGGTCTCCATCGAAGGGAAAATTAAGATGGGTATTCCCCGTTAATGGCGTGTTTTGGAAGCGGAAGTAGTTCTATATCGGAAAATAAACAGGCTCTGGTAATACTTTGATAAAAGCCTTACACACCACACTTCATCGTGTTTTAATCGATCAAGAGACTCAATTTAGGCAATCTGTTTGCATATGAAAGCGATACTAACAAACTTAGCGTGTTCAACCTGAACAGTTAATGGCACTATACCTTTATAATTATATTATATCGTTATACACTCCAATCTAGTTTAACCCTTTTGTGTATAATCATTATTAAACTTACGTAAAGATGCAAGTGGAAACAGTTCGCAGACTTTGGTTTTGTCATCGCCTGAAAGGGTTGACATGATAAGACACAGCTGTGATCTTGGAGAAACAATGTATGGAGAGAGAGCTAATTATTTTTACCCAACCTATACAAACTTGCGATAAAACACTTTTTCCGGGTTTTTTCGTCGTGCACCATGAGAGAGAAAGAGACAGCAAAAATAACACACCACTTTTATGTACTGTAAGGATGATCTTGGTCTCCCGCGTCTCCGGGGACTCCGTCCACATGTTTTCTAAAACTAAACTCGACACAACTAAACGGTTTTTTTAGGTTATATGCTAAATTTTTGTTGATAACAATGCTGTGAAAAAGTGATTTTACGAATAAACGAAAATATTATGTCGACATGTGCTATGAATGGATGTATAAATACCCAAGCTCTAGTCCTAGCCACGCCTAGTCTGCCGAGTCCGGCAAAAATCATCAAAAACTGACTACACTGCCTTGGATAGGTACCACTCTATGTACTCTAAGGGTGTGATCTTCAATTGACATTATTTGTTAACTTTAACCAATTTTAATTACTTCTCCTCTTTCTTACTATAATACTTGAAACAATTTCGTCAGGTGATTTTTCACTCTTTATCTTTTTAATGATAATGAAATAATAACGTTGTAATAGACCACAGATTTTATTAAAAAAATTATGACCGATCGGTTTCGCTTAGCCTAATCATTATCAGGATACAAAATTAAACAAAACAAAAATACAAAGTGTGGGATTATATACGAGTATACATACAGAGGGAGAACACAATATAAATAAAATAAGAGAACAGTGAGAAAACAATACAATAAAACTTAAAATTATAACGTAGGAACAAAGAGACACTATGAAATGAAAGAGGCAAAACGTCGACTGAGAAGGTGATTAAAGAATAATGAGAAATTTTCTGAGTTTACAGGAAATATACCTACTTTTGGGCTACTGGTCAATTTTTTCCTGATTATTAACAATATAACTATTCATTTTAATGGATTTCTTTCTTTATTTCTCAGATGACGTTTTGCCTATTTCACATCATATTTTCTGTCTCTTTCTCTTGGTTGTATTTTAAAGTGAAATTCTATTGTTTTCTCCCTGTTCACTTATTTTTTTTATATTGCATTTTCCCTCTGTACAAATACGAGTATATAGCCGTACAATTTGTATTTTTTGTTTAGTTTAATTTTTTACCCCGAATATGCTTAGGTTGAGCGAAACAGGTAGGTCATAAAAATTAAAATTAAATCTGTCGTATTGTACAAAGTTATTATTTCATTTTCATTAAATGTGTCAAATCACAAAGTGATTGATTTCTACGAAAATACGTTATATTTTTGTTTCCAGTGAATATTCATCAGATCTAGCATGTCCATTTTTTAAATATTTTATGAACAAATGCACAAAACAATTGAAAATTAAAACACAGTTTTTGTGAAAAAGTACCTCAAGGGCACTGCACTATAATATATATATACGTACTAACATTATTTGAAAACAGTAATTCGAATCAATAAACTACATTAGTGGATTTAAGTAAATTAATAAATTTAGTACATTATTACAATAAAAAGGAATATGCATATATTAAAACGGAAAATAATGGATACAACTTATTGTTTACGTCTACGATTTATAATCAATTAAAGAATTATTCTGTCAATCATTTATCATTTTTCAAGTGAGCTGTATTAAAAAAAAATGTTACCTTGAATTTCAATACGGCTAGAACCTTAAAAGAAGTACGGTTAGAAATGTATTGAAGATATCAATACCATATATCATTACCGAAAAAACTCTATCGATAAAAAGCGACGTATTGGCAGACCTCTTTTTAATAAATTACTTCACAAAACCTGAACTAGGAAAATTCATGGAAGGAATATTAATGTCCTTGGAACCACGTTGTTCGAGACTATATTTTTTGTTTCAATACTAGTTGTTACCCCTGAAAATCACGTGATGTAACTCGACTTGATAAGAAAAATATTATTTTCTTTAATCCACCCATTTCAAATATAAAATACATTATCGGTAGACACTTTATTAGGTAGGTAGGGATTTGAAAAGATGATTTAAAAAAAATGATAATTTCAATTAACTTCAGTTTCAAATTTAAAATTTGACAAACACAATACATTTTGATTAACTAGCTGCTTCAACCTACTTCAGTGCATTCATTTTTTCTTTTTATTTCACTATTAAAATATATTAACAATAACAGCACTGACATAATGTTTTATTAAGCCCTGCTAAAACATTCACCAGATTAAAATTAAATATTATGATGGCCATTGCTGTGGAGTGTGAAATAAGCATGTAAATAAATTACTGTTTTTTTTTTGTTGTCTCGGAAAAACTTCACTAGGAGAACTTCTACCGAGGTATGAAATAAAATATTAACATGTAAAAGTGGTGATTTTCAGAGTGTTAAAATGCTCTGCACTTTTTGTACGTGTAACGTTTAATTAAACTATAATAATAATAATAAAATTTGGACGATTTTTATAGAGCCGTTTTTGTGAAAAATCACCTCAAGGGCGCTGTACAGAACTTACTTTCTATCGTTAGATATTAATTCCTAGTTTAAACTATGTTCTGCACATCTGCTGTAATGAAAGATTTTGTATCTACCACTCTGGAACGCGCCACAAATATACTATTTATTATTTTATCGAAGGAAGCAATCACTTTGTAGCTTGACATTATAATTTAAATAAAAAATATTTTTGTTTAAGCCACTTTATTTATACACATATAACAATTCGACCGGTTTCGGTTAAACTTAACCTTCTTCAGGAACGTTTCAGTTTATATATATACGTTCCTGAAGAAGGTTAAGTTTAACCGAAACCGGTCGAATTGTTATATGTGTATAAATAAAGTGGCTTAAAAAAAAAATATTTTTTATTTAAATTATTTATTATTTTATATGAATTGAATGTGTTTTGACACATATTATTCTCCATCACCTCCCCAATATCTTAATTCTCACAACGTATTACAATTGGGGATGCCATAGCCCTACTGGATCTAGACTGTTTGGAGCAGTTGGGACTTATCACTTAAATGATTCCCTGCCGGACAAGTAAACCAATAATCAACAAAATGCAATGGCCATTTCAAGATATTTCCAGATAACAGCGAAGATTTCACTGGGAGGCTGCAATCGAAACCGGCCGATTGGATTTCCCGACACGTGCCCCTTGGCGTTTGCCCCGCTCTTTACGCAACGAACTTAGAAAGCGGAAAATCTCTTTTAATACCGCGGCGTCGTTTTTTTAACGAGAGGTTAGAAAGTTTAAAGCCTGCCAGCATCTGCGTGGGTTGGAAAAGTTCGCAAGCACTGCGGTCAGCCCAGTAGTTTAAGCACAGTCAACCCACTTAACTTTTCAGCGTCTCTTCCTTTTTCTTTTGCACTCTCAGGACGTGTCGCACCAACTTCCTTTCCACGTTTTTAGAAAATATCCTTTCCACCGTCTTGTTTCTTTCAGATATCGGTTAGTCAATATGGTGCTTTAATGCTCTCATCTCGGAGCAAGGAATAAGAATATATATGGAGAGGTACCTTTGCGGAACAGTTTTGTCAGTATCGTTGACTTTATACTGATTCGGATAAAAAGAGACAAAGATATGTGAAAGGAAGTTGGACAGCCTATTAGTTACAGTCCACATGGAATTCGGACATTTTTAATAAACATATTTAAACACAAGCAAAACAATACCAATACACCATTAAAATGATGTATCAAGTAAAAATATCACACAAACACTTATAACAGAAGGTTTGCCCAGATAATAATGAAAACTTGTTGTTAATTTTATGTCTTTATATAATTAAAAATGTGAGAATCCTTAAGTTCGGTTAAAAATATTAAAAACTTTTGAAATACGTCTGAAAAGTGATGTTTTATAATTTTTGTTTGGTCTTATTTGAACATTCACGCACATCACATATCACCATCATGTTCGATTTATTTGTACGACCACTGCAAATTTTTTAATCAATACAAATTTAGGAAATTACTTCAAAATCCACTGACGTAAGTTATACGACTCGATGGAATAAAATTAGCGCGGACGGAGAACATTCTTACATACTTGGAAGTGTTGCAATATTATGGGACGACTTTTCTAGTCTCTTTCTCTCTCATGGCATATGACGTTAAAAATCTGAGAAATAGATTTATCGCGTGTTTGTATAGGTTGGGTAAAAATATTTAGCTATACCTCCTTATATCGTTACTCCAAGTCTCGGAGAATACGGTAAACATTTTTGGCACAAAATATTAAGCAAACGTTCATCGCAAATCTGTTTGCAAGCCTCTTCGAATAGAAGCCTTCGAATAAAATATACTAACTACTCTTTAGAATGTACTGAGAATGCTCATAAAGTGACTTCCGCACAAAAAAATTGGCGAAAATTCCAAAGGGAAGACATCAAGTTGGCCACCCTAGAGAAAGCTGGGAGAACAGAGGCTGTTCGAGGAGAGGTTTAGTTAGACTAAGGCATCTCCAATTGGGGTATTTTGTGGAGCTGAATGTAATAGGGATGGGTAGGAGATGGGGAAGAAAAAGGTTGTGAAGTAACTGGCTATTCATTCTCGTATATGGTCACCAAACAAGGCTAAAACCCATTTCAAGCAACATTTCGATTCTGAATGGTGGTCTTTCACCAGGGCGATAATTAAGAGTATATACCTCTCTGGAACGTACCGCAAATATTATTTTTAATTGTTTATTTGAATTAAATGTGTTATGACACATAATTAATAAATAAAAATATATTGGCGCACGCCGGGTTTGAACCCGCGACCTTTGGAAATTCATAGTCGAGCGTCTTACCACTCGACCATGCAGGCCGTCAAGGCCTTCAATGGACTGATACCACAGAAAAAGAACAATGTAGGGACGCCTGAAGGCATATTTTCAAAGCGACGAATACCTGACTAGACTATTGGACAAGGGAAAGAAAATGATGACGGCATAATATTATTTTGAAATGAGTAAAACACGACTGGTGAGATAACGAATATTCATTTTACTTCTTACTCCTACCGAGTGCTTACACGTTACGCCTGATAAGTAGGGTTAAGACATAGACAAATAAGATCAAAGATAATTCAGGTTGAATTAGGACGATATAAAAATGCACGAAATAGACAATCTTCTCATTAGACACTTCACTCTTTTTATGGAAAATTAATGTGTTTGAAAAATGCTGGATTTGTTTGGAACAAATATACCCTGTTTACACCTACACAATGAGATTGAACTTTGATTGTGTTGAACTAAGACCATCGAATAAGTGGAAAATAAAGATGCCCATCAATGCTTGCACAGCAAACTAATTTGTGTTCAACAGGAAATAACATACACCCTTCATTCCCGTGAAGATGCATACTTCATACCCACAATGCACGCGTTACACCAAAGGCTTTTATTGAAATTAATAGTCTTCCACAGTGCAGGTAAATTCCTATTTAAGCGGAAACTATATGCCATGTACTGTATATATAACTAATTAAAATGAATTATTTAAAAAAAAATCATTCATAATAAAAGAGAAAATCCTGTAAAATATTTAATATTTTCGTAGAAAGCAATCGTTTGTGGTTTGACATATTTAATTAAAATTAAATATCAACTTTGTACTAGACCACGGGTATTATTCTCATTTTTATGACCAACATACAAAATATATACTCATATTCTCCATAAAAATTGTCATGGCAACAGATTAAATCATTTAGACGCACTAGAAATAAAGAAAGTCATATTCTTAATATTCAGTTAAATTTATCCAGTGGTCTTTTATTAGGTATATTTCCCGAAAAACTCAAAAAAAAATCAATATTCTTTTATTACATTCTCAGTTGAGGTTTTGCCTCTTTCATTTAATATAACCTGTCGCTTTCTCTCTGTTCTTTTGTAATAATTTAAATGTTATTTTGTTGTTTTCTCATTGCTTTGTTATTTTATTTTGTACTCTCTCTTTGTATATATATAACCGCACACTCATTATTTTTTGTTTAGTTTAATTTTGTACCCGTCTATCATAAAAAATAAAATATATCCGTGCTCTTATACAAAGTTATTTTTGCACTTCTTCCAATAAATTATTCATTTTCAAGCGGCTGAAAACACTCTTACAAGTTTTTCAAAAATAGTAAGCTTTATGAAATTATTTATAAATCACGGTAGGTTTTGGAGCACTGCAGTACGCTATACATCCCTTTGATTGTTTAACTTGTGGGATATCCGACTGGACTCCTAAGGGTTGGGTTTCCAGGGTTCAGAGAAGGGGGTTGTTAGGTTTTGCTAAAGATTTATGGATTTACAGAAACAAAAAAGATTGCACGATACAATCTGTTTTAGGTAAGGAGAAGGGGGAGGAAAAACGAAGAGGAAATAGGATATCCGGTTTTCTCACCCAATTTGTTTTAGGTAGAGCATTTTTTAAAAGCAATGTTTTCTTTATTTCGATTTTTTTATCTCTTATATTTTATTTTTATCAGATTTCCGCCTCTTAAAAGAGTTTACAAGAAAGCGTAAAAGCGGGGAGATGAATGGATAGCAAAGAATTATATTTTTCGGACTGAAACTGAAACAGATCCATGTCATATTTTGAAACGTGATTATATTTTTATCAAGATTTCACCCTTTTTGTTTCTGCAAAAACGTTTCAAAATATATTTTTTAAAGCATACTTAGTAGATAGATGGAAAGTTAACTCTAGTAAAATATACGCAGAAAATTATTCTCAGTATTCTTTTCCGTTTCAGTAGAAAAATAAAGCCAGAAATTGCTGCACCCCGAAGTCAAAATATTAAACTTATTATTTTTTTTAGATTTTGCAAAAAATAAATAATTTTCTCCATTATGATATTTTAATTTTCCAATTTCAACAATTTTTATGAAGGATCACTACTTGATTAAGACTTGATTTTCTCTCAAATATAGAAATATTAGTTCTCCTACTTATTAAGTTACGTTTAAATCTACCATTACGACGACCTCCGTAGTCGAGTAGGTTCAAACCCGGTTTTGATGTAATTAATATGTGTCATAAAACATTTATTTCATATAAAATAATATAAAGTATATTTGAGGTACGTTCCGAGGTGGTAGATACTCTTAGTATCACTCTAGTGAAAGACCACTATTCAGAATCGAAACGTTTCTTGAAATGGCTTTAGCCGTGTTTGGTGTCGAGATCTGAATAGCCAGGTACTTCCAAATATTCCTCTTCCCCGTCTCTTAATCCTTCCCACGACCTTCAGCCTTATAACGTACCTCAATTTAGGATGTCATAGCCTCACAGGCTCTAGACGGTTGGGAGCACAACATAAAACTTATTACAGCATATAAGCTGTTTTCAAAAAGTAGTTGTTTGGAATAAGAAATCAATCTGTTTAGTTACTTACTTGTAAGTTAAGTTAAACAGTTATCTAGTGTAACATTGATTGAAAAAAAAATGTTGTTTGACATGACATTTTCGGTAATTTTAATAATTTGATTTTATTTAATCCCGAAAATGTTTTTTTATCATTATTAAGTTTTAAATTTGAGAAAATCATAATTTAAAAAAAATGAATGGAGTCTTACAAAAGTAACACAAAAACTATGAATAAAATATTTGTTTGAATACAACACAAACAAACCATCTCTCCAATATCAGAGTTTGGATTAGGCTACACCTGATAAAGGCGCGTTGAAAGGAGAGGGATGTTTATCATACGCTATCCACGTTCGCCTCAACTTATCCTTTTGGTGGATTCATTTTGTGAGGCAGAAACGCGGATTTAGAAAACACATTTTGTGATTCTATTCCGAATATGTATTTTTTCGTAAAAAATCTCCTTTTTTGTATTATTTAAATCTGACAAGAAATACCACTTTGCGGAGTAACAATATTAAATAAATAATGAATAATGTGAATACAGCCTCGAAATCGAAAGCCTTTTCGAACAAATTTCTTATTTAAGTGGAATAAAATACATGAAATAATAATGCAGTTTGTATAACTTTTTTTTTTAAATGTGAATTCACATAACTTTACGCTATTTATTTTGATAATCATTACTGAAACGATAATAATTACTCATCAAAAATATGAAACGAAAAATGTCAAAAAAAAAAATCAAAGTCGCGACCGAAACTCGAACTCGGAAGCTCTACTCTATCCGGGAGTAACGTTAATATCAAAATAAAAAGCACAAAGGTTTTAAGTGAATTCTCTCTTCTGACGTTTTCTGTTTCATATTTTCGTTGAAGATTATATTATTTCAATAATTTATATTATTAATTATTGTCATATTTTAAGATGTATCTGCTATAATCAGAAACGCCTAAAAAAATTATCACGACAAATTGCAGCTTACTCGCTACGCCACTAAACTTTACATAGTAAGAGATAGGATTCTAGAAGGTTATAAGGTTATATGACCGGTAAGTAGCTGAGTGGACAAACGCGTTAGATTCCCATCCGGGCGTCATGGGTTCAATTCTTCTGCTGGAACAAGTCCTACACCATTGCACAAGCAACATCTTCCGCTTATTATGATGATAGTAGTAGTTTTTCAAATTATTATTATGGGTTATTCGTAACCCGGGAACGTTTGTTTTTCTTTAAAAGAAAAGGGGATTGTTTAATTTTTTCCATGGTTTTTAGATTAAGTAAACAATTTTCAAAAGCAAATCTTCAACCCTGAGATGTGCGTATTTTAATAAATCAAGACTCACATCAAGAAAAAGCTGCGTGTCATTTTATCCACTCACTCTACCCCCGGAAAACGGTGTGATGGTTAATATTTAAGTTAGAAAGATAAATCATTACTACGATTAAAACAATAAATCTTCCAAATAGAAAAATTATTCATATTGTCATTCGGTAAAACAACCCTAAGTAATTTATTAAGAAAGTTAAGTAGGGCCTGGGCTTTTATCTCTATTTTAAATACATTTAAGTCGTTGATCCTGTTTTTAAATATTGAAAATGGTTGAAACATGAGAAAAGTTAGCCCCTAACCCTTGTTTACTGTAACTTTTATGTTCAATTGAGCTGATGTATTAAACTTTAACTTTGTTAGCTCCGAAGAGGGTTATCTCCCAATTCCAACAAAGAATGGTACGAGTTACCAAACTTAATAACCAGGCGATGTCTCTTATCTATTTAACGTGACACAAAAAAGCCGAACTTACTCGATATAATAAGGTTATATACGCGTGGGAGTTAGCTACCAATAATTGTATTGGCCATGCAAATATTATAGGCATTTCGTCATGTTAATATGTTTTAAATAAGCCATTATGCTGATTCAACCAGTCAGCATTTGACAACGCTTATAAAATACGTCTTTTGAAACAATCTCACTAAAAGTAGGGCTAAATAATAATAATGATAATAATTGTCTGATTTCTATAGCGCCGTTTTCGTGAAAGAAATATCACCTTCGAGGGTGCTTTATAGTATAATCAACATAACCTACAGCTTAATTACTAAGACCAATAACTATTGGCGTATAAATAATTTTTTATAACTATATACTCACAGCTGAAACTAATGATTAGTGACTTAAAATTTAGGCTTAAAACTAATACTTATAACTAGTGACTTACAACTAACATAATTATATATACAAATACATATAATGGTTGTTGCTCGTGATGTCAAAAAGGAATAAGCAATGGTAAAACTAAGTATAGCACTAGAACTAATTGATCAAATTTTCAGTAAAGCAAATTGATGATATTGTGGGTTTGATAATTTAAAAAGGTGAGTCTTTAGTTTTTCTCTGAACTCAGTTGAGGGTTCGTTCTTTCGCAAATGTGAAGGGAGGTTATTATCCAAGATGTGGGGCCTGCTACGGAAAAAGCTTAGTCTAAAGCCCGTATATTAAACTTAATACTATTTAAGTGCGATTTTGATAAATGAAGATTTAAAAAGAAAATGATGTTTCTCTCCGCGATGGTGAAAATATTTCAATTGTACGTCCAATTTAAAAAGGAAATTTCGGAGGCTTTTTACTTGATTAAGTTCCTATTCTAATTATTTTTCACCTTAATCAAATATGACCGTTTAATTTCTCCTACTTATTTCCGTATAATAACTGTTTTAGACAAGTAGCTGTTTGGGACAAGAAATCAGGCAGGTTAATAACGCCTATTGAAAGTGATATAGCAATTTATCAGAACGTTGATTGACTGTAAAATATCAAATATATATATATATATAGACACGGTTATTGCAAAATTATTTTTCCAATGACATTTTAGAAAATTATGAATATTCAATTACGAATTTTAACATTAAAATTCAAACGAAATCAAAAATAAAACCACGAAAAGGCAAAATGGCTGAAGCGCCATATTGGAAAGTTTTCACCAGAGCACTTAAAAGTTTTTTTTGAATTACAATAAAATTCGGAAATCTTCATTACCTGGTTGAAGTTTGGAAAAAGAGTAAGCTCATTGCTCTTACTAAGATACCAGCAACAAAAAGCTTATAAGGTCCGAAACCTGTGTCGCTTGAGTCAAGCCTTCTGCCAAATGTTAAATATATTTAGAAACCTCAAGGGCCACAAAAGTCTTCAGAAGCAAACAAGAGTCAGAGCATTCTATGCAGAAAAAAAGTATTTTATAAGGTTATTGTTTGATTTAATTGAATAATATTATGTTTTTAATACAAAAACATGCAAAAAAATCAACAAAAAACATATTTGGGAATAAATTATTTTATTATAGAGGGATTAACCTCATACTCAAATTATATTTTTTTCCATCTTATGATTTTTTTAATTTTTTTTTTAATTTACTTAACTTCATGTTTATTTACAATATTTTATATTCTTTGTCCTCCACGCTAGGAGTTCAAGTTCACGTTTGTTGATGACACGTATTCGTCAATCGAGAGTAAGCCGTGATTCCTAAATAATATTGTCATAACTTTTATAGTGCTTAAAAATCCATTGAAAAAAAAACAGCTTAGTATTTATTTAAAAGAGAGAGACATTTAACTGTCTCACATTTTCATAAACACACTGCCTCACCCCTCAATTTGACAAAATGTTTAGTTTGTTCAGAGTTACGAGTAAAATGAATCACAAAATGTATTAGAACACGTAGGAACCATTCAAAGTAAAGTGCTCGCAACATTAGATTAATTCTTGAAAATTCCATAGGTATCTAATAGACCCCTAACAATGGTACTTGGGTCGTTAGCCATTCAAAGGGCTTATCTTAGCTTCAGATTTACCGTCAGAATTGAAAGCTCTCTCTTGCCCCCCAAAGCCGAGTATAACCGAGCTTTTATTAGTTTCATTCAAATTTTTCTCAAGTCATTCAATCATAAGAATTGGAATGTCTTTCAAGAACGTTCTTGTCATAGTCGTTCCTATATACTACACGATAGTATAAAGTTATATTACAGTCAACTGGGAGACCTCTCTACCTCCCAATAAAAAATGAGGCAAATGACGTAAGACATTTAAAAAATGAAAACGAAATAATAACTTTGTATAAGACCACAAATTTAATTTAAATTTTTAATGTTTTTTTTTTTTTTTTTACTGTTCTCTTATTTTGTTATATATTGTGTTCTCCCTCTGCGTGTATGAGTATATATAACAACACACATGTGTTTTTTGTTTGGTTTAATTTTGTGTTAGCTTTTTACGAAAATATATTAAAAAAAATTATATTGTCAAATCGTCCACTGATCTACCCACATTCAAGAAAAATGAGTTTTATCTTATGTAATTAGTTTCTTTCACGTATTTTACCAAAAAAAAAGATTTTTAACTATAAACTTTGTTTATAGCACAAGCGTTCTTGTGGTGATATTTAAAAAAAATGGCACTATATAAGTTAGCCAAGTATTATTATTGAAAGGAGAGTGATTATAATATATGATGTGAAAGTGAATGGAAAAAGAAGTCGGCGACGCCCGAGGAAGACATGGCACGATCAAGTGAATCAAATACTTGAATCAGGCCATGAGAAGAGTCAGAATAACAGGTGAGTGTGTATGAGATGATGTATGAATGTAAATGAAGCAATGAGTGTGTGCTAAGACAGAGTTGTATGACGGTCCATCCTCTCTGCTTACCCCTGCGGAGAAATGGCGTGATGGTTAGTTAGTTAGTTGATTAGTAAGTAGTATCATTGTATATTTTCACTCTACATAACTTTTTCAGAAAAGGGAGTAAGCTTGCACCTGCTGTAAAAGTATGGCCCGTCCAACTGCTAGTCGAGCATTCTAACCATCAACACATCGACCACCATGCAATGTGTTTATAATATGATATTATTACTATCACCTCCTTGTGTACAAAGGTTTCTGTGCAGGTGGCCACAAGAGGTACTGCAGAACCAACGAACCAATATAGTTTGCCACGTAACCACACTGTCTAAACTCTACAACAAAAAAGCTCCAAAAGTTTGTAGGTCTGTAGATATATTTACTACCGATTTATTTCCGTCCTTTGTTCGTGGTTTTAAGCGTAGGCATTCAACTGAAGAAGGGCCTAGTACAGAATATAAAACTACGTTTCTAAAATTTGAAGTAATCGACAAAGTTTACAGCATTCAATGAAAAGAACAACTGAACCTCTCTCACCAAAATCAGAAACAATAACTTAAATTTAATTGGAACGTCCTGAGGGTCGTTAGCCGATTAATGCGGATTGATATCAGCCTAAAGCAACCTGCCTCCACCGTACAATCCGTAATATTATAATACAAATATGCTTCCCGAGACCTTACGTTTGATCAAATCTCATTAACTCAAACAACGTGAGCAATTTTACGGTGCGGCACGCAGAAAATACCCTACCATATTTTGATCTAAATAAGCTTCGGATAAACCAATTTGGGCCTGTTCCCGTTCGGGTATTCGGCTGCTCGGTGTCAGCTCATGCAAGATAAATTATTTCAATAACGTCTATGACAATACAATTATAATAATACAACAGTACGATACCCCATTTTCTTCCCGATAAATTCCATATGAAACGTGTCAATATTGGTTTTGCTATTTGCCCGAATCTGTCCATTTTGTCCCGTTCCACGTACGTTTCGTATACGTTTCATGTACGTTTCACGTCTGTTCCCTGATCACTTACCCCAGTTTCTGGGAATATGCACCGTAAAAATAGGGTTATATAATAGAAATATATATTTTCTACCAATTTTAATTATACTTTAACTAATATTATTTATCAATTTTCAAGCATGAAATTGTGTCTTTTATTTATAACTAACTAACTAACAATCACGCCGTTTCCCCAGGAGTAGGCAGAGAGGACGGACCGCCATATAACTATGTCTTGGCACATACTCCTTGCTTCATTTACTTTCATACATCGTCTCATACATACTCTTCTGGTATTCTAACTCTTCACATGACCCGATTGACGTATTTGATTGACTTGATCGTCTTATGTCTTTTTCGGGTGCCTTCGACTTCTTCTTCCATTCACTTTCGCATCTTATGTTTTTTTTACACTCCTTTCTTCGTTCATTCGCTCTACATGCCCAAACCATCTAAGCGTCCCTTTCTTGAGACCTTTGTGCGGTATTCACTGTAAAAAATTGTTAATTTATAATTTTTTTTATTTATTATTATTGTACAACAGATATCAAATCTAATTACAGCACAATGTAAAACAACAAAAACAGATTTATACAACTAAACATTAAAAAATTATAACATTTTAAAATTAATAAGTTTTTTTAACGAAGGTAAATTTTCGGTAAATATATCAATATATAATATATATATATATATATATATATATATATATATATATATATATATATATACATGATTTATTTAATAGAACTATACCTTTTGTCATGCTATACTGTGCCAAAACATCTGTCCGACCATAGGGTATGCTAAACATGACATAATTTCTGCTGCGGCAGTATTTCTCAGGCACGAATAATTAGTAGCATGCCAAGAGGTATGGAGAGTCGATAAAGTGGTTTATAATCTTAAAGCCTATTGTCATGAGACCAGCATTGCGCCTAGTCTCTAAGCTTTGATAATTTGTCTCCTCGAGTAATTCCATGTGATGCATAAGAATAGGGTATGTTCCATGCGAACGCATGTACACATCCCTGAGGATTTTTTTTCTGAATCTGTTCTAACATATTTGGTCTGATGTGGAGCCCAGACTGTACTAGCGTACTCCAAATTGCTATTGATCACTCCATTGAAGAGGGTTGTCATCTTATTTGTGTTATCAAACTCTTTGCACCTTCTGATTACAAATCAAGAAATTTATACGATGACATTTTTGGTAGCAGTCTAAATGATTTTTGTCATTCTTTACGACTCTACCAAAACTTTTCTACCAAGACCATGGCTTGAATGTTCTCTCTTATGTTGATTTTGTCCTATTTTTGTCATCGCTTTATTTATTAAAATGTATGTGCTATTCCTCCTCTGTTGCTCTTTTTTCCATTTCGTG
Organism: Drusus annulatus; assembly: GCA_022651775.1. Classification (NCBI taxonomy): domain Eukaryota; kingdom Metazoa; phylum Arthropoda; class Insecta; order Trichoptera; family Limnephilidae; genus Drusus; species Drusus annulatus. The sequence goes on along the minus strand of JAGWCC010000347.1, from coordinate 105,298 downwards.
TTTGATGTCTTTTTTTGTAATTGGGCTTTTGTCTGTTAATTTATAAAGAAATATATTCATTTTTCAATAAAAAATAAGGTTTTTCCATCAAATCTTTCTACTTACTTTACACCCATAGTAATGTTTAAAACGAGTTAAAACCCTTGCCAATGCTTTACAGCGATAGTGCAGAATAGGTTGTAACAAAACATCTACTCGTACGAGTTAGCATTATTTTCGCAAAAATTCCACGGCGACACCCACTGAATGTAAATTTTCCGCAAATAAAAAAGAGATAACAATTTTACGGCGTTATTATGCTTATGATGTTCGTTTTTTACCTCGTGCCAAGTGGCTTGATTATCTCCTCAGAGCCGGACCATTGTAAGGACCTTATATTTGTGTAACTGCCGTACGTGGTTGTTTTTTATGCCTCCTGTGAACTTATCTGCTCCTGATACGGCCACCAGGTAAACCGAAGTGTTATATCCCCCGACGAGGGAGGGGTGGGAATGGGGGAGAAATTTAGAAGGGCAAGGTGAAATTTAGAAGGAAGGGTGAATTTAGAAGGAAGAGCAGAGAGGAATAAAGAGCGAAGAAGAAAGTGTTTTTACCACCGAGGATAATCGAAATCGGTACAGCTATAAACAACAGGCGTTTCATTTAGCTAGGCTGTTCGCGTTGTAGTTCGATTTTACCGAAATCTGAGAATGGTAATGTCTTTTTATTTACAAACATTTTCCGAGAGTATAAAGATATAGCATAGCTTAGTTGTGAGGTCTCGTTTTGGAATTAGTGATGTTTTAACTAATATCTAGTTATAAAAATTATTTCTACTATTAGAAATTACAAAATGCAGATATCCGGAGAGAATGCAAGGTTGATTTAAGCGCAATTATTAGGGTCAAGAAAGGGACGCTTAGATGTTTTGGGCATGCAGAGCGAATTCACAAAGAAAAGCAGGTGCAAATAATATATCATGCAAAAGTGAATGGAAGAAGAAGTCGGGGATGCCCGAGGAAGACATGGCACGATCAAGTGAATCATATACTTGCATCAGGCCATGTGAAAAGTCAGAATAACAGAAGAGTATGTGCGAGACGACGTATGAATGTGAACGAAGCAAGTAGTGTGTGCTTAGAGTTGTAGGGCGGTCCGTCCTCTCTGCCTACCCCTGCGGAGAAACGGCGTGATGGTTAGTTAGTTAGAAACTACTGATTCATATTTTGATTCGGTGGTCTTGTTTATTTTCATTTAACTCTCGCATATAAACATGTTTCAGTTTATCTGGTAGAAATTCTTGGTTAATTTGAAAGTTTGGTGAAACTTACCGTATTACGCACCTGTACAAATTGAAATTAAACTTAAATATTTATAGATAATGCTCAATAACAACTGTGTTAAGCAGCCAAAATATTTTAAAAAAATCTAATGAAGATTTTGAACTAAATAGTCTTATTTTTTTTTGGTTTTACTAAAAAATCAAAAAAAAACTTACTTAACCAACACATATTGAGAAAGGAATTAATTATTGCAGATTGTGAAAAAAAAAATCAAGGTTTTTTAAAATCCTGAATGATTCATTTAAAATAAAAAATGAGAAAAAACGTGTCATGCCAAGAGTAAATTTAAATGTCAAAGCCATTAGTTTCATTCCTAGTTGAGATGTGCATTTGAATCTCCGATAATAAATATTTTCAAATTAAAATGGTTCAAAAATAAACTACGTTAAAGTCAAAACAACCTAAGTAGAATGTTATCAGAAGAGAAAAGCTATCTAAAAGATATCATTACTCATTTTAACAGCGCTCTGAGAAATGTATCAATGAATTGGTTTAATCTTTATAAAATATAAATAATTTCCTTTGGACTTGGAACTGACGTATCTGTTCAGAAAATTATCAAATTGAAAACGCATCTTTTCAAATACCTAAATTATATTCTAAAAAAAGTACCTACCTATAGTATATTTTATAAGACTTTTTTTTGTACTGAATGAGACTGAATGCTGTGGAAATGAGATCCCTGATCCAAATCATATATGACCGTGTTACAAATGTGGATATCTGGAAAAAATTGAAGGTTAATTTAAGCATAGTGGCAAGGATCAAGAAAGGGACGCTAAGATGGTTTGGGCATGTAGAGCAAATGAACAGAGAAAACAGTGTTAAAAAATATATGATGCGAAATTGAATGGAAGAAGACATGGCACGATTAAGTGAATCAAATACTTGAATCGGGACATGTAAAGAATTAGAATAACAGAAGAGTAAGAGGGACAGTGTATGAATGTGAATGAAGCCAGGAGTGTGTGCCAAGATAGAGATAATATTGTCCGTCCTCTATGCCTACCCCTGCGGTGAAACGACGAAATGGTTAGTTAGTTAGCTATTCTATATTTGGAATGGGTGGATTAAAGCAATAAATAATTTTTTCTCAAAGTAAAGTTAAAAAAGTTAAAGTTGTGTGATTTTTCACGGGAAACAACTAGTAATTTTATATACTCATGTTTTAAACCTTTTGGGTACGTGAGGTATTCATTACAAACGTTGACCGAATCAACCCACCGATCGTGAAGAACTTTTTACAAAAAAAATGTTAGCTTTATGGAAAAGTTTTCCTAAAATAATATTCACCAAAATTTACGCGAAGTCATTCCTGCTATGAGGCCATTATGTCTGTGTTACGCAGATTAAAAAAGACCAATTGTTTTATTACCTTCTGTAAGATTTACCGCCGTTCTATTTTGGCTTTGGCAAATAAATAAATCAAAACCAAACGGCACCGTTACTATTTTTTATTCTGGTCGCATTGAGTCGAGCTTTGAATTATTTTTTCGTTCATCTGTTATACAAACATTTGAGCTTCCCCTTAGCGGAGCAGGTTCACTTGAGCTTGACGTTTACTTTACCTATTCCCAGTTTATTAAGGTGTTCACAAATATCATCCTTATAGTATTCCCTGCAATATCTTGTGCATTCTAATGGGCTTTCTAAAGACCTGTACAAAATTACTCATGCAATTAAAAATAAGCTTCAATAATAATAATAAAAGTTTTATTCTAGAAGGTATGCAGAAGTAGTGCAATGCAATACATTCCATAATTGATAAAAATAATTAAAATAAAATAAAAGTTGCAACAATAATAATAACAGTGAACTTATATAGCGCAGTTTCGTGATATTTCACCTCAAGTGCGCTTCATACTAAATTAATTATGCTAATAAGATTAAAAAAATAATACAAAAATATGTATAAAAATTAAAACTATCTAAAATCATGATGATCGTTATCATAAATCATGAGAGAAAAAGGTTAAGAAATGGGTAAAGCAGTGCATGTGTACATCAACAGATAAAAAAAAACAATTTACCAGAAGCTAATGGTATAAAAATTCAGATGAAACATATCAATTCATATTTACATATTTGTCAAATCAAAGAAAAATAAATAAGATTGAGGACAGTTAATATGTTGGTGCTTAAAACATAAGTATTCAAGTATTATAAGTGAGCGATTCTAAAAATATTTTGCAATACATAAAAACCCAATAATAAAGAAAAAACATAAATTCATAAGTTAAAAATATTAATAGGGTTATGAGGTCTCTTGTCTACAGAAGGCCATCAAGAGGGAGTCCATCCTGGCAGCGTTAAGATTGGTGGGGCCAATATCTTACTCCAAAGAGCTTCTATGCTGGAATTCTGGATCTGACGGGATACCATAATGAGGTCCTTTCTAGATTCTTGATCCTTTGCTTCATTCCTGTCACCCTGGTTCTCATCCAGGTTAAAAATCTGGAAACTCGCCTCTCGGTGAACATACCGGAAGTACTGCAGTGCCTATGAACACTAAACATCATGCGGTAGACGTTGTTGTACTGGACCCGAAGCCTTTCCATGCTACTCTTCTTGAAATTGGTTCAGACCTCGCACGTGTATAAGGTAGTACAAAACGCCAGGAAGAGTGTCCTTTTCACTGGCGGACTACAGAGTTGATGTCTTGATTAAAAAGTTAATTCAATAGTGTATTTTTTTTGTAAGCCTTCCGGTGTGATTTATATTTTTAATGTGGTTGTTTTAAGGTCTGTTTTTTTTACGGTTGATTTTGTGCAGTTCAGTTCTTAATCTGGCAAGAGTGCTTCAGAGCTACCTCTTATGCCGGGTGAACACACAAACCTCCTAGCTCTTCTGCCACCCTATTCCTTTTGTTTTGTGTGACCAGAATTACAAACAGGAGTTAAAAAATATTGCCAATAAAAAGTTTCACCGGTGGCACTATATTCTGTTCGACAAGCGAACCCCCCGCGTACCTCTTTCCTCCCCCTGAACCGATAGCGTTCTGGTAATTCAGAAATTATCCGACATTTCGGTAGGTAGGGTTTTCACGAAAATGCTTTTAACCAAACTTCATTTTCTTTAAACAAAAAGCTGATATTGGGGCACTTTCTTCGGAGTGGCTTTAATTTGACTGTTTTTTTTTTTAAATTGGGCTCAACTGTGTACGGCGACTATGCCTATACAACTTTCCTTTTCTGATTCTCTTGCGTAAATGGTTTCTCGCTTTTGACTCCGTGAATTCTTCTGTTAAAGAATTTTCAGATTTTTAAAGCCATCTTATAAAGTAATGGTTTATTTCCTAACCACAATCACAAAAACATTTCATTAAATAAGCAATTTATAAAGCAGTGATGGAAAATCACCTTTAACCAACCCTCTTATTGTTGCTAATAGAATTACTTTCGTTGATTAGTTTTTGTTGTGTATTTTGAATATTAAGTTTAATATAAAAATAATAATAATAATATTTGGACGATTTGTATAGCGCCGTTTTTGTGAAAAATCACCTCAAGGGCAAATATAATTAAAAGAGGTTTCGAGTGTGACAGAAAACGACATTGCTTTGAATCACTCATTTAGGGAAGCTAAGTTTTTTTTATCTTTATTTCGACTAATTATTTGTAGTCCTATTTGTAAAAGTGAAAATTCTCCATTTTCAAATTGGGACAATCCGAGTCAGAGTTTGTATAAATGCAGGCTTTACAAAAAGGCTTGCTACGGAAAAAGGAAACTAAGGCTTTGTTTCTTGAGATTTATGAGTGTTAATGAGTACACGGCCCTGCTTTATGTGTGCAAAATGTCCTAATCACGGTATATCCCTTAATCTTGGCTGAGCTATTTTTTATAGCTAAAGGATCCCGTAATTAATATTTGAATAAAGGCAAAGTTATTTACGAGGGCGTGATTTTAAATTTCAAGAGGAATTAAAAGTTGTTCGTTTTTAACAAAAGGCTATTTCTATATTATAATTAATCCTCGATATTTTAATTCCAACTAAGACGAAAAGAACCATGTTTTCTACAAAATCAAATAAATGTCAATAATACATTTACTCAAACTCTATAAATACCGACCAATTTGTTTTATGAACAGAATTATATGTAAATAACGAATTTAAATGCTGGCTGAATTTCCCACTGATAAAAACAATCACAAGCTACCAGATTTCTATATGATGCGATACTTTTACATAAAGTTACCCCGCCAACAAACGACTGGAATTTACCCAAAATGACTTTTAAATCCTGAGAAATAAAGCCTCGATTCTTCCCCGAAACTCAACGCTTCAAACGGATATATAATATCATTATAAGTATTGTGGTAATAGTGTCGTATAAAAAATATGTTTATCTTTTTGAGATGATCCTTTTAGTGGTATTCCCGAGCGGGCGTAAGAACCTACTTCCTAACTCTCGGCGCGATGAGGATGAAATATTATATTGATCGTAAAGCCTTCCTCTTTCCACGGCCACAGTTGTCTCTGGGTTCTGTGTTCTGTGTTATATGTTCTGTGTTCAGCGTTCTATGTTCTGTATGGTGGAAATCCCCTCTGATGACGGGACAACAGATTCTAAAACAAAAATTGAATCGTTTCAACTTCAGTGCTGTACAGTGAACGGGTTTCGCAACGTAAAATAGGCGATATTCGTTCTTTTTGTGTTAATTTTATTTCTAAATGGAAGACATTTTATTCGCAGTGCTAGCACATAACCGCACTGTCTACAAACTAGAACACTTTCACGAATGTCAAATGGTTTTTTAACAAGTTTTTAATAAAGCATTATCCCTAGACTAATAAGACGGGATATACCATTAATTTAAAAGCGAATAACATGCTGCATTATTGACCACATCAAAATATTACTTTAAACTGAATTTCAATCAATTTCATCTGTCAAAAAAAGATAAAGTTCTACCCACCATTTTTTTATTCACCGTGTTATAAATGTAAGCAATGATAAAAAATCATCACGTTTTTATATATAAAACTAACTAACTAACTAACCACCACGCCGTTTCTCCGCAGGGGTAGGCAGAGAGGACGGACCGCCATATAACTCTGGCTTGGCACACACCCTTGCTTCATTTATATTCATAAATTGTCTCATACATACTCTTCTGTTATTCTAACTATTCACATGAACCGATTCAAGTATTTGATTTACTTGATCGTGCCATGTCTTTCTCAGGCGTCCTCGACTTCTTCTTCCATTCACTTTCGCATCATATATTCTTTTCACACTCCTTTCTTCGTTCATTCACTCTACATGTCCAAACCATCTAAGCGTCCCTTTCTTGATCGTATTCATTACGCTCACATCAACCTTGCATTCTTACTGGATATCCACATTTTTAATACGATCATACTTGGTTTTACCGCACATACGTCTCAAAGATCTCATTTCCACAGCATTCAGTCTACTTTCATCCTTCCTCTGCCAGTTCCATGCCTCACTGCCATACATCAGGGTTGGAATAAGCACTCCATTGTGAACTGCTAGCTTCGCTTCTTTGGACAATTTCTTATTTGCGCCAACAGCGTTCAGTCCTCCATTAATGGAGTTTCATGCATTCACCCTTCTTTCAATATCCTTATCAGCCTTTCCGTCTCTCGTAAACATACTTCCTAAATACACAAACTCATCCACTTGCTCCAAGTATTCATCATTCACAACTATGCACGCTGTTCTCGTACTCTCTCTTTCAAACACCATGACTTTGGACTTACTTACATTCATTATCAACTCATTTTGCATACATACTTGGTTCATCCTAGACACGAGAAACTGTAGATCTTCCACACTGTCAGCAATCAGCACCGCATCGTCCGCATACAATAGGCAACATACTTTCAGATGGTTTTTATTTATGACGTGTTAAAATCAGTCTCATTAAATACCGAAATAATATCTACATTTTTTATTCATTAAATTGAAGTGCCTATTTTATAAAAAAAGAGATTTAATTAAAAAATTGTATTTTTCGCAGTATACGTATTTATAATAAATAAAGATTTTACGTGCACGTAGGTTAAATAATTAATAATTACGTGCGCAATTCTCGATTCTTGAGATTTCATTTGGAAAAATCTCTGTAAATAAATTGATTTGAAAAAGTTTTTGGTGACACAAAATATATTTGAATTATAACATTTTAATAAAATTTTAATAAAATCGTTCTGAAATAATAAGATAAGGTGACCCTTTTTAAGGCTGGATATTATCTTCGACAATTATAATTCGTGGAACTTCGTGTTTGAGAAATATAAAAATATCATATTTCGTACTTCATTCCCAACTTAATTTGTCTTGAAACATTTAAAATAAATATCATTTTACGAAATAAGCAACTTAATCAAGTTTAGCGGAAACATAATTAAACTATTTACATTATGATTCTAATATTTAAAAAAAATGTAAGTCTATTACATGTTTTCTTTCCACATTGCATATTAGATAAATCGATGAGTTATTTCTATAGCGCCGTTTTCATTAAAAATCATTTCTTGACGAATGAACCTACATATTGGAAAATGCGAAAGTAGACAACGAGTGTTATATATGTGTATCTTTCCATCTGAAAGTTTCATAAGAGGCCCAATTGCTTCTAACTGTCTGCAGCCAGTGAGATTATGGCGTCCCCGACTGAAGTGTGTTTGGAGAGGAAAGACATGGGAAGGAGGAAGACCAAACACGACTAAAGCCATTTCAAGCAATGTTTCGATTCTGAATGGTGTTATTTCAACAGGGCGACACTGAGAGTATCTTATAAACATAGTAATAATTTCTGTATCGAGGGTTTTCGTTAAAAAATGAAAAAACTTACGGGCGCTTTACAACTAAACGTATCTAACCTACAAGGTCTCTCTAAGTTTTATAAATAGTGACTTACAACTAAGATTTATAACTAGCGACTAATAACTAACAATCTAGATTCATAACTAGTGACTTTCTACTAAGATTTATAACTAGCGACTAACAATCAAGATTTATTTCTAGTGACTTAAGACTTTTACTAGCATTTTACAACAACAAAAATATAACTAGTGATTTACAACAAAGATTTGTAACTAGCGACTAACAACCAAGATTTAAAACAAGAGACTTCTTACTAAGACTTATAACTAGCGTCTAACAACCGAGTCTTATAACTAGTAATTTACAACAAAGATTCATAAGTAGTGATTTACAACTAAAATTCGTAAGTAGTGACTAACAACTAAAATGTAAAACTAGTCACTTATAACTTGTTAACACTAATCAAGATTTTAACTATGGGCTTTTTACTTATAACTAGTGACCAAGATTTATTACTAGTGACTTAAAACTAGCAACCAAAACTAGTAACTAGTGACTTACAACTCAGATTTATAAGTAGGGACTTACAACTAAGATTTATTACTAGTGAATTAAAACTAATGTCTTAACAGCTATTGGCACAAATAGGCTTTATCTGCGCATACCATACATAATGTGGACGGACAAGCGAATCTTTTAATAAATAAGTAAATCGGCAAGCATGAATGTACATCCATCATACTAGAAATAAATATTACAGCGAAAAAAAGACGCGATTTAAGGATACGTCACAATTTCTCCTCATCCTCTTGAATCTCTCTCTTCATTTTTTTTTTAATCTCCGGCACACAATCTTTATGTAGCATCAAAATGACAATTCCGAAAAGGGTGTTTCATCATATAATAGGCTCTATTTAAAAATGGCATAAATATTACCTTTGTTTGATAACTTAATGTAAGGCATGCAAGTCTATATTAATAATATACGGTATTTTTGATATTTATTTATGAAATTAACGGACTAAAGCCCAATTACAAAAATACATATAAACACGAAATAGAAAAAAGAGTAACAGAGAAGGAATAGCATATACATTAATTTAAATGAAGCGATGAACAAAAATAAGGCAAAATAAACATAAGAAAGAACATTCAAGCCATAGTCTAGTCAAAGTTTTGGTAGAGTCTTAAAGAATGACAAAAATCATTGAGACTGCTACCAAAAATTTCAAGACCATGGCTTGAGTTAACAAGTCTTGACATTCTGAACATTGGAGAATTATACCCATAATTAGTATTGTGATGATTAGAGGAATAGCAATTCATTGTTTCTGAGTCTACGGCAAGGAATGTTGAGCTGGATAAGTTGCAACAGAGAAGGTGAATCAATAAAACAATTAATGATTTTGTAAACGAAAATTAAATCGAAGTCTTTCCTGCGCTTTTCTAATGAAGACATTTTCAATAATTGTTCAATTTCATCATATGAATAATCGCCTCTTTCTCGCCCCAATCTCCATGCAATACCGCGTAAGAAGCGATGTTGTATATGAAACATTTATACCCAGCTTGCTTAATATTAATTATCATCCTACAAAAACTAGTATAATTAGAACAATCTTAAAAAAAAGCTTTTTATATCCTTCTGAATTCTTATTCAAAGAATTAAGAGTTAGAAAATTAAACACATTTTTTTTTGTACCTCGCAACTTTACAAATATTTAAAAAAAGATATTTGAAATAAAACCACACCATTTAAATCGATCTTGCCGATTCCGATATGTAAAAAATAATGGTACAGCATAGTTTCTAATATCTAGAAATAAAATTCTTTGATAGTTTACCGGAAAAAATAAAATTGATCAGTGATAATCTCAAAGATTTTAAGATACAATAAAAATATACACTGAAAACCCATAATAAAAAATATACTAATATTTTCGTAGAAAGCAATCACTTTGTGGTTGGACAAATTTAATGTAATGAAATGATAACTTTGTACAAGACCACATATTAAACTTTAATATTTAAGACCGACCTAAAAATAAGAAAGCCATTAAAATTAATAGTCACATTCTTAATAATCTGTTAAATTTGTCTCCTTCTGACGTTTTGCCCCTTTCATTTAATATTATCTGTCTCTTTCTCTCTGTTCCTTTGTTATAATTAAAATGTTATTATTTTTGTTTTCTTGCTATTCTCTTAATTTATTCAATATTATATTCTCCTTCTGTATGTACGAGCATTTATAACCACACACTACGTGTTTTTTGTTTTGTTTAATTGTGTACCCTGATGATGTAAGCATCTAAGCTAAGCTAGCCTAAGGGCTAAGCGAAACCAGTCGGTCATAAAAAAATAAATATTATAGATATATACAATCATTTTAAGTAAAAATACGAATCACTACAGAATTTTCTTAGTAATAAAATAAATTACACTATCCATACATACAAGCTTAGCTTTTTTATGAAGGTACATCTTTTTAATGAAAATTTTGGTATAAAAATAATGTGCTTTTTTATTTATTTATTCCCAGGTATCATGGATTCGCACCAAAGACCTGCAGATTCTGACCAGTGGCACCGTGACCTTTACGGCGGACCCTCGCTTTGACATCCTCTACGTGCCCGAGTCCCAGTCCTGGACCCTGAGGGTCCGTAAGGCCAGGCTCAGCGACGTGGGCAAGTACGAGTGCCAGGTCAACACGGACCCCAAGATGAACAAGTTCTTCAACCTCAGCGTGTCAGGTAGGCAAATGCATTGATTGTTCATTGAGGGTTCCGAAGAAATTTCTGAGATTTCTCTACTTGAGGGAGTACGGTTACTATCCGTTGCGCTATCTGGCTGACTTTCTCTTGGGCATGCTCGAAACGAACCATCTGCGGGTTAGAAGGGAAGTTCTCAAAATCTTTCGCTTAAAAAAGTAAAATTATTATTTTCATTGCTGATTTGACCTCCTAATATATTTTTGGTAAAATTATATGTTATTAATTGAATTCGTTTATTCTACAAAGTAAATTTAACATGGTATATGTTTGTCTTAAGCTACTTTTTCACTATTTTAAAGATTTTTTTTATTAATATTAAAATTATAATTTTTCACTCCGTAGAACTCTGAATAATTCTTTTGGGTGGTATAATATTCTTTGTCTTTTCAATTTCATTTTTTATTGAAGTAATTCACTTACATGGTTTAAATACTTATGTTTTAATGAAACATAATACCCGTTTTCCTGCCATAAGAATTGTTAACCTAGGAATTGTTGATAAAACTTTTTGAAAAGCCTTTGAGAGATTTAAAGATTAACTTATTGAAATAATTTTATTGCTTTTTCCCTTTACGGTTGATAGAGTAGACGGTGAGTGCCAACCACTCTATCTCTAAATCTCTCCCAAACGAATGCATTGTTAACATATCTCTATTTAATATGTAGCAAAAGTTAAATACAAGACGATTTATCGTTAAATAAAACATTTCTTGATCCGAGCACTTGTTACTAAAAACTATTTATTACCTTTGTTATGTTACACTTGTTTTGCCATACTATGTACTTTTACTGTAAAAGCCCAATGGGCGTTTATCAAATAAATAAATACATCGTCACCCATTTCTTCAAATTAATATGTAGATGTTTCGAAAACTTGACTATCATGGAGAGCTAAACTTTTATACTCCCGATGGTTATCGCCGTCATCGACAGCATAGATTGTTTTATCTCCCGGCCTGCAGGACTACCTTGCCAATGGCCATGCCGGTGGGGAGGCCACTCTTGCTGTTGAATCGAATCTGATTTCGACATTTTTTGCGTCAGTGAATCTGCTTTTAAACAGAAATCTTTATTTCTGCTTGCTACTGTATATTGTTTATCTATCTTTTTTAGCTATAAAATCTTAGAAATCATATATATTTTTCATCACTAATTTACCTTTCTCTTTTGTCTTAGCATATCCTGTGTACCTTTTTGTTCACCCCATATACATTTTTATATGTATCTTTAAAAACGCCTTTAAATCGTATTTTGTAATGTTTTTAAAATTAATAAATAACAGAATTGAATTAGTTAAAAAAAACATACGTTGTTTTAATCCACTTTATTTTTGTATAAGTCAACTAGTTTCGATTCTGCTGAATCTTCATCGGGACTTAAAAATATACTATGTATATATATAAATATATATACAACTATATATATATAAATATGCTATATATGGTATATTTTTAATTCCCGATGAAGATTCAGCAGAATTGAAATTAGTTGACTTATACAAAAATAAAGTGGATTAAAACAACGTGTGTTTTTATTTAATTAATCATGTCAATCCACAAAGTGTTTGCTTATTTTGATAATTTGAATTGAATTAATTGATTTTGAGACGCCTTCGAAGCAATGAAACAGAAAGGCGAACCGCCGGCGTAGGCAATATGCAAGTGCGCATGGTAAAACACCAAATGGTGAAATGAAACCTTTCCGTACCTGAAAGTAAACATCAAACGTACGATTCGAAGGGGGTGGCGTATCTGTCCCATTTGATCTTGCTTATCAAAGCGTTTTTGCGACATAATCTAAGTGAGTTTGTTTTTGGCAATATTAAGAGAGGAGTACATACATAATATTTCAGTTGCCTTTATCTAAGATATCGCACAAAACTCTCGTTTGGGGTGATTTTAGAACGAAAGTGTTAACCACGCATAGGAAATCATATTTTTTGTATTTTATAATATATATCGTCGCTGGATAAGAAAAAGGGCTGAAGCTACCACTCTGAAACGTGCCGCAAACATACTATGTATTATTTTATATGAATTAAATCTGTTATGACACATTAAATTTATTTTCACACGCCAGGTTTGAACAAGAGCTTGGTGTTTAAAAGAGAGAGTACGCAAACATCGTGTAATATAGTTGTGAATGATGAATACTTGGAGCAAGTGAATAAGTTTGTGTATTCAGGAAGTATGTTCTAGAGAGACGGAAATGCTGATAAGGATATTGAAAGAAGGGTGAATGCAAGAAACTCCATTAATGGAGGACTGAACGAAATCGCAAAAAAGAAATCGTCCAAAGATGTGAAGCTAGCAGTCTACAATGGAGTGCTTATACCAACCCCGATGTATGGTAGTGAGGCATGGAACTGGCAGAGAAAGGATGAAAGTAGACTGAATGCTGTGGAAATGAGATCCCTGAGACGTATGTGCGGTAAAATAATGTAATCACGTAAGAGTAATGAATGGGATCGAGAAAGGGACGCTTATATGGTTGGGGCATGTAGAGCGAATGTACGAAGAAAAGAGTGTGAAAAGAAAATATGTTGCGAAAGTGAATGGAAGAAAAAGTCGAGCACGCCCGATAAAGACATGGCACGATCAAGTAAATCAAATACTCGAATCGGGTCATGTGAAGTGTCAGAATAGCAGAAGAGTTTGTATGAGACGATGTATGAATGTGAATGAAGGAAAGAGTATGTGCCAAGACAGAGTTATATGACGGTCCGTCTTTTTCTGCCTACTCCTGCGGGGAAACGGCGTGATGGTTAGTTAGTTAGGTTTAAACCCGTGAACTCTGGATTCGTATTCAAATGTCGTACTACTGAATTCATACGATTCATCTGAATTTTTATACCCTTAGCTTCTGGTGAATTGTTTTTTTAATATGTTGATGTACACATGCACTGTTATACACATATATGCACCTTTTTCTCTTATGATTTATAATAACGATCATGATTTTAAATAGTTTTAATTTGTTTACATATTATATATTATTTTCTCCTTGTTAGTTAATCTTATTAGCATAATTAATTTAGTATAAAGCGCACTTGAGGTGAAATATCAGAAAACTGCGCCATATAAGTTCATTGTTAGTATTATTTTTATCGATCACGCAGACCCATATATGTTATCATGTTGTGCGAGTCTATTCACGAAAATTCGCAGTTTATAACTAGCTTTTAGAATACTCCAGTCTCCCTTCGCGGTGCGGGTGTGTTTCTCGTTCGAAGGAAACTGCTCCGGAAAGCGCATTTCGGAATGTTTAACAAAGAAAATCATCTGCGACGATCCTTTGTCTCGCGTCGGTATCACTTGGTATGTAAAGCCCGGAGGACTATATCGAGCCGCGCGGCGAAAACCGAAAACCGCCGAGCACACCTATCAGGCTCCGACCGCAAATATTTGAGACGTGCGGCTGGATCCTTTGGATATAGAAAAATGCTTTCCTTGTACGTACGCGAAACCTCGAATTCTTCGTAAAAATTCGCTATTTTCAGAGAGCAAAGAGCTTTATTTTTATTTCGCCTTACATAAATTGTTGGAATTTTCGTTTCCTGTTTGAAAAATTATCCGTAAAACATTTTCGGTATCTTGATTTTTTTCAATTTAGTTCAACATAATTTTTTTCTTCAAGTGCATTTCTTTTCCATAGTGTAAGGTTACACAGTGTAACTTAACCTTACCTAACCTAACCTTACCTGACCTAACCTAACCTAACCTTATCTAACCTAACTTATCTCAATTGGGGATGCCATAGCCTAACTGGCTTTAGGCGTTTGGGTGCTCTTGTGCGGCATTCACTTTTAAACAAAGTTTCTACTTTTGTTAACCCCATTATTTTATTGAACAATGTTCATATAGAACTGAACGTAGAATTGTTTTATATTATTCTGCAATACCAATATAGTATTAAGTAAATCTTTTATAGGTAATGAACGATTTTTGAACACCAAACATTATTTTAAAACACAATAAACACTCAAATATATTACTGTATATTTCCCCATATTATTTTTAAATGTTACGTACCTTTACATTCATAATTATTTTTTTTTAAATATATATTTATTATCTTTGAACTTTTCTATGTTTTACATGTAACTTGTGAGATTGCACTACCCTTTCTTAAATCTAGAAAAAAATCATAAAAGAAAAGACAAAGAAAAGAATTCTTTAGAATTTTTGACGAGGCTTTAAGTGGTGTACCTCAACTTCACATTGTAAATATCTAAGAGGTCAAACTTGGTGAATAAATATTTCACCGACTTCCAGCGTGAAAAGCTCACCAACAAAAACTACTGCTTTCCACAGATAACTTCGAATCGAAGATTTCAAACTCTCGCTGAAAGAAATTAAACAGTTTGTTTGTCTGCGAGAATCTGTCAATCGATCATAAGTTTCCAAAAGTTTGTGACTCAATGATTCCGTTGCCATAACACTTTCGGAGCTGTTTTCTTGGAAATATGATTAAACATTGAATTCAAAAAACCTTTATAATAAAACTACTGATCCAAGAACCAAAGATTCAATGAAGTATTATGATGAGCTAGCAGTTGCTTCCCGGATGTGGACCTAGACTACACAAAACTTTTTTCATTAAGCAATAAAAAAAAAATGAAACAAATAATACGGCGTGTAGCCTTATTTTTTTACAGTTGAGCGGATACTTCGAATACCCATAGTCTACGGTGGGAATGATGGCTGAATATATTTGCAAATAGAAAATATATACTTTGTTTTTAACCACTTTTTTATTTAATATTTTGTCTACCGGTTTCGGAAGTACCCTTCCATCATCAGGACAATATTAAATTAATCTGAAATACAAAATACTGAGATAAATATACATATTTGATGAAATTATGGGAATAACAGAGCGGTTTATTGGAAAAATATTTAGGATAGGACTATAAAATAAATTAATTTGATTGTTTAAAATATTGCATTTACTGTTTAATGATTTTCTAATTTCTAGTGCTTCTAAGTTATCTAATTTTATCCCTTTATTGCAACGGTGAAGAATTTTAACCCCTGTATCTCTATTAAAATCATGATTAGTAGTAATGAGGTGATTGGCGAACTCTGAAAAATTATTGTTTTTTAAACATCTTAAATGTTCACTTATTCTAATGTTTACACTGCGAGATGTCTTACCTATATAATATGAAGCACAATTATTACAAGAAATTTTATAAATGCCAGAATGACTTAATTTATTATCTCTATCTTTAGCATTTTTCAATAATATACCTATGCTATTATTTGTATAGAACGCGGGTTTAATGTGGGTAGGCAAATTTCGGGTACTAAGTGAAGAGAAGTTAGATATATATAAGATTCTACGCCATTGGAAGGGATTATTTAAAATATTGTTATTATTTTTATATAAAAATGTATTAGTAGTAAGCAGTTTAAGTTTTTTATTCAAAATTTTTTTTATCAAGTCTATGGTATAACCATTATTCAAAGCTATTTGTTTAATTTTTTCTAATTCAATTGAGAAATTAATTGGTGATAGGGGAATCTGTACTAGTCTGTGTATCATTGAGTGATAGGCTGAATGTTTATGTGATACCGGGTGATTTGAAGTATTATGAATGGTAATATCCGTGAATGTTGGTTTACGATAAATGTTAAATTCGATTTTATTATTTATTAAAGATAGTGTTAAATCTAAGAAATTAATTGATGAATTATTACCTATTTCCAAAGTAAATTGTATATTTTTATAGAAAGAATTTATTAAATGAAGGAATTTATTAAGTTGCCGCTCTGTTCCGGTCCAAATACAAAAAACATCATCCACATACCTTTTCCAAACAAGAACATTATCTAAAAGTGATGAAGAACAATTAAAAATCTTATTTTCTAGGTTATTCATAAAAATATCTGCCAATAATGGGCTGGTTGGGGCACCCATGGGTAAACCTTCTTTTTAAATATGCAAAACTTGTATCCTTTGATGTTATCAATTTGTTTCCTAATGTTTCTACAGATGCTTGTAAAGAAATAATTATAAATATGTTAAATTCCTCTAACCTAGACAAAGATATGATTAATGACCTTTCTCGTTTATTTAATATGTGTCTCAACCAAAACTATTTTTCATATAATAATTATATCTACCAACAAAAAGAAGGTTTACCCATGGGTGCCCCAACCAGCCCATTATTGGCAGATATTTTTATGAATAACCTAGAAAATAAGATTTTTAATTGTTCTTCATCACTTTTAGATAATGTTCTTGTTTGGAAAAGGTATGTGGATGATGTTTTTTGTATTTGGACCGGAACAGAGCGGCAACTTAATAAATTCCTTCATTTAATAAATTCTTTCTATAAAAATATACAATTTACTTTGGAAATAGGTAATAATTCATCAATTAATTTCTTAGATTTAACACTATCTTTAATAAATAATAAAATCGAATTTAACATTTATCGTAAACCAACATTCACGGATATTACCATTCATAATACTTCAAATCACCCGGTATCACATAAACATTCAGCCTGATAGGCTGAATGTTTATGTGACACAGACTAGTACAGATTCCCCTATCACCAATTAATTTCTCAATTGAATTAGAAAAAATAAACAAATAGCTTTGAATAATGGTTATACCATAGACTTGATAAAAAAAATTTTGAATAAAAAACTTAAACTGCTTACTACTAATACATTTTTATATAAAAATAATAACAATATTTTAAATAATCCCTTCCAATGGCGTAGAATCTTATATATATCTAACTTCTCTTCACTTAGTACCCGAAATTTGCCTACCCACATTAAACCCGCGTTCTATACAAATAATAGCATAGGTATATTATTGAAAAATGCTAAAGATAGAGATAATAAATTAAGTCATTCTGGCATTTATAAAATTTCTTGTAATAATTGTGCTTCATATTATATAGGTAAGACATCTCGCAGTGTAAACATTAGAATAAGTGAACATTTAAGATGTTTAAAAAACAATAATTTTTCAGAGTTCGCCAATCACCTCATTACTACTAATCATGATTTTAATAGAGATACAGGGGTTAAAATTCTTCACCGTTGCAATAAAGGGATAAAATTAGATAACTTAGAAGCACTAGAAATTAGAAAATCATTAAACAGTAAATGCAATATTTTAAACAATCAAATTAATTTATCTTATAGTCCTATCCTAAATATTTTTCCAATAAACCGCTCTGTTATTCCCATAATTTCATCAATTACTCCTTCTCCTTCCAACTCCTAAATATGTATATTTATCTCAGTATTTTGTATTTCAGATTAATTTAATATTGTCCTGATGATGGAAGGGTACTTCCGAAACCGGTAGACAAAATATTAAATAAAAAAGTGGTTAAAAACAAAGTATATATTTTCTATTTATAAATATGGCAAGCCACAAAGTTAATGCTTTTTACGAATATAGAATATATTTGCGTTGATGGAGATATTCTATTTTGCATAAGGTGTACAAATTTTATGACACTTGAGTTTATTAAGTTCACAGACAAACCGTATTCATTGGAGTCCTGCTAATTTTTTTTTCTGTGATACGATACTATTATAGAATGTGTGTTTTGGTAGATACCCTAAGTATCGCTCTGATGAAAGACCACCATTCAAAATCAAAACGTTGCCCAAAATGGCTTTAGCCGTGTTTGGTGACCAGATCTGAATAGCCAGATACTTCCAAACCTTCTTCTTCTCATATCCTTCCTTTCCCCACAACCAGACTCACAATATACTTTTATTAGGGATTCGATAGTCTCACTGACTCTAGCCGGTTGGGAGCAGTTAGAACTCTTGTGCGGTATAAACTATAAACAACAAAAAAATACTCAAATTGGCATAATATCGAATTCTATAATGCTAGATTTCTCCATGAAATGTGATTTAGAGCACAGACAAACTATATTGATTTAAGTGCTGCTACGAAATTAAATGTTTTCTTTGATAAAATACTAGGATATGTCAAATTTTAATTTAACTCTCGTTATTTTCAGAGGCTGCATTAAGAGACTCTCCTCTTTCGTCCAGCTCCTCTGCAGCCGTGAAAGCCTCTATTTCTGGCCCCAAGCAACAGTATGTTAAGATCGGCTCCACTGTGACCTTCGAATGCAGGCTGTATTTCGGAGGAGACCCCCAGTGGGACAGGCCCACCAGAGTCAGCACGAGGAGTGTCCCGAATGTACAGTGGCTTCACGAAGGGCTTGCAATCAGCTTTCAGGTGAGTGATTTATTGATGTATTCTTTACCTGCACGATTTGTCAACAATCGTCCTGAGTATGTGATTGTATCCTTTTAAATGTCTCTGAAAAAATAAGTTACAAGATAGCGGAGAAGCTTATAAATGTGAAAGCTAAATAACCGAGAGTGAAATTGAGGTACATTCATTTTCTGTCATTGTTTTTACAATCAAAAACAAGTAACGACAACTGAAAAACGGCAAATCGGAACGAATCACAAAAGTGGACCCTTTCGAGTGTAAGATTAACAAAAACAAAGAGACGACTCTAATTCGGGCACAAAAAAAGACGAGATAAAAGTAAAAGAACATTCCGAAAAGAGCTTTTTCAGAGGATTGTAAGATGTCACCGTACCGTATGAAATACAGGTTCGGTGATTTAGCCGTTGTTGGCAAAAGACCTTTATAACTTGTTGGCTTCGATGTTGAAAGGGTTTTCCCGAAAGAGGCGAGAGTAAGAAGGGGGTTGGGATAAAAACTCCAGGAACACAGAAGGGAGAGAGGGTATCGCGTCACCTGTACCTATGGGGCGGGGGTAGGCAAGCCTGCGGCTGGCTGCACGTCACGCGGTGGCTGTACTCATTTCGGATCGTGTCTCGTTTGATCTAATTTAAACCTAACTGGTGGCAAATTAAACACGGCTGGTTTCGTTATTATTATAATCATTGTGTTTCAATTAAAATGATGTGACATTTAACATGGTTTCTCGAAAGTCTTTCAACGCTGTCGTGAATAATGTTTTTACGCTGTAAACGTCTAAATTTAAGCTGCCAATTAAATTCTAGTGTTGGTTTTGATTTATGTACGTGTGATGTATTTCATTATTTTGTACTTAAATTAGGTTCTTATCCGTCGGCTTATAAAGTTAACATAAAATATTTTTATATGCTAAAATTAACTGCGTACTTCAACCCACACATCTGTGTTTATATTAAATCAATAAATTACAACCATATTGCAAGAGCGGCTTTCTATGTTATCCTGAAACTGAAACCTTTGAAATAGAACCTCGTTTATATTGATAAATAACAATTTGGCTAACTACTGGTGATAGTAAAAGAATGTAAATTAAATTATTTTATGCAACAGTCTCATTAATATACACTTTACTGTCTCTAATACAGACCTGATAATTATAAAAGCCTCTCTGCAGAAAGTTTCTTTAAGCTTTTTGTTTCATTAAAATCAACCCTAATTCAAGTTATTCAAATTTAAAAAAAAAACAGCTTTGTATAAGACCACGGATATTATTTTATTTTTTACTACCGACCGGTTTTGCTTAGCTTAAGCATCATCTGGGTACAAAATTAAACTAAACAAAAAATACAAAGTGTGCGGTTATTTTCTCATTGGTCTGTTATTTTATTTTATATTTTGTTCTCCTCCTTGTATGCAGTATTTTTATTAGAGTATTGTTATTGAAACATGTTCAAGGATACATTCAATGCGTCAATAATCAATACCTAAATTATGTGTGAAGACAATGTTTTTTTTCGCATATTTATTTATGTTTGCATCGCATCGCAAATCTTCACACGTCTATATATCAATAAACACAAAACTTTTAAACAAATCGTAATCTTTTCGGACACTCCATAAATCCAAATATGCCATAAGTTTCACGTCAACCTAAAGTGGATCGCGCGTCACGCTACAATCGCACGCGCACAGAAAGGTTGAAAGAGTCGGCCCTCTGATTATCCGTCCAGATAGTGTCCTTGTGTGACGACATTGATGTGGGTTAATGCACCCCTTTCCACTCATGTTCTCCTGCCCCGATCACGAAGTGAGTTGCGGGGGATAAAGCACCCTCTGGCCCGCAATCGAAGGACTAATTTCAATTGAAAAAAGCGTCCATTAAACACTCTTGATTTATACCCTTTCAGTGTATTTTTTTTTCGATGTAAAAACGCTTAAGTTGTATGTTTGATTTATTTAAATTGAATTCTTTCCATTATTTTTGGCATTATTTAGTATGGTTATCAAATATGAGATAACAATAATGTCATTTTTTACGCTTATTTAAATATTTCTCTAGAATTTAAGCACAAGATGATCGTGCTTGTCTTGTTATATTGAACTCATTATAACATCAGAGCAAGAATATATATGGAGAGAGAGTTAAACATTTTTACCCAACCTATACAAATTTACGATGGCAATTTTCTCCGGGTTTTTACGTCGTAAACCGTGGTAGAGAAAGAGATAAGACAAGTTCATACACAATAAAGCTCCGTTTTAAGGTGCGTAAGCATGTTCTCCGGTGACTCCACCCACTACGTTTATATGACATACGTTTATATGACATAACAGGACAGGACTCAACGGTCTTGTAAGTTATATCCTACATTTTTGTTTACAACAATGCTGTGAAAAAGTAGTTGTACAAATAAACAAAAAAAAATTAAATCGACATGTGCTATAAATGGATGTATAAATTCCCTATTCTCAGCCCAAGCTTTGCCCCAGTCAAGCAAAAATCATCAATTTTGATTACACTAGTGCTCCCTCCTGGTATATCATTGCTCTGGGATTCTTACATTAAAAGAAACAAAGATTTTCGAAGGGTAGTTCTTGGGAACAAATATGATATGTAATGTTAATGTGACAAATTATTCACAACTAATCAATGTTTATATTTGATTTCCTGTATAATAAAGTGAAATTTCTACACAAATTTATGGCATTAAAAATATTAATATTAAAAAAAACACTCTGTTATTTTTTTGACAATTCCTTCCAAATACAAAAATGCTTGCGGCTTGACAATTGAAATTTTCTCACACTTGTACCTAGGATTTGTGCTTTAAAATTATAAAGACGTTAAAAGAATTTAAGCAGGATTAAATTACTTTTTGGCTATCACGCCACGCAAAAAAAAAATACTGCGGTAGGTACTGAGAAACATTTTTTTTCATATTTAAACGAGTTCTATTTTTAAAACGCAAAGCTTCAAAACGGGTGGTTAAAAAAAAAAAATTTGAGAGAAAAATAAAGTAGAAAAACAGGGTATTAAGAAACTGTTTTGATATTGGCTAGACATTAAAGTAATATTGTGCTATGGAAATAATTTACAAGCAATAGTAAACAAGCGTGGAAGAGAATATATATATAATGATTATTAAAATAATAAAAAGTACCGAGTAAAGTACACATATAACAATATTATTTAAGCTCTGTATTCTAAGAGATAATTAGGTAACCACAAACTGTGATAAACATGTGCATGTACAATGTGAATTAATTTATCACAGTTTTGCAAAAAGAGGCCAGTCAACTAAAAACCAAAAAAAAAAGATATTTGTGTACACGATAACAATTTAAATAAATCAAACGTACATACCTTTGTAAAGTATTTTTCGATTTTAAACCTGAGGTTTAGAATACATACATATTTAAAGTTTTAGTAGAAAAAAGATTCCAGATTTAACATATTTTTGTTCTCTTTAAAAGAAAACTTATATTATATATATGTTTTGGTCATTGTTCTGTGAATGTAAATAATAAGTTTTAAATGTGTTTACGCCCGCCTTAAACAAACAAACAATACAAAATATCACTTTGAAATTTGAAAAAAATGTTTCTTACGTTAATCTGATTACAAAGAAAATGTAGTGTGACCTTTCAATTATACTAAAAAAATAATTTGATCTCGGTATTCAAAAGATTCTTATCAAATAAAAAGTAGTTTTGCTCTGCAGATTAGAAATTACACCTTTTTAATCAAGGTAGAGTGGAAAGGAGCAATTGTTGTTTAAAGTATAAGTAACTAACTAACCATCACGCCGTTTCCCCGCAAGGGTAAGCAGAGAAAGTGAACCACACCACAACTCTGTCTTGGTACACACTTCTTGTTTCCTTCACATTCATGCACCGTCTCATAAATTCCCCCTTGTTATTTTAATATCTTAACATTTTTTATTACATTGCACTACTCCTGCATACCTTCTGGAATAAATTTTTATTATTATTAATATTATTATTAACTCTTGACATGGCTTAACTCAAAGATTTGATTCATTTGATAGTGCAATGCCTTTTCGGGAGTTCCCCGATTCGATTAACTTCCACGATAAATATATTTTTCTGACACTCCTTTCTTTGTTTATCTGCTCTACATACCAAAACTATCTAAGCGTTCTTTTCTTAATCCTATTCATTACGCTTGCATTAACCTTGAATTCTTTCCAAATATCCACATTTTTAATACGGTCATACGTGGTTTTACTGCACATGCTCCACAGGGACTATTATTTCCACATCATTCAGTCTACTTTCATCCTTCCTTTGCCAGCTCCATGCCTCACTGCCATACATCGGGATTGGTATGCGCAATATATTGTGGACTGATAACTTCGCTTCTTTGGACAGTTTTTGTATTTGCGCTAACAGCGTTCAGTCCTCCATTAATGGAGTTTCCTGCATTTTCCTGCATTTTCCTGTATTTTCCTGCCTTTTAATATCGTTATTTTTAAGTTCGTTATATTAAACAACAACATCAAAGGATCATATTTTCATTTTCATAAATATATTATTATACTAGATCTAAGACTTCATTAGGCTTAGATCAGCCTTACGTTCTTTCCGGATATCCACATTTGTATGAATATATATATACGAGTTTACATATTATTTCTTTATATATGATATCGTCACGGGAAAAGCAAAACTGCTAAAGCCGATTTGGGAAGCTTGCACCAGAGCACTTTGTTTTACAATAAAATTCAAAAGTCTTCATAACCTGGTTGGATTTAAAAAAAAAAGTTAACTTAGGTAAAAATTATGGTAGCGTTGGGAAAAACTTCAATGTTTTGTGAATGCTTCACGAATTGCTAGTTCATTAAAATAAACCCTTCGCAGTGAACACTTCAATTGAAGTCGAACTCCCAAAAAAAGAGATTTGAATTTATCCGGTTATTTGTTCAGTTTTTTTTGGAGTCGGTAGCACTTTGAAAGTGGAAAAAACTGGAACTGGTTCCTCGCTATTAGATCAATACTTTGAAGTCGGGCTTCAATTGAAATACTTATGATGAAGTACTTCTTTATAGACTTTGAAGTTCACCTTCACAACTGTACTGCTGCAAATTGAAGTAGTTCTTTGTAATCTAACTTTTATTGAAGTTTTTGTTCAATGAAATGAAGTTAATGAAATGAATGAACACTAAAATGAAGTACGGACTTCATTTAAAGTATTTGTTCAATGTAACAAAGTTATTGAAATGAATGAACGCTAAAATGAACTATTAATTTCAATTGAAGCATTTGTTCAATGAACAATGAATGAAGTAGAAACTGCTGCCAAAAAAAGACAGAAGAAGTAGTTCTTTCAAAGCGGTCACAACATTACTTGAAGTGATAAAAAGCTAAAAAGAGTCCAAAACTTGTGTCGCTTGACTTCGCAAAAGAGCTTAAGCGACACTTATATTTTTTTGTTTGTTAAATATGCAGTTTTGTTCAGTTCTTTTTTCCGCATCGAATGCTCTGACTCTCGGTTGATTCTGAAGACTTCTCCCAAATGATAAATATTCTTTAGATGGCCGAAGGGCTACAAAAGTCTTCAGAATCAACCGAGAGTCAGAGCATTCGATGCGGAAAAAATAACTGATTAAAACTGCACATTTAACAAACAAAAAAATATAAGTGTCGCTTAAGCCCTTTTGCCTTTCCAGCGGTGATATATTAACGTATACGATTTATTATAATAACTAATTATCAAGTAAAAAATAAGATGATCTATCCTAATTTTGTTGGGTGTCTCCATGCTGCAGAGCGTCGCTCACTTTAGTAGCATTTTAATCACTCGAAGTATCAGGAGCACATAAACCTCTGGTGATTAAGCAGCGTGCTGTGTTATGTTTGTCGCAGGCCGAGCGAGGGGGCATTTCCGTGGAGACGGAGCGGGCCGAGAGGACCGGATCCAGCCGGCTCACCGTCGCCTCGGTGGGCCTGGGAGACGCCGGGCGCTATACCTGCACGGGCCCGGCCATAGCTCCGGACACCGTCACCCTTCACGTTATAGAAGGTAATTCCGAATACCTCCCGCTTTATTATGCTGCCCGGGTTGTTATGTGAATTATTGCCTAAACTCTCTCCTGGCATTATTAAGTTGGACGGAAGGTTGTGTGATTTACGGTTCGCAGTCGCGGAGGATGTGGGAGAAAGTTGTTGATGACGTTTTAATTGTCAAGACTAAATTATAATCTCCATTTTGACAAAACAACCTCCGCTACCTGAAAAATCTCACACCTTCATGCCCTACTAATCCAGTAACATGTGCTTACCTACGATATATGTTTATATATAATTTTTGGTTTGCAGTATTTTTATTTTATCTTTTGGTTTGTTTATTTTTCATTTATGGAAGGTATTTGTTAACTCTTAATATCCCAAAAACTAAATTCATAACTTTCAGCATTGACTCGAGAGGCCAACCCTCCCAATGCATTAACCTAAAAATACATAACTGTCACCCAGCACACTCCCTATGCAACTGTCCCCAAATAACACACACGGAAACCATTAAATATCTCGGCGTACACTTTGACCAATACATGAAATGGGATAGACAAATTAATTCTGTAAAAGCAAAACTAAACCGATTAATCCACTTTTTCAAAAACCTAAGAAATATTCTAAGCATCTACGATATAAAAAACATATACCTTGCACTAGCCCAATCCACTATGGAATACGGAATTATTGCTTGGGGCTGTGCAAATAAAGTTTTTATTAAAACTCTGTATAAAGCCCAGAAAACCTTAATAAAAGTAATACTTAAAGTACCGATACAAACACCGACCTCAATCATATTCCAAAAATTTCCAGTGCTTACCATACAAAAAATATTTTCCAAACATATACTAACTTTCCTTTACAAAAATATAAATACGTTTGTCACCTCACAAAATACTCGCAACACTAGATCAAGACATGCACATCAACTAAAAATACCTAAAACATACACATTCTTCGGACAAAAGCATTATAGATACCAGGCTATTAAACTTTATAATTCTCTTCCTACACAAATCAAAACATCTACACTTGCACAATACAATAAACATGTTTGGAACTGGTTAAAATCCTCCTAATTTTTAATTATACACTATTATAATAATAGTGCTACTAGGAAATTTATTTATTTGTAATTTTTTGTCTTAAAGTGGCTTTATTTTATTTTTTCTTTTGTATTTTCTTTTATATTTTAAATTGTGTTATTTTATTTTATCTTGTTTTATCTTATTATCTTCTTTTAGATTTTTTTTATATTTTAAATTGTTTTAACATGCAATTGGAAAAATGTCCTCCACATCACAGGTGAACTCCTAGCGTGGAGAACAATGTATGTACTATTTTGTAAATAAACATGAAGTTAAGAAATAATAAAAAAAAATTGTGAGACCTGCAAGCCATCTGGATTGAATAATGTTTTGTGACATAAAAAAATCATTAATTTAATGAATTTATAAATTAACATTCCTATTAATCCTAATTTTGAAACTGTTAATTCGCGGTGGAACTCCATTTTAATGATTTAAAAATATCAAATTTAGAACTTTATTTCACTGTTTTATTATTTTTTAAAGAAAGTGGAATAAAGTTGAAAAATTGGTATTATTAAAATCATCATAATATTTATAAATAAATCGGATAAACTTTGTTTTAAACCACTTTTATTTTCAATATTTTGTCGACTGGCTTCGGAAGCACCGTTCCATCTCCAGGATTGTCCTGGAGATTTCCTTTTATTTATAGGCAAGGCACAAAGTAAATGCTTTTTACGAATATGTCACTATAAATTAAACATTGGGATGTTGCGTTGCTGTAGAGAAAAGGGGATAGAAAATAGAAGGGCAGAGCAAGGTTGGATAGCAGTTCCCTATTCAGATCTCAGCAATAAACATATTCATACATTTCGACGCTGAATGATTGCCAATACGAGTATGATACTGCGAGTATCTTCCAGTTGGATGTTAAAATATTACAAATAAGTAATTCACATACATAGATGAACAAGTGGTTTATTCGCCTAGCCGGGCTTTGAACCCGTGACTTCTGAGCTCAAAGTTTACCATTTGCTACAGAAGCAGACTCTATATAATATAGTTTTTTTTGTTTTAGTGTGATAATAATAAAATAAAAAAAAAACAACAAAACAGTTTTCTTTTCCCGGTAGGGTAAAAACATTCTCATTTACTGCACTTCAAGGTTTTTATTTTATTTTGAAATAAATATTAATACTAATTACCATTTTTTTATTAATACTGTATGTATTATTATGATATATTGTTTGATTTACTATGATTTATGTTAGTTTGATTACTCTGTATTTTGTATTTTGTTGTAACTCATGTAGTCATTTAATTTCCCTTGTCCCAGAGTGAGTTTTTATAACTCATAGGGATTGCTATGTCTGTTGGCAAGATATTTAATAATAATAAAAAAATACCTATGTATGGTACAAAAATACATTTTTTGAAAAAAATCATTCCCAAGGAGTATAAAAAAACATGTTTCGGGAAAGAAAAACATATTCAAAAAATAGAATGATTATACTTTTACAAAAACACACGTTTTTTAAAAACGAGTACAATAGAAAAGGGTACAAGCGAGTAAATACATCCAAAAGAGATTCATGAGAGTAGGGATTAATTAAAAATCATAAATACATCAATAAAGGTATTCACACATATAAAGAATTAAAGAAAGTATATATCACTAATGTATAAATCAAAGAACTTAAGTTTTAAATATGGTAACCGTTTTTCGTGTATTAATAATTCAAAGTCAAATAACATTTTCCCCGAGTTAAGTACACAAGTACACAGAATAAGAACATTATTATTCAAATTGAACACCAACTGCGAGTTTTCCTTGAATAACTTCGCCGTGCTTTGCAAATCTGTAATTTGATTACGGGTTTTCAATTACCTGAATTGCTTCTTAAAACTCTGAATAAAACATCTGAGACTAAAACAAAATAAATAAGTCGAGTTGCAAAGAAAACAAAGATCGAAAACACCTCAGGAATACCTTAGCATTGCCAGGATAACACAAGGAGCAGGAGCAAGCCGAGGCCGGCAGCGACGGCTTTGTCCGGGCCACGTGCGAAGTAAACTACTTTGTTTTAAACAGGTTAAAAAGCAAAGGTTCGGCTTTCCTAAGTCCTTAATAAAGTGCCCATTTAATTAGGGAAAGCTGATTTCGTAAAGCCTTAAGGCTTTGCCTACGCAAATAAATGGAGGATTTGATTTCTTTTTAAATATTATCAAAACGGTTTGATGCTATCGAATTAATTAATTTCACCATTAGCTCGGAATATTGTCGGTGTGATAAAAAATATTCAAATGGCAGCCCGGTCTAAAAAAGTTCTACACGGCCAGATTTTAAAATGAAAGCTACTTTTTCAAGCGCTCAATTAAGTTTATAGGTAATAGTAATTAATTAATGTGCCCTATTCTAGCAATTAATACAGCTTACTGTCTCTTATTTTGAGTTTTAAAACCGATCTATTATAAAGGGGTCCCAGAATTAATTCGCAAATTTGTCATCCTTGACAAATTATTTTCGCCTCATCCTGGATAAATATTTTTAGCGCATTATTTCATCCAGCTAAAGCATTAGGCGGAGAAATAAGACGTAAAGGATGCCTTAATTAATACAATTTATAGCGTGTTCCAGGTACCTAGTCGCCCATTGTGCTTTAAGATTTATGCCCAACTTTTGTGACGTCAACCTGGCGAAACGATACAAAATGCTAACAAGTGCCACGGCCAAGGTTGGCGCTATCGTGCGTTCGAGAAAGATCTTTATATTGTTAATTAACAAAGAAACAAAAACAGACAAAAAGGCTGTATTAAAAACTTTTTTCAAGGATTAACGAAAAAACGCTGAATCCAGGAATTTTACGATATCTCACCAGGGTGAGGAACCGCTAATAAGAATTGAAATGCGTTGCTTGGAACGGTTCAATATGTGTTTAGTGACATCTAGTTCTGCAAGCTAGGTATTATCTAAATCTTTCTATTTCTCATCTCATTTCTCTCCCTCCTTCCCTCAGTCTCACAAATTGCTTGAAATTTTGTATGCCATGCTCATGGAAGTTAAGACTGTATTATATAAGATCAGTTGGGGTATATTGTGCGGTTGAAGGTAGTGGGGATGAGAAGGAGATGAGGAAAAGGAAGATCGGGAAGTACCTGGCTATTCAGATCTAGTCACCAAACACGGCTTAAGCCATTTCAAAAAACGTTTCGATTCTAAATCGTGGTCTTTCACCAGGGCGATACAATTTATTTAAAAAAAGATGAGTCGTTGTGAATTTACTCGTGTGTTTTTGTAAAAAACTTTTCTTGGGTTGTTTCTACAACGGATATTGATAGAATAACTTTAAATATTTATTTTATACTTCCTCACGTGCGGATGTATGTGTTTATAATGGTTTTCAAGGTGTGTAGTATTGTGTAGGCCTGAAATGGTAACAGCAGTAATTATTCCTACCGTTTCATGGTAATTTATAATGTCTGCTTGGCGCAAATCAGCGCTCCCTGTCTGACATTTTGAAACCTTTCCAAAGGCATTATTTATTTAAGTCACTTTCCTCCACCACTCCATGGGAAAGTTAGGGAATAAACAGTGGAACTATGACGTGACTTGCAAAGTTTGTTTTCCGTTTCTGGATCTGTGTGTTTTGGTCTTTCTCCCCAGTGAATAATGCTTTTACACCACTTAACTCCTTTTTTGTTCTACTCGTTTAGGAATATTCATCATTTGATCAATGTGATTTATTTTCTGTTTCCTTTTCTTTCAAAATGAATCTTTGTTCTTTTTTTAGTAAATTGATTGAAGAAGGTACTTAATGAAAATAAAATAATAACTTTATATAAGACCACAGATTTTGTTGTATATTTTATGACAGACCGGTTTCACTTAGCTTAAGCATCATCAGGGTACAAAATCAAACTTAATTTCAGTTTAATTTTCTACCACATAAAAATTTATATAAAATCTGTGGTCTTATACAAAGTGATTCATCCATTCTCATTAAATATGTTAAGCCACAAGTGATAGCTTTCTACGAAAATATAAGGTACTGCCTACCCACCTACAACATAGCTTTTTTGATTTTTAAACTCGTTCTCCCGTAATATAACTATTGACTAACTAACTAACTAACCATCATGCCGTTTCTCCCTGGAGGAGGGCAGAAATAATAGACTGTCAAACAACTCTGTCTTGGCACCCACTCCTCGCTTCATTGACATTCATACACCATCTCATACATACTCTTCTGTTATACTGACTCTTCACATGGCCCGACTCAAGTGTTTGATTCACTTGATTGTGCCATGCCTTCTTTGGGCGTCCCCGACTTCTTATTTCATTTACTTTCGCGTCATAAATTTTTTCACACTTTTTTTCTTGTTCGTTTGCACTGTATGCCTAAAACATGTAAGCCTCTCTTTCTCAATCCAATTCATTACGCTTGCGTCAGCCTTGCATTTTTTCCGGCCATACACATTTTTAACACGGCCATACATGGTTTTACGCACATATGCATCAGGGGTCTCATTTATACAGCATTCAGTCTACTAACATTCTTCCTCTGCCAACTCCATGCCTTAGTGACATACATCAGGGTTGGTATAAGCACTCCATTGTGGACTGCTAGCTTCGCTTCTTGAGACAATTGACTATTGGATGTCAAAATACTCATACTCGTATGTTACACTAAGGTTGAGCCAATAAGATTATTACTGTAAAATGTAATGTCAAAAAAACAAAATGGAGCTGATCGTTACAGTAAGAAATGTGACAAAATTTTTAAACACACCAATCTTTGTATTTCAGTCAATCAAAATGTTTGTATGTGTACAGGTGTGTTTAAAATAAGAATAAATGGCATGTCAACTGTAACATTACATTCATTTAACTCCTTTGAATATATCTTATCTTATTATGAGTGCGGTGTACATAAATACATTTACTTTTTAGGCCTATACTCTGTTACCTAACTTCATTATTTCTTTATGTTTAAGATCCATCTCCATTGTCCAGTAAAAAACACAAGTTCGAACCAATTATTTCACATCCCACACTCAAAAACTAACAACACACAACATTCATTTTTCAGAGGAACATGCACAAAATACAATACATTTTCGGACGCTCTTATTTTCTATTTTTCCACTGGTCGATTTAATAAATGCATGCAAGATAAAATGTAATCACGAGGTCAATTATAAACTAACCCCTGCTGTGGGTTAAAATTCTTGATCGTTATTTTTTTTCTCTTTTTATTTTGTTGTATTTCTTTCTTTTAATTTGTTTGTATTCTTCACTTTTTTACATTATTTTACGATTTATTATTTTTATATATATATATTATATTAACTGCATCTATGTACGTACTTTTTATTTACTTAACCTAAATATCTAACACCGATGTTTGTTTAAAATTAAAAAGAATAGATCATTTATTTTATATTTTTTTCTATCAACTTAACTGTCAATATGTTGTTTAATTAATTGACGTTATTATTATTTTTATATTTTCTCTCCTTTCTTCGTAAAATATATATATTTATTACTAGCCGGAACTTCACTGGTTAATGCAACATAGTAATCACTTTATTTATCAAATTTTGCATACAGCTATATGTTTTCCTAAATAACAAAATAATTACGATAGACGTTCATCTGTTTTATTACATTTTTTCTGTTTTGTTTTACTAGATTAATTACTATGTTTATCTACATTCATTTCTGCTGTAAAACCATCATTTATTTCTTAAAGTTTTTATTTAAAGTTTGGTGGTCAACTGTATTTTTAAGATAAAAAAAGGACCATATGAGGCAAATGTTGACAAAACATTTCAAACGTATTCTCGAATTTCGACAATGTCTTGCAAATTAATAAACAACCTTTTTAAGGTGTCAATCAGAAGATGCCCATTACCGATACCAGCTCTATCCTTCACAAATAAGTGGAACTAAGTTATAAAGTTCGTACTTAAATTATTAATTCTTTGTCTTTATAATATGTCAACTTTAAAATCATGAGAATAATCACATTATTTTATAGTAGACTATTCGTCAATAAGAAAAAAGAGTAGTTTCAATCTACATAATAATATAAAAACTGAATATGTCTATAGTTCCTGTGTAGACCAAATTGTTACATGTCATGATGGTAATATCGAACGATTTGATGACATACAAATATTTAAGTATGAAAAATGATCATAATGATAATTAATGAACCTCGTCAAACTGAAACAAAAACCGACCCATTCCGTTCAGATGCTTATAATGTGTACGGTTCTGAAAATAACTGCTAATATTTGCATTATTTTACACTAAATAATGACACTTTGCATTCATAATGTAATTGAAGCAATTTCATTTGGTAAAAGTAGCTGTTTGTTTAAAACTTGTTCAAATAATAATGAGCGAAATGTCAAAATGTTCAAAACGTTATTGAATAATTAAAAAAGTTGCATACAAAAAGTTTATCTGGGTGAAATGGAAAAAGTTGGCGTTATGAATGCAAAATTAATCCAATTAACGAAATTAGGTAATGCAAAAGTGTATGCATTGTCAAATATTCAGTTTAAACTTGTTTGTTTTTATGCACTCCTGATACATTTTCACGGAAAAGTGAAGTTTATACAATGCAGTTTAGTTCCTTTTATGGTAACTAAAATGATTGAATGTTATGAATCTAGCTGTCAAAGTTTGGTAATGTAAAATTACCCGCTCGTTTCATGCGCTCCCGATACATTTCCACGTGGCAGAGCAAATTTCAACACAAAACAATAATTCCTTCGATCGAAATATTGTTGCATGTTATTTACCGACCCGCTTTTATGAGCTCCTGGTAAATGCTATGAATAAACTAGGCAACGACTGTAACGAAATGCAAAATATATCAAATAAAATACTCACCTGCACGTTCTTATGCAGTCCTGGTATTTTATCGCGGAATACCGTAGTAGCTTGGGACTTAAGAAATACTTTGGATCTAACGCAAATGAATCGTTTATTGCGACTTGCATTTATGTGCTCCTGGTATTGTATTTTTTTTTAAATTGAATGTTTGTTTGTTTCTTAGGAGAGCACACCGAAGCAATGCAGAGAGACGAAGCGACGCGTTCATCAGATGCTTCCTACGGACCCCTTCGTTTCTCTGTGTTCCTGATCTTCTCTTGGAAAATATCCTACGCCTTCGTCCAGACTTCTTTGCTATTTTCATTAATAGGCTTGTGTAATTTCCGCATGTACAATTTATAAGATGTTTTTTAAATGTAAAAAGATATCGTTGGTTTATCGATCAATCGTTATGCCCTGTACATTTCCATTTTTATTTTGTACCCACTATTGTTGTACACATTACAATTATTTATTTACATTACAGATGCATAGTGTTACTTTAATATTTTATGTTTAAGTTAGTTTATACGTGAAATATACCTCATTATTTTAAGCCTCAGTAACATTACGATTGTAAATATTAAATCAGTTAATTCATTATAGTTTGTGTAAATAAATACTTCACTGCTAAATGGCAAACACATGCACTTATATGTATCAAATATTGAATATGTTTACATTAAATAAAATAAAGATATATTTTTCAGAAACTGTTTTTGTTTTGTTACCTTTTCCAGTTTTACCTATTAATTGCAGCTCTCATACAAACTCTTTAGTTCAACAGTCGATTTTATTTCAAATATAATCAGAGTTTTCTATATAAATATGATATACTAGCCTTGACTATCGACAGCATGGAAGACAACTATGCTGACCGAAATTCTATCGTAATATTTATATATCATAGATAATCCAAATAGATTTTTCGAAAATAATAATTAAGGTTAACTGCGAGTTTACTCCATTGTTTAAATGGAAATAGTGATAAACCGCATATACCGCATAGTATTAAACGACGTTATTGAAGTCCCATGCATCCCAGATAACGTATAACCAGACAATGGTATAAAAGCTAAAATTCGAACGTTGGACTGTAATTTATAGTCCAGCGACTATGTAAACATTTCTGCTTATAGTGAAAACATTTAGACCGCCGAATTTATCGTCTTTTGTTTAAATACAATTTTGAAAACGCTCGTAAATTTTTCCTGTTTGAAATATAAAGTTTCCTGCGCGAGTCAATTTATTGTGTTGCTGAAAATTCAGTGTATTTGTTTTTTCCCCGAAGTCCATTCTGCAAACACTGCACTTTGGTTCCCTAAAGTGCAGTCTGATGTCGATACATGAATAAGTGCAGAGAAGAGTTGTCAACTTCTGTAACGGAGAGCTTTAAAAATCAATGAAATGACTGTAACACAACCTTACTTTATGAGTTGTTGGGACATATTATAACATTCTTAAGCTTTTAAAATAAAATATCCAGTCATGCATGCAAGAGAGAAAGAGCATCCATCCAGTTTCTAGGCACTGTCTTCTTTTTCTAACTAAACGTTTCATTCAATAATGAGTTATGTAAGAAATTGTTCTACACTTCCGAGAGACCTGACAAAGATATACAATTATTTGCTACTTGATAAACAGGTCCTCTTCAATGCCGAATGCGGGAACTTAGGGAAGACAGCAGAATGGTAGTAGTGATTACAGCCTCTGTTTGGATTACCCATCGATTCATTGCTTTAAATAGATTAATTCCTTAAAAAATATGAAAGCTATTTTAATTTCTGTAATTGCTAGGAAGTCAGAAATATTGAAAGCAAGAGTAAAAATTAAATTCGTCAAACAATACGTGATTTTTGTGCAATATAGGTATGAGCGTAAGTGAACAACAAAACTTAAAATCTTTAATAATTATGAATTAGTTCAAAAACCACGCATTGGCACTACGCAGTCTCTACATGTAATCTAAAATATTACAAAATAAATAAAATATAACATGTGTTTTTGTTTGTTTTACGTATCCAAAAGTTTACTAATGAAAACAAAAGTTTATTTTATTAAATTTATTTATCATTGTTGAAATATTTACAAAATATAAACCGTACCTCCCGCGGGAGAATATAATAGGAATGATTCACAACTAATTATTTATTGTAAAAAATAAATTAAATAACCACCAAAAAACAAGATGATTACGAATATTTCTGGAAATAACCAAGAGAATTTATTGCAATGCGTTAATATCTTCCACCACACTAAATATTTTTAAAACAATGAGAATATTCGTTTCATTCTAAAAACAGCATTATATTTTTTATTCGAAAATCAGATTAAAATAAAGTGTTTTAAATAATATTTTTAAAATCAGACACAAATTTAGTGTCGGGTCCAATTAATATTTCGTTACATTGTTTTTTATTTATTATTTATAATGGGTACCTACTCTACAATGTATGATACAAAATCTTTTATTTGACCAATTTATAAATATTAAATTGAATAACCACTTTTATTTTATGTCATCAGCGAATTAAAAAAAATGGTCATACAAGACTGACACAACCAATATCGGAAAAAATAAATAAAGTAAAAGTTTGTGAATGTTTTTTTATCACACATGCGTATAACAGTTTCATATTTACAATTTGAATATTACGTGAATTACCTTACAATTAAAGTATCTTATTGAACTAGATAAATGAGCGTTTCACAAGGATTCTCATTACCCATTTAAAATTAAGTATTTACATATTAAAATTATTTTAGTGTCATAGTGTATACTCATGATTGTTTTCATAAAATTAACAAACACGAATTTAGAAAATCACAAACCAAAATTTCATTCGTTTCAAACAACCCGGTAAGTTTAATAAAGTTTAAAAACATTCGCTACCTATCTTTTTTGA
Source organism: Drusus annulatus (assembly GCA_022651775.1). Taxonomy (NCBI): domain Eukaryota; kingdom Metazoa; phylum Arthropoda; class Insecta; order Trichoptera; family Limnephilidae; genus Drusus; species Drusus annulatus. Next base: position 69,326 of record JAGWCC010000347.1, on the reverse strand, counting down.
TTCCTAAAATTTGCAACCGCTAGTTTGGAAAAATCGGAATGACGTTTCGAAATTTTGACCAAATATTTCGATGATGTGTCTTATTTTTAAGTGAATTATATTTTCGTGATTTCTCTACATCATTAATTAATTGATTCTAATAATAAATTGATTTAACTTCTATTATAATATATACATACATAAATTACTTAAGTTAACAGTACAAATATTGATTCAGATTATTTTAAATGACCGTTTACCCATTGACTACGTAATTTATACAGTTTATAAATAGTAGTTAATTAAAAACATATGTACAATTCTCCAACAAATTTATATATTTCTAATAAAATATGTTAACTCGTGAAATTATATAAAACTAACAATTCCATATCAATTCATTCCTTTTCGTTATAGGTTGTCAATGTTGTAGTAAATTAATAAAATACAATGAAATATCAATTAGAATGGAAAACAATACTCATTAAATGATAATAAAAACGAATTTATTATTTATCATTGAACAAATGATTAAAATAAAGACATTTAATAATCATACTTACTTCAAAACATCACTTTAATTATTATAAAACTTCACTTGCCAGTGTCTTGAACGATCTTCGTTATATTATCGATTATACATTGTACAGGTGTTTCAGATGAAGTAACTAGTTAATTTAGATTAAGAAATAGGTTGCTCGCTTCGGATGATCATCTGCCCATGACGACTGAGGATAAAACGTAGGTTAGCAGCGCTACGGCCACTGGCGGGAGGATGTTGGTGGCTGCCCTGTTGCTAGTCTGCATTGCCGCTGGGTGCTCACCTGTGATGACACGAAAAAATATATTAATGATACATGTAGGTATTTTTCTGTTTTTTATTATTTAATTTGCTTGCAAAAAATGTTCTAATGGTACATTATTTGATATGACAAAACAATAAGCCGCAACTGTTATAAATGGCACACTTAGAGTTAGGACCTTCAACACAAACTAAGGATTGTGTGTATTGGTCCATACGTATTCACATCTGACAGTGAAGAAGAAAGTAAATGCATAATCTTGACGGCCTCCGTGGTCGAGTGGTTAAGACGCTCGATTACAAATCCAGAGGTCACGGGTTCATTTCGCGGCGGGCGCAAATAATTTTTGGTAAATTAATAAGTGTTATTTCATATTTAATGCAAATAAAATAGTAAATAGTATATTTGCGGCACGTTTCAGAGTGAAAACAACCATTCCAAATCCAACAGTTCCTTGAAATGGCCTTAGCCGTCTTTGGTGACCGGGTATAAATAGCCAGGAACTTCTCAACCTTCCTTTTTTTTTTTTTTTACATGAATACCGCACAAGAGTCTCAACTGCTTCCAACCGTCTAGAGCCAGTGAGACTATGGCATCCCTAAATTGGGTATGTTGTGAGGCTGAAGGTAGTGGGGAGGGGAAGGAGATCGGTAAGAGGAAGGTTGGGAAGTACCTGGCTATTCAGATCTGGTCACCAAACACGGCTTAAGCCATTTCAAGCAACGTTTCGATTCTGAATGGTGGTCTTTCACCAGGGCGATACTTAGAGTATCTACCACTCTGGAACGTGCCGCAAATGTACTTGTTATTATTTTTATATGAATTAAATGTGTTATGACACATATTAATTAAATAAAAGTTATTGGCGCACGCCGGGTTTGAACCCGCGACCTTTGTGTTCGTAGTCAAGCGTCTTACCACTCGACCATGTAGGCCGTCAATACCCATCTTCTTCTCCTCGTCACTACCTTCTGCCTCGCAACATACCTCGATTGTGGATGCATTAGTTCCGCTGGCTCTAGACAGTTGGCAGCAGTTGGGACTCTTGTGCGTTATTCATTAAATTCATATTGCATATTTTCTTGTATTTACATTAAAACCTTGTAACCGCTACCTGTCTCGACTCAGCGCAGGTTATTATTGAGTAAACATTAGCAAAAACATTTTTTGAAGCGGGTTATTTTTCGATCTTCGCCAGCTTGTTTGGCTGTGTGAGGTGAGGGGAGAAACTGAATGACCGGGTATCTAAAGATTAATAACACCTTGGTAGGTAAGTCAAAATGCCGGAAAGGGCAATAAAGGTGGTCCACTAGATGGCACAATTACTAATTTATACAAGTCAGTGAATACTGATGGATGAACAACGTTAAGTAGGGAAGTGATTTCTGTTCTCTAAACGAAATTATTTATTATTTCTAATTTTGAAACTGTTAATTCGTGGTGGAATTCCATTTTAATGATTTAATAAAACAAATTTGTAACTTTATTCCACTTTTATTATTTTGACTGGACCGGTTTCAGCCTATGACGGCCATCTTCAGACTAGTACAAGTGTTTGTTAACCTACGGCTTATATACTATTTTTGGGGATGTTAGGGGTAGTAAACAATGATTTTACTTTAATTAATATTCATCAGTATTGTTGCATGATTTTAATAGTTACAGGGTAAAAGTTACTTTTAATTTATTGGTATTACTATTTTATATATCTATCTGGAATATTTATTTATTTTATTTAATATTTAAGATGGGTTACAGTTGCATTTCTATAAATATGAATTGACAATGTATTTATATAATGAAAGGTTGGTGAATACTGATTGCTAATGAGTTTACTTTAGGTTTTCCCATCTCAATTGTGATGTCCAGATGTACAACATAATTTTCTAATTATTGGGTTATTATGGGAAATTATTTAGGTAGAAAGAATTAATAATAATACAGTTTATTTCTGAAATATAAATTTAAATTTAAATTTAAACAACCTCTGCAAACACTGCAATAAATATTGCAGAAACATCTAAGAAAGTTGCTTTTTTTAGTTGTTAAAATGATAATATCGACGCTGGAAAAGCAAAAAGGCTTAAGCGCCACTCGGTCAAAAATAAGTTAAATATGCAGTTTTTTTTCTTCATCGAATGTTCTGACTCTCGTTTGATCCTGAAAACTTTTGGGGCGCTTCAGGCATCTACAATATATTTACCATTTGCGAGATGGCTTGACTCAAGCGACAGAAGTTTGATATTATTTAAGCTTTTTGTCACTGCAAGTAACACTTAAGTAACTGAGTTATGTGTTTTCTCAAAATCTGATCAGGTACTGAAGGCTTGCAATAAAATATTTAAAGTGCTCTTGTGTAACCTTCCTAAAATAAGGCTTTAGTCCTTTGCTTTTCCGGCGTCGATATAGTACGAAAAATACATGTTTTCGGTATATTATTCCCAAAAGTAACTACTTAGAAAGTACTAAACTTGTAACTCGTAAGCATAAATAATTATAAGATCGATCATAAAATTAAAATAATTTTCGTGGTCTTTTACAAAGTTTTTTATTCATTTCGTTAAATATGTCAAACCACAAAGTAATTGCTTTCTACAAAAATATAAATAAATGTATTTTTTATTTATTTAAAGTTTGGACGCTAGATTTATTTTTAATTTTGTCCGCTAAAGGTTCACCATTTATAATGCAATGTGTTTATAAATATAAAAAAATGAAACTGTCATCTCATAAAATTACACTCTTTACCGTAACACTTTTTTGTAGGTGAATACAACACAAATAATTCTGTGCGCGAAAAGAAGAGAGGCATGGGCCAATAAAATCGAATTTTGAGTTAAGTATGCATAGTTGTTCCAAGGAAAATACAATGTATTATACCAAGGAAAAATTAGATGAGTCAGAAAATAAAATAATTTGCTATTATTTTTTGAGCAAGAACACGTGACGTAATTACATACAAAAAAACAAAATTCTTCATTTTTTTTTTCACTCTCCTTAACATCTGCGTTTATTGACTCATCCCTCTCTTCCTTTTGCACACAGAATTATCCAAATGGGTTTTTGTCTCGCAATTGTATCTTGCTCGATACCATAGTGTAAGGTCCTATAGTCGGAATTGGATTTAAGACTTAAGAGAAGAGTGAGTATGACATATTCGAAGAACTTTAGTAATTTAAATGTGTTTTTTAAAGTTGTCCTAGCTAATGCTGTAAGAAAATATCTTATTTTTTCCAGGCATAACATTTTGGCTTTCAACTAGTTGTATTCCAAGAAATTGAATTTGACTGAAATATTATTCTCTCTCCAAAAGAAATAGATAAAATTAAGCCCCGCTAATGCCTCGCTCCGGAATGTATTAATCAAATTATTTATCAAGCTTTGGTTCCTCGCCGGCCCGCGACGAACGAAATCTCTTTTACGATTGGCATTTGCGTAAAATACGCACCGGGCACGAATAATATAAATGACCCGAAAAGGACGCGATAAGAGTAAAGCGTGAAATATTAATAGCGGTAATTTTTAACCACCCGGCTGCGTCCCATTCTGCCTGCGGCGCGATTAATCAGGGGCTCACTCCGAAAATGTTTGTTAATAAATGCAGCGCGCAGTTTGAGCACCCCTGAACATCGTTAAAGTCGTATTATTGATGTGTTCGTGGCGAGGACAGGGCCTTGGCTCGGGGCCCAGAGGTCGCGGGTTCAAAATAGTGGAGGCTTTTGATTTATCTTCTGCTAGTGGGTTAAGATTGGAAAAATATGGTCTTTCTAAAGAACATTTGCTTTGAAAACCGAAAAAAGCTCCAAATTGATACATTACTCTATTGTATTTATAGTTTTTGTGTTCAATTTGTAAAATTCCATTTTAATGTTTGTAATTTGATAAAATATTATTATTATTTAGTTCTGATTGTTTAAGTTAAAGCTGTTTCGGCGTTTAAGACCACTATCAATCTGTGGTAAAGCCACATGGAAACGACTTATTCATACGATTTTAGTTCACTGTTTGACTACTGAAATAGCTGTCACTAAAAACTAATAGTATATAATAATAACATGAAATTGAATAAAATAAAATTACAAAAACTAGCCTATTACGTATTTTTTATACAGCGCAACTATTACACAATGCGAAATGTGTACAATGTGTGCAAAAACCTACGTAAATATGAACATAGGGTGAATTTTGATCATATTTTATATCGGCATAAATCCACCTCAATGTGGTAGTATTCTGAATGTGATAGGTAATTAATTATTCATCGATGATTATTCAACGCTGGGTTTCAGTATTGCCGAGATACATTTGAAAAACAAATCGAAGCATTGCATAATATATTTTGAGCTTTTAGGTACTAGCTTTGAATAGCCAGTTATTTGTTAAACGTGGATTTAAGAAGTCTTTTAAATTGAGGATATCTTAGGAAACAAGAAATCCAGTCAAATTCGTCTACATTTTGAAATATGAGCCAGCGATGAAAGGAAAAAATGTGTTGAATTACTGTAAGAAGAATATTGTTGACCTATTTGCAAACTTCTTTCGTAGTTCATAATAACGCAATTTTACTTGAAAGGATGGGATGACTTGATTTAATTTTTGAACCATTTAAATTCGCAAACATTTTATCTAACCGATTTTAAAGTGATAATTCGATAGGTTTTTACCTTCGTGTTTTTCATCCAGTTCTTACCTTATCCAACCATTTCGCGAAATCGAATTCCGTATGAAACAGCGTGGTGTGAAGATTAAATGTGAAAAAAACGTGTTTTGTGGTTCGTTGATCTCTTGCTTGTTCGTCGGTTTGTTGTTCTCCAAGTAATATAAAATTAAGTAAGGTGTTTTGTTGTGATTCGTTTTGTTAACAATGTAACTGCGTAAGAAGAAACAAAAACATCTAATTTAACTACATCGGTAGGTGAATGATTTCCCATTTTCTCTTCATCCCGATAATCTTTTTAAATAAAACACTTCCTTCAAGTAGTATAGTTTATTGATTTACAGTCCACTATTTTCCAAATTCATCTTAAGCTGAAACCACATTCGGTGTTTTATCGCAACTTCGGATCCAACAATTTACGTTCCGAATATTTTCCTTTTTTACCGCCAAGGTCAATGAACGTTATTTTTTATGGGAATAAAATTGCACGTGAGCTTAAATTTAGTAATGAAACAAAACATGGGCGGGACAATGCTCTAAAAAAATAGTACCCGCCTTTACATATCCAACATAGGTTTATTTGAGCAAATCCACAATCCACACTGTCCAAACTGCCTTATAATGATTGAAAACACTTTAATTTGAACTGTTTTGTCGAATTTCTATGCAAAGCTTCCATGGAGTAGATAGCTTAGTGTAGACCACATCGTTTAATTAAGCTTGAGCTTTGTTTGATTATAAGGGAGGCTTTATTAAACCCAGCAATTGATTCAAATTGTTAGTATTTATTTTGTCTAGTTTCCGGTAGGCTTGCTGATTAGAGGCAATTTAATAAATGGATAAGGGATGCAAAATAACATTCAAATTCCTGAAATAACGCCATGCTTTTAATATTAGGCTAAAAAGTGTAACATATACGTAGACTAATTTTAAACTATACTTCTAACCTCTTGTTTACTTTAATTTACTTTTATAGAGCTTTTTGTTTGTGTTTATAAATAACTAAAAGTTTTATGTCGATACAAGGTAGCATAGATGGTTTATCTTTAAAAAATAATCCAAATCATAAAATATTAAACTTTTTTTCCAGTGGCCTGAAAAAATATTAACATTCTGTCCTTCTATTGTGATATAACGGTATTCAAGATAGATCTAATTTGTTTTTAATTAATAAATATATATATATATATATATATATATATATATATATATATATATAATTTTAAATAAGAATAACAAAGATGGCAGCCAAATCAGAATAAATTGAAAAATATTATTAATATTTTTTTCAATAAAGTATGAGATCGATTAAAATGCCGGTTTATAATAAGGTCTCGGTGGTTCAATTGGTTCAGGCATTACACCCGAATAAAGTCTAGGTTGCAATCGTCTTTCTTTTATTTTCTGGCTTTATCTGTATCATATTTACGTTGAAGATTACTGATATTATTTCAATAATTTATACATAAAATATTTTTAATATTCAGTCAAATATTTGTCTATCGCTAGGGAGCAAAGAATCAATTATCTTCTAGAGTTGTGAGTACACTTTCTTTTAGGAACCGGTTCCAGTTCTTTTCACTTTCAAATTCTCTACAGACTAGTCCTTTTTTTTGGCGAGGAACCAGTTCCAGTTCTTTTCGTTTTTAAATCTCCACCGACTGGTGCTTTTCAAATAAATCTCAAGGAAGCGGTTCCAAAAAGAACTGGACAAATAACCAGTTTCTTGCCAAATAAAAGTCAAATCTCTTTTTTGCTAGTTCGACTTCAATTGAAGTGTTCACTGCGAAGGGTTCATTTCAAAGATCTAGCAGTTCGTGAAGCATTCACAAAACATTGAAGTTTTTCCATCGTTAGTATCTTTATTTTTCCATGTAGGATCAGATTTTTGAGACCCCATATTACTGTGTTGTTAGGATGCGCTGGTCAAATATTAGTACGTATTTGTTTTATTTATGGAAAAAAAATATTATATTTTATCCATTATAACTGTTGATCAACATTATGTTGAACAAATTTATATGTCAACAGTGAAACACATTTTTTTTGTTAATCCGTAATGTTATTTTTGCATTATTTCCATATGAGTAAATTGAATAAATATTTAAACATCCCAGCTATAATTTCATCCACCATAAATATTTGCTACCTTTATTTTTCAGACTGTGCGCAAATAATGAATCACAATTTCGTATAACAATGTCCGCCGTAGTGTATTTATCTCTGTATCTATGGTAAACCCCTGATTAATTGAAATTTTGACCATAAATTAGGCTGGCGATTTTTCCCGATAAGCCTTGCAAATTAAAAATGAATCCACCCGCTAATCTGGCAAACGTTGTTTGCAGTAAAGTTGTTTTCACTTGGTTGGGTGTGATCTCATCTGACTAATCGTCATTGAAGTACTTGACTTCTATTTGAAGGTTTGTAATTGATGCACGTTAAAGTGGAACAATGTTAAGATATTCGATACTGTGATGAATAGGACCTGGATTAGCATCACAAAAACAGAGGCTCTACTTTTTATTAAATACGTAATATCGTATTTAAGACTCAGCACCCAAAATGGAGCTAAACGTCACTTTGTAGCATTCGAAGTGAATAAAATTTTGAATCTGTAATCTTTTGAATTCTATGAAAAAAATATCTTAATGTCAGTAAAAAAGTTGGTTTGAAAACCAGCACAGCCACTTTTGAACGTTTTTCCTAAAATTCCAGTATCTATTTCATGAATAATTGTGTTCACTGAAAACCTTCGACATTTATTTACCTAACTATCTGTATAGAATTAATAAATAAATCGCTTTGCTAGTTCAACACTGTAACAAGCAAAAAATATATATTTTTTGTGTTATTGGTGATTTCTGTTTCCTTATAATATAAAAAAATCAAAAGACACCCATAAGTATAAAAATAAAAAAAAATACTATTAAATTAGCACAGCGAAATGATTAAATTTGTAGTATTGCTTGTATTAGAAAGTCAAAAAGTGTATATTTTTAGGTGCTAAACATTAAGCTTAAGACTGTAAAAGTTAAAATAATTAAGTTTTTATAATGAACTTTGAGTTAAGCATAGTAAATCCAAGGGTTAATATAGCTTATTTTTTCGATTGCAAAAAAAAAACTTAATGGTGCTTAGTAATTCTCCAACACCATTTATTAATCTAAAAAATGTGTTTTATGTAAAAGAACAAATATATAAATAGAAATTTTCAACACTCTACAAGCCAGCCCCTGCTTTTGAATCCGGGTCCTGGAGATGACGAATTTGCTTTTGCCTGTCCGCGGGAAAAGTACTATACTGAACAAATCATGAATTATTTGAAAAGATAAAAAAGAACACTAAGAAGTAATGTATATTTCCAAAAAACCTACTAAAAGACACCAATTTATGGATTTCTAAATTTTCTAAAATAACAAAGGGAAAATTTTGTTTTTCCTTAAGGTCTCAATTTTTTTGTTGTAAAAGCTGCTTGTAGATTACTTTTTTAGGTAAAAGATTATTCTTATTGTTAATTTGGAGTAGGTCATAACTCCCGTAAGCCCTCAGGCCATAGCTCCATTGTGCTTTCTACCGTGTTCTACCTCATCTCTTTTTCGGTATCTTAAACCCTTTAATAAAGGTCACCAGGAAGGATATACTGCTTTTCCATGGAGATACTAAATAGCTTTTTAATAGTTTTTGTCAGCCGTGGGTTTTTAATATATAGCCCTTGAGGAATTTTTTCACAAAAACGGCGCTATAAAAAATATCCAAATATTATCTACCTATCCCAAATGATAAAATTGGTAATTTATATTTTTTCCACGTTCCTAATGATGACTACCCATTACAGATGTTGAAGGCAACTTGTTGTTTTCAATATTATATTTTGAATAAATTTAAATACATATTAAAAAATGAAAATAAATTGATAACTTTGTATGTAACTATTTAATTTGAATTTTTATGACCATAAAAACATTGCAAAAATTAAATATGAAATATTTTTAATTCATCATATTTAAAAAATTGCCATTTTTAGGTCAAAAAAATTAAAATAAAATCTGTCGTCTTATACAAAAGTCATTACAACCACAAAGTGATTGTTTTCAATGAAAAAATATATCGAATATACTATACATAATGTATATATATATATATATATATATATATATATATATATATATATATATATATATATATAAACCCGTCTTACTTCTTACATTTTCAGGTGCCGGTTCAGCGTTGGTTTAGTTTCACCGGACGTAGGCCATTAAATTAGACGCATAAGCCGTGGTTGTAAGGCAAGTTTTTCGCTATCCCAACCTTACACCACGGATTAATAAGTAAGGAGGAATGTTTCTAGAAAACTTATGTTATTTTTGCAAAACAACTGGAATAATAATAATAGATTTGTGACACTTGGGAGCGCTGAACAAAATGTAATTATTTAAAACGTATAAAAAACAATTGTGTATTTCATAACTATAAAAAAAAAAAAATTTTTTTTGGAAGCACTAGAATTTAGTATTGATAGCATCAATAAAGAATAGTTCAAAATATAACCATTTATTAGATGTCTACAACCACGATTCTCCATCTTTACACAAATCAATCCACCTATCTGGTTCCATCTCTCTTGCAACAAACTTAATTACTTTACTTAGTAGTGAAAGTGGTAATTCTTAGAATACTTGAACATTATAAGTGAAAGCCTTTTATACCTGTCCTAAAAAACGAGCAGCGGTTTTAGAGTCTATTTATGAAGTGGTTTAATGAAAAATAAATTAAATTACATTTTATTATTAAGAAAGAAATAAAAAACATTCTAGGGTAACAAATAACCTGAGAATATTTGAAAAACTTCAACTACCATCAATTTCAGCGGAAAGTGTTGTTTGCGCAATGATGGAGGACTTAGCTAGCAAAGTAATCAGCGAACCCATAACGCCTGGGTGGGAACCATAGAGTATATAGAGTGGTATCTATCCAAGGCAGTGTAGTCAGTTTTTGATGATTTTTACCGGAATCGACGGACCTGGGCGTGGCTAAGACTAAGGTTAGGGTATTTATACATCCATTCATAGCACATATCGACATAACGTTATTGTTTATTCGTATAACCACTTTTTCACAGTATTGTTACCAACAAAAATATAGCACATAACCTAAAAAACTGTTTAGTTGTGTCAAGTTTAGTGGCATAATAAAATGTGGGCGGAGTCCCGCGGTATCCTAGGAGCCCAAGATCATAGTGAGAGTACATAGAAGTGGTGTATTATATTTGCTGTTTCTTTCTCTCTCATGGTGTACGACGTAAAAACCCGCAGAAAGTGATTTATCGCAAGTTTGTATAGGTTGGGTAAACATAATTAGCTCTCTCTCCATACATTGTTACTCCAAGGTGGAAACCCAACGCATTTATCCACTCAGTTATCAATCTTTTGACTTTGTTTTGCACCGAGATATTTTTATCCAATTATAACGTCTCATTCAACAATTGAAAAAATACGAAATTTTTCATTGAATTATGGTACATATTTATGCTTTCGATATTTTGGTAAAACACCGATGATATAACGAGATAAAGTTTAGACTTGCTGAATTTATTACATCGTTTTTGTGAAAGCCCAACGAAAGAATGCACATCATTTAAAATTGATCGCGAGAGAAACAGTACGCATCGCATCGAGGGACTGTCCTAGTGACCACTTCGATTGTCAGAAAAATAAAGATAAAATCAAATTTTAAATAAAAGTAACTTTGTTTTGACACCACTTTATTGGAAACATATACCAACCTGTTTCGGCTCTACCTGAACCTTCTTCAGGGCTGAACAAATATGTATTATACATATTTGTATGTATAGTACATATTTTTTTTTTAATGGTATTTATAATACTTTTTTTTAATACATATTTGTTCAGCCCTGAAGAAGGTTCAGGTAGAGCCGAAACCGGTTGGTATATGTATCTAATAAAGTGGTGTCAAAACAAAATTACTTTTATTTAAAATTTAATTTTGTCTTTCCACAAAGTGAGCGCTTTATGTCAAAGTTTAAAGATAAAATCGTTCTCTGGAGTTCGATTTCTATTTTTTATTATTGACCAAAAAATTAAATTTCTCTGATCCTGCTGTTGAAAACCCCGGTGTCACCTTTTTTTCTGCAACATGTGTAATTATTTATGAACTATACGTATACTGTCTCCAAAAGTAAATGTTTAATTTAATTTGAATATCTGGTCAAAATATTATTCATATTTTCAGCGGAAACTTTAAAACGTCAAAGTTTGAGATGGAAAAAGAGTTATGAACTTATAATTCTGAAAAAGAATGGCGGAAATTAAAATTATTGTTGTTACTGCTGTACCCAAGAGTCAAGAATTGATATAATGTCCTAAAAGCTTTAATCCGATCTGCAGTGCAGAAATTAGTAAGGTATTGCCACTTAGAAATACGTCGTAATTCTGTGCATCGGGAATCCCGAAATGAAGTTTTCCTTGGAATTAAACGGTTTGTAAGATGAAAATGAGCTGTTCTTTTACGTCATATTAAATTAATTTGTTCCTGAGTTAGAGGTAATCTCAGTTTCACTCCGAGGAATGCGAATCTGAAACGTTTACATTGCTTTAACGTTGTGTAATGTTTTAGTCGAAGAATGGATAAAATCATTATTTCAGTACAACGGGAAATAATTTTGCAACATATGAACCAGTGGTTTTATTAATTGAATCACTTATAGATATATTTTTTTTAAATTGTACCACACACGACTTTCAACTGCTCATGGCCAGCGCAACTATCATATCACTATTTGGCAAAAAAAATCGTAGAAAGGGAAAGAGATGAGGTAGATGCAGAAGTGTCTGGCTATTCAGATCTATTAGTTACCATCGCTAAAGCGAATTTAAGCAGCGTTTTGACGCTGAATGATTGCCTCTCAACAAAGCGATACTGAGTTTTTTCCCATTCTGGAAAGAGGTACAATGGGTATGTTTTCTTAATTGACATCTATTCAAACTCTATTGAAAAAAAATACACGATTTTCCCCCCACCGAGTATCGATACTGTAACCTCTAGGTTCGAAGCCTTGGTACTCACGTTTTATACATATATGTATGTAGATAAAATTTTATTTAAATGAAATTGCTGAGTTGCAAAAAATGAAATAGGATATTTATTATTTATGCAACCCCTTTCTGAGAAAAATACATAAAACCAAATCGATTTAAAATAATCCTCGCCTTGTATTGGAGGCAGTTTTAGTTCACATTTTCTCTTTTGAATTCCCTCTCTTTATGATTTTTTTCTGAATTTATGGTGACGCGGAAGTTTGCAATAATCTTGCGCGTTTTTTTGGCAACGGCTGCGATGAAAAGTTATTGTGCTTTGCGGTGAAATAATCTCCGTCGTGCGCCTCCATCCGTCAGGGTTAGGCACTTAAAGTGATTTGCAAACTTTGTTTACCGCCCTTGGTCGGTTTTCTGCAAGCTTTCCATGCTCAAGCTTTCAAAATCTTAAGCTTTTCGGACATAAACTTAAAGCAAGAGTCCAGGAGTAGTTTGTAAGGACTCTTCTTTTCGTGGACTCGTCTGGCGCCTTAGATCTCTAAAAAGGAGTGAAGCGTAATGAAAAGGATCGAGAAGGGGAGGCTTAGATGGTTTGGGCATATAGAGCGAATGAACGAAGAAAGCAGTGTGAAAAATATATATAATACAAAAGGAAATAGAAGAAGAAGTCGGGGAAGCCCTAGAAAGACATGACATGATCAAGTGAATCAAATATTTGAATTGGGTCGTGTGAAGAGTCAAAATAACAGAAGAGTATCTGAAAAGGGGTGGCCTCCCAAATGTCTGAAGTTAGTGGGACTATGGCATTTGCAATTTTAGTATTAGTGTTGCGAGGTTGAAGAAAGTAAAAAGGGGAAGGAGACATAGAAGAATAGTTGAAAAGTATTACTATTCAGATCCGCTCACTAACCTCAAAGAAATCCATGCAGAGCAACGTTTCGATTGTAAATTGTGATCATTTACAAGGATCATGCTACGATATAACAACACAGAACAATTTGAATAACTACATGATTGTACTTTAACACCAGGTGGCAGAATGCATTAATAAAAACTATAAATAATTAAATAAATGAAATAATAACTTTGTACAAGACCACGAGTATCATTTTAATTTTTATGACCAACCGGTTTCACATAGCCTAAGCATCATCAGGGTACAAAATTAAAACTGAACTAACTAGTTTCAATTTTGTACCCTAATGATTCTTAGGCTAAGCGAAACCAGTCGATCATAAAAATTAAAAGAATATTCGTGGTCTTGTACAATTTTTTTTTTCATTTCTTTAAATATGTCGAATTACAAAGTGATTGTTTTCTACGAAAATATAAAATAATAATCATAAATAAACTATGAATAATAAGTAACCAATAAATTTAAAAGTTTGGTCAAAAATATTTAAAACTGTTGAAACACCTATGAAAAGTGATGCTTTATAATGTTTGTTTGATCTTATTTGAACATTAACGCATAGCGCATAACATTATAATGTTTAATTTATTTGTATTACAACTGCAAGCATTATAACCAACAAAAATAAAAATAAATTGACCTCAAAATTCACTATCGTAAGTTACGCGACTCGATAGTGTAAATTTAACGCGGACGGAGAACATATTTACATACTTAGAAGTGCTGCGATATTGTGTGATTACTTTTCTTGTCTCCTTCTCTCTCGTGGTATACGACGTAAAACCCGAAATAGGTTGGGTAAAAATATTAGCTATACAAGTTTTTGGTAGTTATAATCAGGGCTTGGGTAAAAATATTAGCTATACCTCCTTATATCGTTACTGCAAGTTTTTGGCAATTATAATCAGGGCTTAAACCTCCGATAAACCATATTTTAAATTTGCTCTCATGCCCTTAAAATGAAAAAATAATAATTAAAATTTAAAAACTTATTTAAAAAAAAATATACACATATATTATAAATTTGTAAGAATCAGCTAAATTGTAAATTATTATGATATGGTGATTGTGTCCTGCCAGAAGTGACCTGCCAGGTAAGTATGTTGCTGTATATTTGTATAAACTAAGAATTAATATTAAGTAGAAATTAAAATTTGTACAGCGCTCTTGTGGTGATTTTTTTTTACATAAACGGCGCTATACAAATTATACAAATATTATTATTATTATTACTAAGCGGAGGGTACTCTTATGTTTTTGTGGGCAAAAAGAAGAACGAATTGTTTTTTTTTTAATCAAGTTTTGAATTAGAATTCTCTCCGTGTTTTAGAAAGCATTTGAATTGTTTTCCGAGGAAGGATTTTGCTCGAAAACATTATTTTATTAAAACCAAACCACAATATTCCTTAATATAAATTCTTTGAAAAAAAAAATAACGTTACGAGAAGCACCGAAACCGATATTCATGCTTTAACATTTTTCTCTTCTAGGAAATAGTATCCTACTTTTTTCCGGAAATTTAGTCGAAGTTCACTCCATAATAGCCTGCTCCTTGAAAGGGTATAAATTGTAATTTAATTGTGCGCACTTCGAAAAATCCTCTCAATTTAAATTAGATTAATAAAATTCTACTTTTATACTTGGATTTTTTTTTTACTCATAAGAGATATTTTATCTTTTTATTGATTTAGACACAAATTTCTAAGATTTATATCCTAGTCCGATCTTTTTTGAAGTGCTACGCAATATGTTTAATTTTTTTTTATAATGAATCCGAACTGCTCACAACCGTCTGAAGCCAGTGAGACTATGTCATCCCCAATTGAAGTATGTTGGAAGGCAGAAATTAGTAAAGAGGGAAAACAAATGAGGAAGAGGAAGGTTGGGAGTATCAGTCTGTTCAGATCTGATCACCAAACACGGCGAAAAGCCATTTAAAGCAACGTTTCGATTCTGAATTGTGGTCTTTCACCTGGTCGGTACTTAGAGTATCCACCACTCTGGAACGTGCCGCAAATATACTATACTCGTAAATTATTTTATATAAATTTAATGTGTTATGACACATATTAATTAAATCAAATTTATATGCGCACGCCGCATTTGTAGATTCGCAGTCGAGCGTCTTACCACTCGACCACGGAGGCCGTGTGGAGTAGTTGGGACTCTTGTGCGGTATTCACTTTAACCTTTAAAAAAAAAGTCGAGGGGACCCAGCCACTTTCCAGCACCGTTATGAAAAAACACGGCGAAGCTACATTTAGATGATATATTAACGAGTCTAGACCCTCGAGTGTCCTTTAATAGCGTAGCGTGGCAGAACATGTTGGTAACAATAGCAATATCAATGTGCACTACAGGTGGCCTCCATGGTCGAGTGGTAAGACGCTCGACTACGAATGCAAAGATCGCGGATTCAAACCCGGCGTGCGCCAATAACTTCTATTTAATTAAAATGTGTGATAACACATTTAATTCATATGAAAATAATGAAAAGTATACTTGCGGCACCTTCCAGAGCAGTAGATACTCTAAGCATCGCCCTGGTAAAAGACCTCCATTCAGAATCGAAACGTTGCTTGAAATGTCTTTGGCCGTGTTTGGTGACCGGATCTGAATAGCCGGGTATTTCCCAATCTTCCTCATACCAATCTCTTTCCCCTCCCCACTACCTTGGTCGAGTTTGAATCCGCGACCTTTGGATTCGTAGTCGAGCGTCTTACCACTCGACCATGGAGGCCTTTAAATGTATTATTTACGTATTACACTCTTTTGTGAAATCTACTATGATAATATAACTTATAATTGTAAAACCTACGCTATATTTATATACTTACTAACTTTTTTCCTTTTTATGTTATATTATTTATGTTACAATAAGTGTATCGAAAATTGCGAAGAAATGGCTGTTGCCAATCCTCAGAATATATTTAAATTTTCTAACATGCTTAATAATAATGACTACAGTAGTCCTTCAAATATGTATTTAAATAATAAAATGGCTGATAATCCCCAAGAAATCGTTGATCTATTTGCTGAATTCTTCAGCAAAGTTTATGATACCGCTAACATCTCTCCATTACTCGATTCTCAAAAAACTAATAACGACAACGAGATCGATTTCAATCAGTGCATATTAGATGATTGTGATATTAAAGCGAAATTGAAATCCCTTGATATCAACAAGTCGGCTGGCCCCGATAACATTCCTCTATCTTCCTATCGAAGTGCCTGTCAGTCTTGTCTTGGCCTCTGACTAAGCTTTTTAACTTTTCTTTAAAAACTGGTACCTTTCCCGAAAAAATGGAAGGAAAGTTTTCTGACTCCTATTTTAAGAAGGAAATAAATCTGATATTTCAATTATAGACCAATATGTATCCAATCATCAATTCCAAAATTATTTGAATCTGCTCTGCTCTCTTTAATCTCGCCTGAGATTAATAAAATATTCTCATCAACAACACGGCTTTAAGGCAAAAGGTCCACTCTTACTAACTTAATGATTTATCAGGAACATCTATTTAATACCATGCATAAGCGTCTTCAAACTGATGTAGTGTATACTGACTTTAGTAAGGCTTTCGACAAAGTGTCACATAATATTCTCATTCATAAACTAAGAACCCTCGGTATAACCGGAAATATTTTGAGATGGTTTTGAAAGCTACTTACATAAAAGAAAAATATCAGTCAAACTCAATCTACACTTATCATATCAGTTTGAAATCTTCAGTGGCGTTCCACAGGGGTCACATTTGGGACCAGTGTTATTTTCTTTATTTATTAACGACATCACTACCGTTTTCGATGGAGTTATGATTCTTTTTATTTGCCGATGATCTAAAAATTTACAAAACAATTACCAATCTTAATGATTGTTACGTATTCCAATTGAATCTTGTGAGGTTACAAAGAGTGGTGTGCTCGTAACGAACTGTTCCTTAATATTGAAAAATGTCAAACGATAACTTTCGCCCGAATTAAAAATCTCATTATGTATCAATATAGCATTAACAATATTAACTTAAAAAGAGTTGACCAAATAAAGGATCTGGGTATAATTTTTGACAGTAAATTAACTTTTGTTCCTCATATAAATGAAATTACTAATAAGGCCATGAAATGCTTGGGTTTTATTTTGAGGACGGTAAAAGACTTTTAAATTATTGAATTCATTTAAATTACTTTATACTGCGTTGGTTAGATCTAATCTAGAGTACAATTCTACAATCTGGGCTCCATTTTATAATATTCACCAACTTAAAATAGAAAGAGTGCAGCATAAGTTTCTCAGATTTATTAATTATAAGTTATGTATCCCAATTGTTGACCTTGATTACGTATATTTAATGAACTTGCTTAACCTCACTGATTTATCATCAAGACGCACAGTGAGCGATTTAATATGTCTCTTTAAAATAGCGAATGGCAGATTGGACGCCCCGGATCTAACGAGCCTTATTACCTTGCGAGTACCTACCCGTGATACGGCAGGCGGCTCTATATTATGTTTCTCCGTCTACAAACAATTATTTTGATAATTCTCCCATTCAAAGACTGCATAGACTTGGTAATAAATATGGTTCAATAGATGTTTACCGTTACAACACTGTTTCCAAATTAAAATCTAGCTTACTTGAATGTTTTCAATAGAACACAAAGGTTATTGTTATTATATGTATAAACCTACGCTATATTTATATACTTGCAGTTAAATACTAACTTTTCTCTTAATGTTATATTCTACCCATCTATTGTACTCCTTTATTTAAAAAATGTATTTATGTAAAAGCCTTAAAGGCGTTAATAAAATAAAATAAAATAAAATAAAATAAAATAAAATAAAATTATTCTCATTTTTTTTACTCCTTTAAATAACTAAAACGTATTATACGTAAAAGCCTTCAAGGCGTTAATAAAATAAAATAAATTATACTAGTCAAGAAAAAAAAAGAACTGTGAAAATAACTCAAGGGGTTAACCTTATGCCGGATGGAAGTTTTTTTAAGAATCGGTATAGGGAAGAAAAAAATATTATAATTAACAAATAATTTATCAGTTAGTTACTAACCATTGAGTACGTGCACGCTGACACTTGCAGGATTGGCGTTGGAGGGCACGCACGTGTAGTTGCCAGAGTCGCTCAGGGCGGCCTTGGTGACCAGCAGCTTGCTGGTAGTGCCGCCCTCGGTCTTCTCCGTCTCCAGGCTGATGCCGCCGCGGGGCGAGTCGAAGTCCACCACCGAGTTGCCGTGGTACCTTTTGGAAAGAGAGATTGTATTAGTAAAAAGGTTTTAAAAAACCAAATTGTTTAAAAGTCCTAAATACAAAACGAAACTAATAAAAATTTAATTTCTTTAAAAACGTCCTTAATTTGATTTGTTTCGGTTTCCTCCTTACTTGTATCCTTGAAGTGACAATATATGGAGTAAGAGCTAATTCTTTTTACCCAACCTCTACAAATTTGGGATCAATCACTTTCTCCGGGTTTTTACGTCGTACGCCATGAGAAAGAAAGAGACAGCTAAATCTCCCGAATTGTCACACCGCTTTAGAGTATTGTTAGAATGCTCTTCGTGTCCCGCGTCTCCGCGACTCCGTCCACACGTTTTGATAGGCGAAATAAATGAACAAAACTTATCGTATTATTAGGTTACATGCTTTATTTTTGTTTATAACGATACTGTGAAAAGGTAGTTATACGAATAAACAAAAACATTACGTCGACATGTGCTATAAATGAATGTTTAAATACCCTAGCCCTAGTCCTATCCACGCCTAGGACTAGCCGAGACCGGCAAACCTCATAAAAACTGACTACAGCAGCGTGTGTCTTGTATATTATTGCTCTGAGCTTGTATCCTTACAACTAAATGTCCTTACTGTCTACTGAAAACCATATACTCATTATCATAAAATATTTATTGTCCTTTTGTTACTTGTTATATTTATACTGTTGAATCTTAAGAATCGTTTACATATAATATTTGAATATTAATGTTTTTAAGTACCAAGATGTTTACTATCCTCAATTTAATTTCCTTTCCTTTGATTTAACAAATATGTTAATATGAATTCACACGTTTCATCTGGATTTTTATACCCTTAGGTTGAAGTACACTGTTTGTTTTAAATCTATTGATGTACACATGCACTGTTATACCCATATCTGAACCTTATTTATGATAAGGATCATGATTTTAGATATTTTTAATTTGTATACATATTATTTTTCCCTTGTTAGTTAGTCTTATTAGCTTAATTAATTAAGTATGAGGCGCAGTTGAGGTGAAATATCACAAAACTGCGCTTTATAAGTTCACTGTTATTATTATTATTGACTGAACAAGCAGTAAACCTAATAAATGAAGTGGGTGTTAAACCGCAAACTTATGCTCCCACTGTTGGCGGACCAAGTAATCAGTTCGGATTTGAAAGCTCATTATTTATACGGCCACTAATAGCGCCTACGAAAATAATTATTGCGCTTTATATCACCTAACAAAATTAATTACTGCTGCTAAAAAGATTTACGACTCTTGCGTAATGAATTGCACTCAATATTGGCTAGAGGGTGACAGCGGGAAAAACATGATTGTATAATTATTTATTTTGAGAGGCTTCGCCCTACTTCCTTCTTGAATGACAATGTCTACATTTTCACAAAACAATCACATGTATATTGAAAGAAGGGTGAATGCAGGAAATTCCATTAATGTAGGACTGAACGACATTGGTGCAAATAAGAAATTTTCCAAAGAAACAAAGCAAGGAGTCCACAATAGAGTGCTTATACCAACCCTTTTTTACGTGAATACCACACGACTGCTTCCAAACGTTAAGAGCCAGTAAGACTATGGCATCCCCAATAGGAGTACGTTGTGAAGCTGAAGGTAGTGGGGAGGGAAAGGAGATAGGGAAGATGGAGATTAAAAGTGCCTGGATATTCAGAGCTGGTCACCAAACATGGCTAAAAGCCATTTCAAGCAACGTTTCGATTCCGAACGGTGGTCTTTCGCCAGGGGGATACTCAAAGTAAAATAATACAGCTAGTCCTTTCGGAGACGAACCTGTGTGGCTTTCTATCCAGTCAGTTATTTATGTATATATATGTATTTATTACAACGCATCACCTACGCATCTTAAATAGTTTAATTTCATATGTCAATCATTACAACAATTATTCTTTCAACAGCGTTTCACATATAGTGGATTGGTTATGTGTGTAGCGAAGGTCACGCTCTCTTGCGAAATTATCACTAAAGTAAAATCATACATCTTCTGGTAAGACATTTTGCCAATATTAAGTTTAGTTAAATTGCACTCACCATAGGACCGAGGCGCTCGAAGGGGGCGTAGAGTGCACGTTGACGGAGCAGGTCAGCGAGATAGTGCTGCCCTTCTTCACGTATACGTCCTGCGAGCCCCAGATGTTGGCCTGGGCGGCTGTAACAAGGAGAACATCTGTCAGGTTAATGCAGTCTTGAAACAAACAAATCAACAATGCGATGGTAACAAAAAATGCAACGTTATATAGAGCACTGAAAATATCTGAAATAAATTTGAATACTCGTTGAAGTTGCATGTTTCTAAAAAAATTAGTACAGTCCTTTAAATTTGTCTGAATTTTATTAAAATCACTATGTTTACTACACGTATTTTTTTAAACAATTCCTCTTCACCATTTATCCATTAATGGCCTTCTGTAGATATATGACCCAATATCCTCCATTAACAAGTTTTGTATTTAATATAATTATTTTATTATGAAATTATGTTTTTCATTTATTATTATTTATATATCTATTACAACGTTTGTTTCAATGTATTATTATCAATTATGGAATATATTACACTGCACTACTCTTGCATACCTTCTGGAATAAAACCTTATTATTGTTATTTAATAATAATAAAAACAGTGGTCTAAACTAAGTGTTTTTAGCCTTTTCCTCTAATCCTCTCCAATCACTTATTTAACAGTTTTGTTTATGTTTATACTCGTACGCCATTTAATTAACAGTTTACTTTGTATCGTGAAGATTATTAACTATTGGTTTTTAAACACATAGCAAGTTTATTTTTAAAAACAGTGGTCAAAACTAAGTGTTTATTATTATTTATACTCCTATAACTAACTAACCACCACGCCGTTTTCGTAGATTTAGGCAGAGAGAACGAACCGCTTTACAACTCTATCTTGGCACACACCCTTTGCTTTATTCACATTTTAAGATCGTCTCATCATCACTCTTCTATTATTCTGACTCTTCACATGGCCCGACTTAAGTATGTGTTCTCTTGATCGCGTCATATCTTCCTCGGACGTCCCCGACTTCTTCTTCCATTCACTTTCACGTAATATATTATTTTCACACATTCTTCGTTTACTCTACATGCCCAAACCATCTAAGCGTCTTTTTCTTGATTCTATTCACTACGCTTTCATTAGCCTTGCACTCTCCGGATATTCACATTTTAACACGGTAATACAAACTTTAACGCACATACGCCTCGGGGATCTCACTATTATTTAAATATTACAATCAATTAAAATGAAATGGTGTTACCGAGTTATAGCAATTTCGTCTTCGGAAGTCATTGATGCGGCAAATCAATTATTACCATCAAGGCGCACAGCTAAATAAATAAATTTCACAACTTTGAGACAGGGCAATGATGTTTTCCCAAAACGGCGCTACATATATCAACCAAGTACAATCAAAACTGTCACAGCAATAGCAAAATTAAAGACAAGAGGTGTCGGACTAGTCGGCGAAAGGTAGAAATAAGTATTTCACAATATGGCGACACAGTATTTACTCCAATCGTCATCATTTGTAATGTTTAACGATTGAAAATGAGTTAAACAACACTGACTGGTATTTTTGTAAAATTTACGTGCATCTCTGTATGAAATGAATCAAACTTATGTTACACATTTGATTAAGAAGGCTTTTATTGCATCAAGGTGCTTTGATAAGTCAAATCCGAGGGTAAAAATAATTCCGGTGTTTATTTATTTACCAGCAACATAAAAATAATAAGTTGATAGCTTAGATGAATTAAATAATGTAGATACGTTACTGAGACAACGCGCCTAGTCACTAAACCAAGTCAACGGGACATACCTTCGAAACACGCTTCATATAGCTATCTCTTCTGCACACACATATTCTTTGAATGGCTATCCTTTTCATACGCGGTTGAAATATTTAGTTGTGCAACATTAATGGTGCTACATTTTTTGTAAGATTTGTATGAATATGACGTGTCTTGTATTTTATGTCTTTGGTTGATAGGTGGCTATTTTTCAATCTTAATTTTCTAGCTTTGTGCGCTGACAAATTCTTTGAAAATCATCGTCCACCAGATGTAGTTAGTATCAATCATAGACAAAAAATATAAGACACGTCATTTTCATACAAATCTTACGAAAAATGTGGCACCACTGGTACTGTCTTGTTTTACGTTCACACGCGTATGAAAAGGATAGCCACTCAAAGAATATGTGTGTACAGATTAGATAGCTATATGAACGTCTCACTCTACTGTTATATTCTGGTATCCGCCAATAGCCGTGGTTTTCTTCCACACACTTATGTCTTTCCGCGTTTGCTATCTCACACCGTTTGAGTACCTAAAAACCTTGTGAATACTTATTTGTGTTTAATGAATTGAAATAATAAGTGATTTGTGGGTAATTATGAATAGAAAGAAACTCCACGAGATATGTTTTTTGCTTTCGAATGATTTTTACACCTCTCAAGATATTTTTTGTCAGAAAGAAGCCTACAACGACGCATTTGTGACAGCTGGTGACTGTTTGTCTGTCGAACGAATGTTTGTGTGATACTAAACGCAGTAAATCTGAGGTATGTCTCGCGGAATCGGCTTAGTGCATTCACGCGCGTTGTCTCAGTAACGTATCTACATTATTTAATTCATCTAAGGTACATTTTTCGTAATAACAGTCATTGTTATCGGTATCGGATTTCGTTTCCGATTATTTCAATGACTGGAACTGCGAAAAATATTGATACGAGGTTTGGCTTGCAGACAGCGATATATCAACGTGTTTTTAGATACCAGGGCGGCAGAATTGATAGGAGTTGGCTGGTTTGTTAGTCGAAACAGCAGTAGGGAGGAGTTCAACCAGTGCATAGACAGACATACTCGTACAGGTGAACGTACTGCGTGACAAGTGAGTAGCAAATAGACCGGAGTACATGTAATGAAAAATAATATCAGTGACCTATCAGTAATTTTCTGAACATGGTATGGGAATAGTAAAAAAAAAATTATAACATTAACAATGAAGCTTAATGGTGATTGGTAATTTGAAATACATACTTTTCAACGAGGACTCACATACGTACGAGTGTGAACTTTGAAAAAAATCATCATATAAACATTTACCTTTTCAAATCTTGAGAAGCGGTAAAGTACCTTCCATAAATTATAATTGATAATTAGGATAGGTACTAACAGATGTCATTGATCACCTACCTCACCTACCTCACCTACCTCACCTACTTCACCCACCTCACCTACTTTACCTACCTCACCTACCTCACCTACCTCACCTACCTCACCTACTTCACCTACCTCACCTACCTCACCTACCTCACCTACCTCACCTACCTCACCTACCTCACCTACCTCACCTACCTCACCTACCTCACCTACCTCACCTGCTTGAAATGGCTTTAGCCGTGTTTGGTGACCAGATCTGAATAGCCAAGTACTTTCCAACCTTCCTCTTCTCCCTCTACCTTCCTTCCCCACCACCTTCAGCCTCACAACATACCCAAATGTAGGATGCCATAATCCCACTGACTCTAGCCAGTTGAGACTCTTAACAAGTTAAGTAACATTCCGTGATTTTTCATGGGTAGCAAGTAAATTAATATTCATCAATGGTCAAACTCAAATCACCCATACCTAAAACGTACGACTTCTCAGAAGTTTACGTTATTAGATATTAAACTTAGTTCAGAGTGTATTTGTTATTCACAAGGGTTTCGCTGATAAAATATTGATGACATTTAGACCCTAGAAAAGTTTGTGAATAAAAAACATCCAAATATATCTTTCAGTAATATCAGTAAGTATTCCGGAAAAAAGTAACGCTATGTCAGAAGTTAGTTGGCTCGGAACCCAATTAAAGCTGTAATAAGATTTATTTAGAACAATCTAGAACAAGAAAGATAACGTAAATTACCGAAATTAATTTTCATGTTGTATTTTTTTTATAAATAAGAGTATTGTGGTTATAAAGTTTAAAAGAAAACTTACCCTAAAAATGTAGTAAAGCTTAAGTCCAAGCAAACATGTACCAGTCTTAAAATAACCGTAACAGGTCCCAACCAGTCCGGTTTTAATAAAAAAAACAGTAACGAAAAGTTTTTTAACAGTACGGAGTCAGTTGGACTATAGCGTCCTTGAGTATCTTGTGAGACTGAAAGGGGTAGGGATGGAAAGGAGATGAAGGAGAAGAAGGTAGAACAGTACCTGACTATTTATATCTTACTTAATACGACTAAAGCCAGTTCAGGCAACATTTTGATTCCAAATAGTGAAATTTCACCAGGGCAATACGTATCTACCACTCTAGAATGTTAAAATTTTGTATTAATTAAATATTGTATAACCTCAGAGCAAGAACATATATGAAGAGAAAGCTAAATATTTTTACCCAACCTATACATATTTACGATAAATGACTTTCTCCGAGTTTTCACGTCGTTAACCGTGAGAGAGAAAGAGACAAGACAAGTTGTCACATAATATCGCACCACTTTTAGGTATGCGAGCATGTTTTACGTCTCCCGCGTCTCCGGCGACTCCGTCCACCACGTTTTGTTATGCGACACAGCTCAACGGTTTTTGAGGTTATATCCTATATTTTTGTTGAAAATACTGTGAAAGAGTGGTTACACAAATAAACAAAACAAAATGTCGACATGTGCTTTGAATTAATGTAAAAAGGTCTGTCCATGAAAACCCTAGCCACGCCCGAGTCAGAAAAAAATCAACAATCCTGACTACAAAGCTATCCTTCCTGGTATGTTATTGCTCTGAGGTTATGACACATGTGAGTTAAATTTAGTTATCTCCGCATGCCGGGCTTGAACCCGCGACCTCTGTATTTGTAGTCAAACGTCTTTTTACTCGACCACGGAGGCAATTGAAACTAAGGCTTGTTTCGCTAAAACGTTTTTTTTGCAAGTGATGTCGAAGCCATAAAGTTGACGAACAAATTTCATCAAAAGTTGGAAATTAATCCTTCTGCCTTTACACAGTTGATGTAATATATTCAAGAGAGCTCTCTTAAATTTTGCCAGCGTACACACAATTCGTTTTAAACGTAGCTTTAATTATTCTGATAGCACTATCATATAACAACTAACAAATTCAGTCCGTCGCCCTTCCCGCTGACATGGCATTAATGCTTTCGGAATCTGGGTCCGCACAGTGGTCATCACAATTACGCGGACGGCCTGTAAATTTGCGGACAATCATTTGAGGTGTCGGACAAACATCAGTCTTGTTGCCGCACCCGACAGCAGCAGTTGTCGGCCGCTGTGCGAATTGTGGACTTACTCGTGAATATTAATTTATCTCTGATGTTTTGGAATACGCACCTTAAATATTTTGGTTTTTTCGTTTTATCTATTTTGTATTAATTTATCGAAGGAAGCAATCACTTTGTAGCTTGACATTATAATTTAAATAAAAAAAAATGTTTTAGTTTTAAGCCACTTTATTTATACACATATAACATTCGACCGGTTTCGGTTAAACTTAACCTTCTTCAGGAAAGTATATATATATAAAGTTTATATATATACTTTCCTGAATAAGGTTAAGTTTAACCGAAACCGGTCGAATGTTATATGTGTATGAATAAAGTAGCTTGAAACTAAAACATTTTTTTTATTTAAATTATTTTGTATTAGTTTCTTGTACATTCAAGTTTAAAAGGAGCTAATTATTTCATTTTCTTTTTGACTTTGTAGTTGTTTAACTTGTATACTACTTATTATTTTGATTTATATACAGGCTATTTTAAATTAATTGATTGGCATAATTTTGATGATTTTTGGCAGCGGATCATAAGATTTCATCCCTTTATATAGTAAGCTATTTTGTATGTTGGCTTTATTCTTTTTTGGTAGTTTCTTTTTGCATGCCACTTTATTATATTTGTGAATATCAACATTACAGATAATATTAATTAGTGGAACTGCAAACAATTGTATACTTGAAAGCTGTTTATAATCTGTACTGCATATATGCAACACGTAGACAAAACGTCAAAATATGCAGACCATAAAAGTTTACGCTGCCTCCAAGAGTACAAAGAAAAACGATACAAAAATTGATTGAACCGCTATTTAAAAATCATTACAGGGTGGTAAATACTCTAAGTATTACCCTGATAAAAGACCATCATTCAAAATCGAAACCTTGCATTTAATTGATATGTATCATAACACATATTGTATATTTGGAGCACGTTCCGGACAGTGGCGGCTCGTGAGTTTTTAGTGTGCTAAGATTGAAAAATAGAACATTGTTAGTGTTTTAGCCGAAAATGATTTTTATTTTTTTTTTTAAGTTTTTTTGTATGAACATTTTCAGGATTTTTCAGTTTTGGTGGTGCACTGCACGGATTTCTGAAAAATCTTCATTAAAAAAAAAAAATGTTTTCGGCTACGACAACATTGAAAATGACATTTTTTCAATCTTACCACTCTAGCACTCTAAGTCTTAATCACGAGCCGCCACTGGTTTCAAGCACGTAAAAATTAATGATTTAATGTTCTGAATAACTACGTACTTTTCAACTTTCCTCTTCCCCATTATATTGCCTTCTCATCACTATCAACCTCAAAACATACCCCAATTAGGGGTACCATAATCCCACCAGCTTCAGACGGTTGGAAGCAGTTGGCACTCTTGTGCGGGATGTAAATAAGCATAAAAACCAACCACCTAGAGCCAGAGAACTTATAATATATTTATAATTTATAACTATTTCATTCCATATAAGGGTATGTTATGAGGCTGAAGAGAAGGTTACGGGAAAGAGGAAGTTTTGGAAGTACCGGGCTATTCAGATCTTACCTAGGCACCAGCTTCAGCTGGAAATTATTCCCTTCACTGCGCAGTCAGTCTATGATTTGATGCATTTGATGTACGTGCCGCTGTATACCGATGATCTGTAACCTTGTTATCAGAATAAATATGAAGAGAGCTAAATATTTGTACCCAACCTATACAAATTTCCGATTAATGACTTTCTCCGGGTTTTTACGTCAAAAACTGTGAGAGAGAAAGAGACAAGACAAGTTGACAGATAATATCGCACCACTTTTTGGTATGTAAGCATGCTTTCCGTCTCCCGCATCTCCCGACGACTCCGCTCACTACGTTTTGTTATACGTCAAAACTTAACGGTTTTTAAGGTTATTTCCAATATTTCTGTTGATAAAAATACTGTGAAAAAGTGGTTTTACAAATAAACAAAACCTTATGCTGACATGTGTTGTGAATGAATGTAAAAAGGTGTGTCCATAAAAACCCTAGCCACGCACAAGTCAGGAAGAAATCAACAATCTCGACTACACTGTTTCGCAAAGCTATCCCTCTTGGATATTATTGCTTTGTATAACATTTATGGAATATTTAAAAAAAAACTTCTATTAACTTATAAAAAGATGTGGGATTTTCAAGGATCATATTTAAAATCAAAGATCTGTATGAAAACCGCTTAATTTTTTTTCGGGGTACGGCCAGACCCATCACAGCTGAATGTGTTCTATTTTGACCCTCCGAGCTTTACGTGTTAACACTATAGTATTCTTATATTTAACTATATATTTACTTTGTTGTCCGCAAATCTGTACTGGACCACAAACCAACATTTTAGTAGCACTGAACTTACTAACCAGACATTAATATTCAGGTACTCAACTATCCTCTTCTTTATCTCTTTTCCTCTCAAATACCCTTCAGCCCCACAAAAAAACTCAATAGGTGATGTCTTTATCCCAAAGGCTACAGGCAGTTGGTACCCTCGTTCGGTATTCAGATTTTAAAAAACCTTCCTGCGCCCTAATTCTTTCAGACCAAGAACATTCCATAAAATAATTGAGCATAGTTTCACTTGCTCAGTGCAGTCGGGATTCATAAAATTTTACTTTTTCTTGCGGCTGTAATAGACTTATATTTCTTTTAAATCTCCACCATAATGTCAACAAATTCGCTAATCCAATTAAAACTATCGCAATAATTATCTTACATTTTAAGTAAACAGAAATAAGCACAAAGGCGTTGAAAAATAAACCTCTCACAAAGAAATCGGTCAAATGCAAAAATACACCGTCAAAGGGGGTTTAGTTTCAATGGAGGAAAACCACAGAAGAAACAGAAAGGAAAATAAAAGAAATATATTATTACTAGAAGAGAACGGCCATGGAAAATGTGGCGGTCATTCTCAAAAGCTCCAGAACTACGGTATTAATACATAATTGCTACATCATTTAAATGTTTTGAATATTAATCGAACTACTTCGCTTTGAATTTTTGTTTTATTTATTCATATAATAGTGTTAGTTAAAAATCTTATATTGGCAAGGTAAAACATATAATATAAGGTTTAAGATAAGATAATAAGCTAGATATTTTGTTAAACTAACCAAAGGTATCAGTAATTGACTGGACGATAAAGAAGAGATTTTCTAAAGTGTTGTCATAACTTAAAATGTTGAAATATTTGTTGAAAAAATAAAAAGATAGCAAAGTTGGTGCAACCTTTATGTTACACTGCCAAGATAAGTGTTAAAAATCACACGATGCAACTTGACTTATCAAGAAAAACGTCAGTTTATTTAATCCACCTATTTCAAATTTGTAATAATGTCTGCTAATGTACATTATGGGTAGGAACTTTATTAGATGGGTAGGAGAAAAGATTCTATTTTAAATTTGATAACTTCAATTTTCTTCTTTAAAAAGAAAAACAAACATGCCCTGGTTACGAATAACCCAACAATATTTGAAAAACTCCTACTACCATCATAATAAGCGGAAGATATTTTTGTGCGGAGGACTTAGCTAGCAGAGAAATTAAACCCACGACCCCCGGATGGAAATCTGACGCGTTTGTCCACTCAGCTAATAACTCGTACGTCCGTACTCGTAAAGGAAATTTGTATTTTTTGCCAACAGCCTTATTATTCCGACTAAATTTTAGTAAGAGTATTGCGAAATCAATATTCAATTAAAGATTTAAACGATTCAAATAAAATCACAACGATTATTCCGCTTTGAGACTAGTAAAAAATGTTTTTTCAGCAATTTCAATGTCATAAATTATATTCTTTGGATACCTTATGTTAAACATATTAGACCACTGTATTAGGTGAAAAGATAAGCTGTTCATCAATTTAGCGAGCATAGAGTAAAAGTCAATAGAAAATATGTTAATAAGAGTAACAAAGCTGCACTTTAGATTTTTGTGGCGATTAAGAGCATAAATTTCCGATGTAATCGTGGATTGAGCAATCATTTTAGGTGAATTTGGTCACTAGTGTGGAAGATTGTTCATGTCTGACAGCTGTCTTCTTTCAAAGACATTATAAAATGATGACGAAAACATTCACAGAAAATAAAGCTACCTTTCAAAAAGTTTCATTCTGATTTTTATTTCCGGCTTACCATTGCAAGGTTTCGCATAAGTTTTTAAAGTTTTTTTTGTACCATCGAAAACATGTTCAGTGTATAAAAATTGTATTTGGTTCAAAATATCTAGTAAAAGGAATTAATAAAAATAACATTCAGGAAAACTAAGTGCTTACATTTTTACTACAATGTTAATTTGAAGGGTTTATAAAACGTGTTTAAAACCATGCAGTTTTTTTATGGAAGTAAACCGGGTTCAATGAGATGCGGAGTTATTTTAGGATAAAAACACTATGATTAATTACTTAAAGTGCGCCGAATAACAGATTTCAAAAGCAAAGCGCTACGTTTAGGGTCTACGAGCAAATCTCTCCTTTGAGCGAGCTCTTTTATGGAGCTTTCATTACAAGAAAAGTTGAGCCTTTAGAAGAATGCCAACGCGTGCGGTGAGAGGAATGAAGCAGAAAATGATGAAAGAAAAGAAAGTGTGAAGAATCTGACCTGAAGAGTGGTGAACAGGCACTGAGGTAGACGCGAGGTAGGATTCATCTGGAAAGCAGAAGAAAAAAGTCGAATGAAAAAAAAAATCGTGAGATGAAAAATAAAGAAGGATTAAGTGCAGGGGATCTAAGGACTAAGGACTACTCTGGTTGAACCATTTGAAAGGCGTTACTTTATAACAAGAATGATTGCACGATTTTTAAGTAATCATTTTTTTTCTTGTTACTAGCATACCGTTTGTATTGAGTCTAGAGGTAGAGTGTAGATAACTAATGCCTGGTCAAGATTTCTTCACATTTTCTTAAATGATTATAAAAAGTGAAATTGAAAGTTACATACCATTATGCGTAGACAATTAGAAGCAGTAAAAGTTCTGACATCTTGTTTGACATGTCTGCATCTATAATACATTCTGTTACATGTTTTTAATACACTTTGTTGATACTTCTAATAGTAACCGGTGTTAATACAAAAAGTTTTCTCTTCCCTGGAGCTGGTTATTTAGCATTTTCAATTAATGAATAATTGAGAAAACTTATTAAAGTAAAACCAACCAAAACGCTTAAAATAATGCGATAAAAAGGGGATGATTACACCTGGGAAATAAACAAAAATCTAATCGAGAAAATGTAACAGCCGCAACTAAAAGGGTAAATCTAATTAATATCTGGTGAAACTTATATTAATATATATTATGGAAAAAACATGATTGCGTAATAAACCCACCCTTTTCCCATAATATCTACGAGATTAGTCTTCGGGGAGTATCTCCTCTTCTCTTTTTACTGTTTGGCTCTTGTTATATATAAGTGAGTCAACAATCTCCAGCAGACGGCGGATAAAGTAATCAAATCGTACCAGATTTTAATGAAATTTCATTATTTCTACCTAAAAAACGGGTGCTTTTTTGAAAAAGACTTGCTGTCGTCAACATTTGCGGAACACGGATTTTTGATAAGCAAACCCTCCTCGAAATAGAGAGTAATTCGATATTCGCTGCGAGATTCGAACTCAATCCGTCTAACAATATTTTCCAAAACAATGTTGATATTCAATGTATTTTATAAAAAAAAATGCAATATTTTTTCACATGAAACTGCCAGCAAAACGATGTCAAAGGCAAATAATTGCATTTCAATTTATTTCATTTAAGGGATGGTATCTGCTCTGGAAACCCGTTTGCATGGCGCTGGGTTAAACTGTTGGCCTCTTTTTCATTAACTCCGCACATAAGTGGCCTGTCATCTTTGGGGTTGCTGTATGGAGATTATTTTCGGCAAAATAGAGAGTGAACTTGGGTCTTGAAGAGACCCATATTATAGGAGGGAGGAAACACAGAGGCCGGAAGAAACCCGTTCTCATGTGTCGAATATCAACCGTGTGCAATTTTCGGGTGCACGTTTGGCGAGTTTCCCGCTATGCACCCGTGTCGATAGATCAATGACGCAAGTTTCTTGGAGCATCTTTTATTGAAATACCAATAGAACAAGAGCAGAATTCTCACCTGACGTATGTACTTAAAATGTTGCAATCCATTTTTTAAGACAGAGGACCACCCTCTTCTGCTCGGAGTCAAGTGTTTTTTTTTTAAATATATTTTGGGGCTCCAGACACGAGGTGACTGCCAAATTTAACAGTAGGGGGTATT
Organism: Drusus annulatus; assembly: GCA_022651775.1. NCBI lineage: Eukaryota > Metazoa > Arthropoda > Insecta > Trichoptera > Limnephilidae > Drusus > Drusus annulatus. The sequence goes on along the minus strand of JAGWCC010000347.1, from coordinate 37,078 downwards.
CGAAATATGTACAAGGTAGGCGGTTGGGTACTTTTAAAGTATCTGCAGGTCTTGTACAGACCGCTCAGCTTCTGAAAGGTTTACTTAACTTTGATGGAGCCGTAGTGCCTAATCTGGTCGTTTAAAGTTACACCGAGCATGTCAATGGAAGGCTTGTTAGGAAGATTTCTTCAACATGTTCTAATTGGGGATGCCATAATCTCACTGGCTTCGGGCAGTTGGACTTGTGTGCGGTATTCACATAAAAAGCTTTGCCCTTTAAAAACTAAATTTATCTGTTCACCAAAAAGAAATTATTTCCAAAAAAAAAACGAGTTTAGAGTAGACATCAATTGCTTTTGCAACGTTGTTGAAATATAGGCAAAATCCACTATTTGGCAATTTAAATAATTCGATTTTTGTTTACATTCATTTTGGTGGCTAACCGTTTGAGTTCATTGGCACTTAAAATATATATTTATGCATTTGGACCATGTATTCACTTCATTAATGGTACTGGAAATAAATGTATTTCCAGGCTGTATGTATAATTTTATTGTAAAAACCAGTGAGGGAAAATGCAATAATGAATTGCTGTAATCAGGTACCGGCCAACAAACGGAAATAGAAAAAAGTTTAATCACCTTTTTTTTACTCAAATTGTTTAAGTAAAATTACTGGAAAAATGTGCCCGGCTTCATCCAATTTTCAACACGCTTTTTGAGAAATCTTTTTTTATCGAAGAATTCGAGGACTTTTTACAGTAATATCGGGAATGTTCAAGTTGTATAGTTAACAATGAAAATCAAAAATATCGTCATAAAAGTAACTGAAAAAATCCTGCCCAAGCCTGAAGATGAAATACCGAAGTCATTGAAAACCTTATCTACAAAACCTAGTTCACCTCAGTACAGGATCTCCTAGTGAGGAGGACTAATGAAATATTCCAAAATTTTTAAATCTGAAAATGTCATAATTATACCGCCACTGGACATACAAAGAGCCTAAGCGACACTTTGGTCAAAAGTGAATTAAATATTCAGTTTTGATCAGCTTTTTCGTTCGATTATGAAGACTCTTGTGAGCAATTAAAAATATATTTACCATTTGGGCGATTAAAAATATATTTACCATTTATTCAGCGATTATTATTATTTATTTACAATTTACTCAGCGATTAAAAATATATTTACCATTTGGGAGAAGGCTTTACTTTTGCTACACAAGTTTGGGACTTTTTTTTAGCCTTTTATCGCTTCATGTAACTGAGTGAGAGCATTGAGTTATCTTATTTTTTTCAAAATCCAACCAGGTACTGAATACTTATGAATTTTATTGCAAAACATAAACAAAAAAAAAAGTGATCTGGTGTTAATTTCCCAAAATGGCGCTTCAGATCTTTTGCTATTCCGGCGACGATATAGCGATTGATTAGTAGAACTTAAAACTTTTGTTTTTTTTTATTATTTTACGCAGAACAGAGAAAAAATACTATGATAACCATACTTCATGAATTTATCGCCACAATCCACGAATAGTTATGATAGTCATTTGACGTATTTAAAAGGAGTGTCATTGGAGTTAATATAGATAAAATTATTGATATTTAAAATGATTTCCCTCTGCTCTGTTTGCTATTGATAAAAGCACCCCGTTCCCTATGTGGAAATATGATAGTTGAAGATGCGAATATGGCGGCATCTCTTTTCCGCCGGATATGATTAATACGCGAGGAATCGGCCTGCGCAAAAAGGCTCCACGGCGAAGACAAATCGACTAATCAGAAGAGAGCTCCAGTCTTGACGTGGTAACGGATTGATGTTAGAAAAACAAGCGGTTGTCTTCTTTAAAACGGATTTCACTCAGCTTGGGGAATTTTGTATTTTCAATTCAATGGGAGATAAAATCTGAACTGGTGTTTGATGTGATTTTAAAATTGTTCAGAATCGTAAAAAAAATACGGTGAGTAGAAAGTATATTTTGTTTGGAAAACGTTGAATTTTCAAATTTCATTATAAACGGTTTTTCATTTTTCAGGATTCGCGAAAATTCATTACTTCTAGATTATAAAAAAAAGCATTGTTTTTGGTTAGCGAGTTATATTTTAATTGTTATCACATAATTATGAAAAGTATTTTTTTTTTGATTTTATGGATTCTTTCGTAATCCTCTACTAACTAGCTGGGGCTTATACAAATACCCCTCATAATGTCTATCTTACTAGTACTGCGGCTCATTAGGCCTTATTACTATCACCATCTGATGGTTTTATTTACTTGACTGAGTTTATTTTTACATTAGTGTTTTCTTAGGGAAAAGATCTTTACTGGATTAAAAACCCAAAGCAAGGAAAAGATAAAAAGAAATACATAAGTTCTGAACTTGTTACTGTTTGAAAAATTTTATTTGACTGAAGTTAAATATTTCATGTTTTTTCTACTTGGAGCTGCATCCTTTTTCATTTAAGGGATCTTTCCTAAGGAGGACAGAGGCGTAGAGTGGGAATGGGATGGATTTTTTATTTTACCTAGCCGATGTGATGTAAGTCATATGTCTCGTCCACCATTTCGGTTTCCTCGGCTTTTCCCTGGTGATTATGAAAAGTATAAATGTTGTGATGAGAGAAAAAAACAATGAACGAATCTGTTGGATTTCAAGTTCTTACCTTTACGTTTTTCATCCAGGTTCAACCTATCAAACCATTTCGCAATATCAAATTCCGGAACAACGAATCAAGTAATAAGCAACAATCGAAACGTAAGGGTTTATTGTGAATAAACGTGTTTCGTGTCGTTTGTTAGTTTCTCGTTTGTTCGTTGGTTTGTTGTTGTTCTCCTAGTAATATAAATATAAGTGTGGTGTTTTGTTGTAATTCGTTTCTTTGGCAATATAATCATTTCAGAAGAATCAAAAACTTCCACTTCAAAAATATCGATTACTGAATGGTTTCCTGTTTTTCCTTCATCCCAATAATCTTTTCACATTCACAATAAGACACTACCGTCAAAGAGTATAGTTTATTGTTTTACAGTCAAATATTTTCCAAATTCATCTGAAGCTGAAACAACACGTGGTGTTTTATCGCTGGTACGGATCCAATAGAATCATAAAATGAAAATTGAAACGAGAAATTAACAACCATATAAGTGATAGAACCTTGCATACCCACACAAAATAGATTGAAATATTAGTATCTAACAATACACAGTAATAAAGTGACTGATATGAAGCTATTAAAGAAAGCAAAGTCACCAGTCAACAATGATGTTCTCAACATCTTTGAAGTATTGAAAAATTAATAAAGCATTATGCTATAACATAACACATGGGTCCCAACTGCTCCCAACCGTCTAGAGCCAGTGCAACTATAGCATCCTTAATTGGAGTGTGTATGAGGCTGAAGGTAGTGGGGAATGAAGGATATGGAAAAGAAGAAGGTTGAAAAATATCTGGCTATTTAGATCTGGTCATCAAACACGGCTAAAGCCATTTAGGGCAATGTTTCGATTGTGAATGATGGTCTTTCACCAGGGCGATACTATGAGTTTTTACCACTCTGAGACGTGCGACAAATATACTATGTATAAAATTCTATGTGAATGAAATGTGTTATGACACAAATTAATCAAATGAAAGTTATTTACGTACACCGGGTTTGCACCTAAGACCTCTGGATTCGTAGTCAAGCGTCTTACCACCCAACTACGGAGGCCGGCGAATGCAGCAGAAATGAGTTCCCTATGTGGGAACAAATACATTCGGTGCTTTGTATTAAGGACTATAGTAAATATATGTCAAATTTTGACTTGAGCATTTTTTGAGCAATTTGATAAAAATATATCTAATCATAAATTATGTAACCGGAAACAATGAAAATAAAGGAGTATTGATGTCTGATGTGATTCTTTGGGATCCTAATTAACGTGGTAAATCATTTAAATAAAAAACAGGAAAAAAATGTTAAGAAAAATCATCAAATCAATGGTCAAAAATGCAATGATTTTGCTTCTGACATGGGCGCATTTTTTTTCGTCCCTGCGTGTCGGATTCGTCTGAAATTGTGAATGTGTAATAAAGTTGATATGTTACAGATGATTCTAAAATGAGAATGAAAGAAAATTTAATATTAGGAAATTTCATCAAATGAGTAGTCAAAACTCAAGGATTTTTCTTCTGACATGAGCGCATTTTTTCGCCCCTACGTGTTGCATTAGTTTGTAATTGTGAATTTGAAATGAAATTGATTGAAGTTACAGATGATTCTTAAAGAATATTCTTTCTTAATAAAGTCACTGACTGTGAAATGAAATTGATTACACTTATTTCATAACGCGGCATCCTTTCCGAATGAAGTGTGAAATTTGGTAATTTTCGATAAATATTTCCGTTTAGAAAACATATTTAGAATTTGGTAAAGTTTTGAAGTAGAATACGAGTTTATCGGTATTTTCCGGGCATTAACCATAAAAATCCACTATTTCAAAAGCCAGAATTATCTGGCTACAACTTGCTCATGTCTGGTCCACCCAATCTGCAGCATCCGCACGTCTCATCTCCCAATCTGGCCGCGAGATTCGGTCATGGTGGGGTGCTAGGTAAGGGAGGGGGGAGAGAGGTGGGTCTCGAATAAAACATCACACGGAGGCCATTTCAACAACAAATCTGGCACATTAGCACCCGCGTATTGGCCGACCTCGTTTCGTACGGGACTCGGGAAACGAGAGAAATGAAATAATCCGATTTTTTGTGATAAATTTCAGACTTGAAATAAAAAAGGAGCATTAATTAGGTTTTCCTAAGTGTGTAATGCAGACGTGAAAAACTGCAAAATGCATTCAAATTATTGAATGTTTTAATTAGGTAGTACTTTTATTACACAATATAATAGTTTCCTTTTCGAGTACATACAAGTGTGAACCTTTTGAGCAATTTTAACTGATGAAGTGTTCAGAAAATTATCAAATTAAAAAAAATAATCTTTTAAAATCCCTAACTACCTAATAAAGCACCCACTTTCACTGTATTTTAGATGACATTATTCAATATTTGAAATGAGTGGGATAAAGTAACAAATATTTTTCCTTGGCAAGTCATGTTTCATCCCGTGATTTTTAACTTCCTAACAACCACGCCGTTTGTCCGCAGGGGTAGGCAGAGAGGACTGACCGCCATACAACTCTGTCTTGGCACACATTCCTTGCCACATTCACACATCGTCAAATTTCAAATAGAAATAATAAAAAGTATATTTGCGGAACGTTCCAGAGTGGTAGATACTCTAAGAATCGCCCTGGTGAAAGACCACCATTCAGAATCGAAACGTTGCTTGAAATGGCTTTAGCCGTGTTTGGTGACCAGATCTGAATAGCCAGGTACTTCCCAACCTTCCTCTTCCCAATTTCCTTCCCCTCCCCACTACCTTCAGCCTCACTACATGCCCTATTTGGGGATGACATAGTCTCACTGGCTCTAGACGGTTGGGAGCAGTTGAGACTCTTGTGCGGTATTCATGTAAAAAAAAAAAAAAAAAAAATAATATTTTGTTATTCTGACTTTATACGGCCCGATTCAATTATTTGATTTACTTGATCGTACCATGTCTTCCTCGGGCTTCCCCGACTTCTTCTCCCGTGATTATTTACGTATAAAAACTACCGTTTAAATTTTATAATCGCTATGAATTAAAAGATCATTCATGATATACGTTTGTGTGTGGACATACCTACCACTTTACATTGTACAGTAAAACATATAATAAATAAACGAATATCAAAATTAATTTATCTGCCAGTCATCTATAATGGGCTTTCAGGAAAAAAAATTATCTTTAATTCAAACTTTTTTGAACAAAACGGCGTTAGTTAAAATAAAACTCTTCATATGAGCACAAAGCAACCATTGTCATGCCATCACTTGAGCAATTTAAATAATACATATTTAAAATATTATACCGATGTTGAAAGTTTTAATAATGGGTTCCTGTTACTGGTAAGTTTTCTGTTTTATATATCATAAATCTATTTAAATAATAACAATAATCCAAAACAAAAATATGAAACAGAAAACCAAGAAAACAAAAAGACAATGGTCACAACCGAGACAATTGTCTTTATAACCAAATCTCGGTTGTGACAATTATCTTTTTTTATTTTCTGGCTTTTTCAGTTTTATATTTGTGTTTGAGATTATCGATATTATTTAAACATTTATAAAACATAAGCATTAATGTTTCAAAATTATTTCCAATTTTTATATATAATACATCATTATTATTTTTGCAGATTTTTACAATATTAGGTCGATTGAACTAAACAATTGAAATGCTAGTTTGGCAGTATCCTTTTCAAAGATGTCTTCATATAGTTTTACTACCAGGAGCGCATAAAAGCAAACACGTAGTGGTGCTTTTTCACGTGAATGCCCGCCCGTGGTGTATCTCTAGTGAGTTCCCTTTAACTGACAAGTATAAATGTTTCTTATGTCGACAAGTGTGTTAAACTCGGATATACTTTTCTTTGTTCATGAGTCCCCGGTGATAGGAAGAAAGGAAATATTGAGAAAGTAATAATAACTTTAAATTGAAAATTTTCACTCAAAGGAAAACAAAACATTTTCCGTAAAATATGATTTTTGTTAAAATTTAGGAGTAATGAAATTTACAATCTCGTAATAGTTTCATTAATCCGAAGGGTGTTCTTTCACCAGAGTGAGATTGAGAATATTTACGACTACGTAAATGGTTTATAATCAAATTGATCCAACCTTCCATCACAACTACCCGGAGCCAGTGGGACTATGGCATCCCCCTTCCTCAATTGGAATATGATGTGGGGCTAAAAAGATTGGGGTAAAGAAGGTGTGGAAGGTCGTTAGGTAGAAGTACTTGATTATGCAGATCTGGTCACTAAATATGGCTAAAGTTAATTCAAACAACTTTTTGATTCTGAATGGCTTTTACTAGGGTGATATTGAAAGTATAAACCACTCTGTGAATGGTTCATGATCAATAATAATAAACGTTCAGCTGTTTATATATCAATTTTCTACTTGAATGGCAGATAAAACGACGTATTGTTTTTCATATGCACTCGCACACAATATTATGTAAAATCAAAGTTGAAATAACACATTAATTTAATATTCAAACAAAATCATATCGTTTTGCTTTGACAAAACGACGTACAATTTATTTCAGAGTGAATTTATTGTATCGCTCTGGTAAAAGACCATCATTAAGAATCAAAAAGTTGCTTGAGATGACTTTAGCTGTGTTTGGTGAGCATATCTGAATAAAAAAAATTGTATATGGTATTTTTCAGAAGAGCTAAAACAAGTTTAAGCAAGAACCAACTATTCAGTTTTAACTTTATGATGTACTTTTATAATTATATAAGAATGATTACCATTTTTGTGTTTTTTATCGCTGTTGCAATGTAATTGGTATAAAACTGTTTTTGCAAAATAAAATCAAATAAGAATAAAATAAATAAATAAAAAAACATACCCAAGTCATAGTCTCACTGTCTCTAGACGGTTGGAAGCAGTTGAGACTCTTATGCGGTACAAAATATTTTGAAAAATCGTTATAGTAAAGAAAATTTAGTCAAAGTACTGCATTTAAAAAAACTCCTATTTAATTAAAAATTATTTCACATGATCAGCTTTAAGCTCCTGGCAGGACGTTGGAAAAAATATCATTATCCGAATTATCTTCAGTTTTGAACATTCTCTATTATCAGGAAGGGGCATTTTAATTTTACGGCTACTTAGATAAAAACCGTTTTTCTATACTTATTCTTTTCTAAATCGTTTCGACGTCTGAGGTCATTAAAAAAAAGTAATATCGTTACACTCCAGCCAAATGGCGATTTGGTTCCGCAGGCCCCCTTTATTACTCTTTAAAAACGTTTCCGTACTTTGTAAGCGATCTGTTTACTCAGACAGGAGGAACAACCTGGGCATTTTGGATTACATTATAAAATATGAACGTGCCAAGCATTTTTATATCGGTGATAAACATATATCTTTTTCAATTAAAAAAATCAAAAACCCCAAAATTTACAGGCCAGACCTTTTCACTTAGCACAACTTGGTTTGCAAAGGAAGTAAGTCGGTATCCACCGGGACTTCTAGGCAAAATTCCTACCTCTATATTAATGTATTTATTTATAAATGAACGGACTAAAGTCCAATTACAAAAAGACATATAAACACGAAATGGAAAAAAAAGAGCAACAGAGAAGGAATAACACTTAGATAATAATAAATAAAGCGATGACAAAAATAGGACAAAATAAGATATTAGAGAGAACATTCAAGCCATGGTCTATTCAAAGTTTTGGAAGAGTCGTAAAGAATGACAAACATCATTTAGACTGCTACCAAAAATTTCAAGCCCATGGCTTGAGTTAATAAGTCTTAACATTCTGGGCATTGGAGAATTATACCCATAATTAGTATTGTGATGATTGAGGAACAGTAATTCATTGTTTCTGACTCTACGGAAAGGAATGTTGAACTGGATAAGTTGCAACAGAGAAGGTGAGTCAATAAAACAATTAATAATTTTGTACATGAAAATTAAATCAAAGTCTTTCCTGCATTTTTCTAATGAAGACATTTTCAATAATTGTTCAATTTCATAAAATGAATAATCGTCTCTTTCTCTACATCACAAAATATCTATTAGACGAAGGCTTACCCGAGTTGTTGCCTCTCCTTATAGTGATGTAAGTTTTTTTGACAATAATTAAGAAAATAAAAGCAAATAACAGGTTATCAAAAGCCCAGTGGGAATGGTAGGTAAATGTATTTCAAAATTTTAGAATGAGTCATAATGTATGAGTGAATATCGCACAAGAGTCTCAACTGCTCCAAACTCATCTAGAACCAGTGATACTATGGCATCTTCAATTAGGGTATGTTGTGAGGCTGAAGGTAGTGAGGAAGGGAATGAGATGGGGAAAAGGAAAGTAGGGAAGAACCTGGCTATTAACCAAAGATATGGTCACCAAACACGGCTATTTTAAGCATTTCAATTCTGAATTGTGGTCTTTCACCAGGGCAACGCATAGAGTATCTATCACTCTGGAACGTGCCACAAATATACTATTATTATTATTTGAAATAAATTAAATGTTTTACGACACAAGTATCTTACCACTCGACCACGAAGGCCGTCAGAAATTTCATGCTCTATGCAAAGGTTTGTTGTCACACATATGATTATATCATTCACTGAATTCAAAAGAGAAGAATTGCCGTTTCGTAGCATGACAAATGAATGAGTGGAGAATCTTATTTCGTTTGACGTAACTATGATAACTCAGTTGATAAACAAATGGTCTACGAAACCAAATAATCCTACAGATTCATTAGTTGACAGGGACAACGTATTGACAGTTTTTTACTTTACTGTATGTTGAATTTTAAAAAGTGATACTTTATTAGGATCTTACCTTCATGTTTTTCATCCAGTTCCTACCTATTCAACCATTTTGAAATATTTGATTTCCGCATTCAACAAAACGGCTATCGAAACAATTGACAATCAAAAATAATAATTTAGATGTAAAAAAACGTGTTACTTGTTGGTTTTTCGCTTGTTTGTCGGTTTTGTCGTTATTTTAAAAATAACATAAAAGACATGTACATGTGGTTTTGTGAATTAAGAAGACTTAAATCAGTGTGGTTTATTCGTTTCGTTAATAATACAATTGCTTTAAAAGACTTAAAGAACTTTCAACTTCAACTACATCGGTGAGTGAATGGTTTCCCATTTTTTCAATTCATTCCAATTATCTTTCCACATCCAAAATTATACATTTCAATCAAGTACTAAAGTTTATCGTTTTACAGTCCACTATTTTCCTAATTCATCTGAAGCTGAAAACAGAGTAAGTGTTTCATCGCAGCTTCGGATCTAATACTATAAGAAATGTTGATCTAATACAATAGAAAAGAAGAGAAATAGTAAAATTATAGCAAATAAGTTGATAATATTTTGATGATACATTTGAAAGAATGAATGACTGCCTCGTGAATTTATTTTTCAAATCACAGGACGGTAAGAAAAGGTAACATAAGCATTCCACTTACTTTTGAACACTACAGCGTCAGAACCCTTCCGTGGCTGAGAGGTCTCCTACTTTTCGGTCCCTAATGTGCTGGCATTGTGTAGACTGATTATTTCTGTTGTCTTTCAAACACTTGCACATTAAAGTTAATCGTCTGAGCTAGACTCTTGGAAAACCCATTAAATCAAACGAATAACATAAATTGTAGCCTACCATACTCTACGACCATGTACTTCGATGCAACAATAACACTTAGATTGTGGTTTATGTAGGTACGTTTTTGTGAAAAATCATTCGGATAACGCAAGTTAAATACAAAAATATTCTTGCGTGCTTATATGTTCTAAAATGCGACTCAACTCAAAAACATAATGTACATACATTTTTTTGTATAGGTACACACCTAAGATATATATTTTTTTGTAGAAAGCAATCATTTTGTGGTTTGACGGATTTAATTAAAATTAAATAATAACTTTCTATCAGACCACAGATTTTATATTATTTTTATATGACCGACCGGTTTTGCGTAGCCTTAGCATCATCAGGGTACAAAATTAAACTAAAAAAAATTCAAAGTGTGTGGTTAGATAAGATATACATACAAAGAGAGAAAAAAATATAAAATAAAATAACAAAACAGTGAGAAAACAATAAAATAACATTTAAATTATAGTAAAGGAACAGAGAGAAACAGACAGATCTGTTCCGTTGTTATAGTTTGAATGTTATTCTATTGTTTTGTTCTCCTTTTGTTTGTAATTATAACAACACACTTTGTTTTAATGTTTAGTTTAATTTTCTACCCTGATGATTCTTAAGCTAAACAAAACTGGTCGGTTATAAATATTAAAATAATATTCGTATAATTCATCTCGGTCTTATACAAAGTTATTTTTTCATTTTTCAAAAATATATAGTTAGTAATAGTGCATTAGATGAATCCGAAACGAACTTATTCATGCGTTCGTTTCTGATATTATAGTTAAATAATAATGTGTTTTCAGACTTGTAAATTAGTACAAGACGGTCAAAAAATATTAAATACTCCAGTAACACATTTTTATTTCTATGAACAATAAAATTTTTAAACGAAATTTTGATGGCACAAATATTGAACTGAAAAATAAAATTAAACGGAAAAAGTTGATTTTTAGAATTAAATATTTCAGTACGTATATTCTAGTACAGATCTTTTTGAATTCGTTTTAGCTGACATTGAATTAAATCGAAACAGAGCGGTCGGTGAAAATCCTCATGCAAAATCCATGAAGTGCACCAAACGTTATTTTTAACTTCTAAATCTTTGTATGTGATGATTGATGTTTGGGGTAATAAACCGTGTTCTCCTTTTTTCCCCTTCTTAATAATAACAATAACAGTAATTTTATATAGCGCAGTTTTGTTCAGTCGAGGACGCCCGAGGAAGACACGGCACGATCAAGTAAATCAAATGCTTGAATCGGGTCATATGAAGAGTCAGAATAACAGAAGAGTATCTATGAGACGATGTATGAATGTGAATGAATCAAAGAGTATGCCAAAACAGAGTTGTATGGTGGTCCGTCCTCTTTGCCTACCCTTTCGAAGAAACGGCGTGGTGGTTAGTTAGTTAGTTTTGTAAAAGTTCACCTCATTGGCACTTTTTTTTTTTTTTTTTACATGAATACCGCACAAGAGTCTCAACTGCTCTCAACCGTCTAGAGCCAGTGAGACTATGGCATCCCCAAATAGGGTATGTTGTGAGGCTGAAGATACTGGGGAGGGGAAGGAGATTGGGAAGAGGAATGTTGAAAAGTACCTGGCTATTCAGATCTCGTCACCAAACACGGCTAAAGCCATTTTAAGCTACGTTTCGATTCTGAATGGTGGTCTTTCACCAGGGCGATACTAGTATCTACCACTCTGGAACGTGCCGCAAATATACTTTTTATTATTTTTATATTAATTAAATGTGTTATGACACATATTGATTAAATAAAAGTTATTGGCGCACGCCGGGTTTGAACCCGCGACCTTTGGATTCGTAGTCGAGCGTCTTACCACTCGACTATGGAGGCCGTCAAAATAATAAACTTCAAACTAATCTAACCTAACCTACCATAACAACGAAAAAATAATGTAAGCAGATTTCAATAATACATGTACAATAATACATAGTTCATAAATCGTTATTCTAAGTCAACGTTTCGGACAGCCATGCTTTATGCATCATCAGAGCAGTTATGTGTAGGGTATAAAACAGTGTGTTTATTTATGTAGAAAGAAGCATCTCCAAAAAAGTGAATTTCATCAATAAATCTATTTTGATATCTGAAAAATCTTCTTTTGAACAAGTGTTTTGGAAGTGCTTGCTTAAACCGCTGAATTTGATATTCATGGGTCACTGAACTTCGTTTAGCCATCCGTCATAGCATTCAACGTTCCCAGTGTTCCCAGAAGAACAAGTAGAAGACATTAGGAGAAATGGTACAAACTTGGCACTCCTGAATCCAATGGAATATCTTCAATTCAAACTTTTCCAGTGATTAATCAACAAACCCCGCCAAGGCAACTAGTAACAGATGTTTTCCAATACCTACTGGTTGGTATCTCAACCAGGAAAATCAGGCTAACGCAGGTTCTCAATTGAAATATGAATTAATATTTTTAACTTATATTGCTTTCATAGAAATGTATTTAAACACGTGTAAATTGATTATCTATACGAGTGTAGTACAAAATATATAAAAATTCAATAGAATGTTATCATATATTCGTAAAAAGCATTAACTTTGTGGCTTGCCATATTTATAAATACAACACATACACTTTGTTTTTAACCACTTTTTTATTTAATATTTTGTCAAAAGATATTATAGACAAAATATTAAATAAAAAAGTGGTTAAAAACAAAGTGTATGTGTTCTATTTATAAGAATGTTATCAATTTAATAACTGACTTAATTTACCGTATTTTTGCTAACCAGCTAGTAGCAGAGCTCTAGTTAAATCCCATATTATAACATATTGATGGGCTCCGTGGTCAAGTGGTTAACAACCTCAACTACCAATCCAGAGGTTCCGGGTTAAAATCGCGGCGGGCGCAAATAATTTTTGTGGCTCATTCTAGAGTGGTAGATTCTCTATGTATTTCCATGGTGTACGACCATTATTCAGAATCGAAACGTTGCTTGAAATGGATTAAGCCGTGTTTGGTAACCAAATCTGAATAGCCAAGTACTTCACAACCTTTCTCTTCCACATCTTATTCATCTTCCCACTACCTTCAGCCTCACAACATACCCCGATTAGGGATGCTATAGTTTTACTGGCTACAGACAGTTGGGAGCATTTGGGACTCTTGTGCGGTATAGATTTAAAAAATAAAAAATAATATTATCAATTTTTTCCGTTATAATGGCAGCAGTAGGAGAAATTAAAATATTGTTAGGATGTTTGTAGCTTGGAAATGTTTGTCTTTCTTTAAAATATTATTGATTAAAATGTGATAAATTTTTTTAATAAATTGTAAGGGTTTAATTAGACAAGTCGGTAGCTGAATGGAAAACGCGTCGGATTCCCACCCGGGCGTCGTGCGTTCAATTCCTCTGCAGGCTAAGTCCTCCATCATTGCACAAGCAACATCTTCCGCTTTTTATGATGGCAGAAAGAGTTTTTCAAATATTGTCAGGTTATTCGTAATCCGGGAAAGTTTGTCTTATTTAAAAAAAAAAATTCTCGTACATTATTTTAACCATAGCAATTCCGTTAAACGTTGAGCTCTAGAATTTTGAGGTTAAAACAGTAAATTTGAACTTGATTCATCATTTTTGTAATAAGCCATTGAAGATTGAAATATACGCGCACTAATAAGAAAAAGAAAATTTCTAAATTTCTTGATTGCACATTGTTCAACCGTTCAATTAAAAAAAAGAGTATTAGATCTCGGGCGAAGCCGGGTGTTATCTACAAGTGACATTATGAAAACTTGTGTACGAAGAGGGATCTTCTGGCTTATACTCAAAGTGCAGAAGATGATAAGCAAGGTAACTTTTGCTCTAAGCACTACCTTGTGTATTCTGTTAACAATGTCGTCCAGAATCTTCCATGCTTAAACCACTCTTCGTTCTGAATATTCTCATTATTTTTACATCAGCTATCTACTAAACACTTTCTACTTATACTCAAAATACGTTGCCATCTAAAAGGAATAATATACCAGGAGGGAGCGCTAGTGTAGTCAGTATTGATGATTTTTGCTAGACTCGGGCGTGGCTAGGGCTAAGATATTTACACATCCATTCGTAGCACATGTCGATAAAATGTTTTTATTTTATATTCGTAAAAAGAATTTACTTTGTGGCTTGCCAAATTTAGAAATAAAACATATAAACTTTGTTTATAACCACTTTATTGATAAAAGATATATAAAAAAAAAGATAAATAAAAGATATATTACTTATATGAATAAAGTGGTTATAAACAAAGTTTATGTGTTTTATTTATGTTTTTATTTTATTTGTATAACCACTTTTTCACTGAACTATTATATCCAAAAATGTAGGACATAACCTAAAAAAGTTCTGTCCTGTTATGTCGCATAATAAAACGTGGTGGGCGGAGTTGCCGGAGACGCGTAAGATGGAGAACATGCTTGCATACCTAAAAGCGGTTATATATTGCGTGAGAACTTGTCTTATCTCTTTTCCTCTAGCGGTTTACGACGTAAAAACCCGGAAAAAGTGATTAATCGTAAATTTGTATAGGTATGGATGATGTTGACATAATTAAATGTACGGCAATCCGTATTTCCGGTTGAGGAATCATAATACATTTGTAGAGGAAAATGTCTCAGTTTGAAGTCTGAATAGTACATATCCCGAAAAGGTGAGCACCAGTGTCATGAAGCTTGCACAGCTTTTTATGACTGCAATTTCCAGGTCAGTGAAACTGATTTTATCTGCCAACGTCGTTTCCATCGTGAGCTATCGAGTTTTACAATATTATTTTTCTACAAAGAGGTATGATGTGAGGGTGAAGATAGTGAGGAAAGGAAGAAGATGTGAAAGAGGAAGGTTAGGAAGTACTTGGCTATTCAGATCTGGTCATCAAACCCGGTTAAAAGCATTTCAAGCAACGTTTCGATTGTAAATGGTGGTCTTTTACCAGGGCGATACTCAGGGTATCTACCACTTTGAAACGTGCCGCAAATAAACGTTTTATTATTTTATATGAATGAAATGTGTTATGAGATACGTTATTTTAATAAAATACATTTGCGCATGCCGAGTTTGAACCTGCGACTTTTACATTCGTAGTCGAGCGTTTTACCACTCGACCACGAAATCCGCCATTTATAAGACAATCTTACAAAATATTCGTGTTAGTTTCGGGTTTTTTTTTATTTAAAAAATATATATTAAGAGAGAGATAAGAAAATAGGTCGGTAGCTGAGTGGAAAAACGCGTCGGATTCCCACCCGAGCGTTGTGCGTTCAATTCCTCTGCTGGCTAAAGGCTGATTCACAACAACGTCCGGTTCCGCTCAGTGCTGATATTGTTCTGCAAGAGAGCTTATTGATATGGTATGAATATTAATCAAGGAGTATGTGCCCAGACAAAGTTGGGTGGCAGTATATCCTTCTGCCCACCCTTGTGATATTTAACTACTTATTTAGTTGAATAATTATTTTGAAGTGTAAAAATACTTACAACGCAGATTTTTTTTTTAAAACCATTTTTTTATCACTAAATAATATTTTTAATAATGAATAATTAATAAAAATATTATTTAGTGATCTGCGATGTTAGTATTTTTACAATTCAAAATAATCATTTAACTTACCAAGTAGTTAAATATCGCAAGGGTGGGCAGAAGGGATATACTGCCACACAACTTTGTCTTGGCACATACTCCTAGATTGATATTCATACCATATCAATAAGCTCTTTTGCGGAACAATATCGGCACTGAGCGGAACCGGACGTTGGTGTGAATCAGCCTTAAGTCTTCCACCATTACACAGGCAACATTTTCTGCTTCTTATGATAGCAATATAAGTTTTTCAAATACTGTCAGGTTATTCGTAACCCGGGAAAGTTTGTCTTTCCTTAAAAAAATATATCCTAATTTTAAAGCTACGTTTTGTTACCTCGCTTCATATGTAGCCATTAAGTTCAAGGAAGTAAAAACAACAACAAAAAATTGACTGTCACAATGCACTTCGCAGCAAGTTTATTATCTGGACGTGAAGTGAGTAAAACAATGTTTACAACGTCCATCAAGAAATAATCCAATATCAGTCGAAGATTTTTGCAATCTCCCGACTGCGGCAAGGTTTATGAAGACGCCATCAAAATGCAAAATATTGTCTGAAATACCCACAGTCACAAATAAAAAAGATAAAGATCCAGGTGCTATCCACTGCTTTTCAACCATCCTCTTCCCCATCTCTTTCCTCTCCCCACTACTTTCAGCCTCACAACGAACCCAGTCAGAGATGCCATTGTCCCACTGGCTAGAGACAGTTGGGAGCATTTAGAACTCTTGTCTGCCACGGATTTAAAATAAATAATAACAGTTTTTTTTCCGTTATAATGGCACCAGTAGGAGGAATTCAAATATTGTCAGGGTGTTTGTAGCTTGGGAATGTTTTGTCTTTCTTTAAAATATTATTTATTATAAGGGGATTTTTCTTGGGATGTATGCAAAATGAGTTGATGATGAATGTAAGTAAGTCCAAAGTCATGGTGTTTGAAAGATAGAGTAAGAGAATAGGGTGCAACATAGTTGTGAATGATGAACACTCGGAGCAAGTGGATGAGTTTGTGTATTTAGGAAGTATGTTCTAGAGAGACGGAAAGGCTGATAAGGATATTGAAATAAGGGCGAATGCAGGAAACTCCATTAATGGAGGACTGAACGCTGCTGGCGCAAATAAAAAATTGTCGAAAGAAGCGAAGCTAGCAGTCCACAATGGAGTGCTTATACCAACCGTGATGTATGGTAGTGAGGCATGGAACTGGCAGAGGAAGGATGAAAGTAGGCTGAATGCTGTGGAAATGAGACCCCTGAGACGTATGTGCGGTAAAACTAAACATGACCGTATTAAAAATGTGGATATCCGGAAAGAATGCAAATCTGATGTGAGCGTAATGAATAGGATCAAGAAAAGGATGCTTAGATGGTTTGGGCATGTAGAGCGAATGAACGAAGAAAGGACTATGAAAAGAATATATAATGCGTAATCGAATGGAAGAAGAAGTCGTGAACGCCCGAGAAAGACATGGCACGATCAAGTGAATCAAATTCTTGAATCGAGTCACTCGAAGAGTCATAATGCAGAAACAGAAGAGTATGTATGAGACGATGTATGAATGTGAATGAAGCAATAAGGGTGTGTCAAGATAGAGTTATGGCGGTCGGTCCTCTCTGCCTACCTCTGCGAGGAAACGACGTGATGCTTAGTTAGTTAGTTAGGATTTTTCTTTTTAATAAGATGTTGGGGTTGATCTCTCGTCCACCATTTTAACCATCTCTTTAGTGGATGCATGACTTTCGAATGAATTTCATCTTACAGCGTTAAATCTAGTCAAAATGAACGATTTTCCGATGCATGCCCTCCCAATATCCAGAGAGTATGGGAAGCAGTGGCGTAGCGATAAACTCCGTGCCCCACATTTTGTTTGGAATGCTACCAACAACACAAACACATCACGCGAGGAACATTTGTCTTAAGGAAACACTTAAATATAAAGAGCCCCCGCCCACCCGGAAGGGATTACGCGATCCGCCGATGGAGAGCGATCAAATGATGAGGTTCTTTGGAAATACTCTTACTGCCTAGCAATGGATTTACGCGTCACGGTCAGTTACCTGATTTGCGGCATTTAATTGCAATAAATAATGATTTAATAAAACAAATTCATAACTTAACCTAAACAAATAATCAAAATTCAAAACAAAGTGTTTTTTGTTTTAATATAATTTCAAACCAAAAAGTGATAACTTTTATGAAAAAAATAAATTGTTTTAAGGTTTGAATTTTTATTCGTTCTAAAGTATGACTATGATCTCAAATGCTTATAATTCATCGCCCAAAAAATAAACTCCTTTCTCAATCGACTATGTTATTGTTATTTAACGTTATGCGGTAAAAAAAATAATGTTTGCGTCAGTTTTTATGACTTGAATTACTTACATTCCTGGAAACTTACTGCATTTGGGGAAAATATTTGATATTATTGTAACAGATTCGTGAAAATTAAATCAAAGTGAACTCGGGTAATTTCTTCGCTTTCAGAGCGTTATGTCGCCTTAATCATCTCAAATGGGAAAGTTGAGATTCGGCCCATTCTAAAGTTTCTCTCAAAGATCTTAGATCTGGAGTTTTATTCGTTGTATTCACAGTAATTACTTGATTACTAATTCAATTAAAACAACAAAGATAAGAAGAACACAAACCTTCAGGACTTTACCCAGAAAACCGTTTCAAAACAACAAAATCTTTTGGGTGAAAATGTTAGATACCAAAGCACAAAGCTTATGGTTACCCTTTAAAAACGGTTAATTGAAAAAGTAATCAAAGTTCTTTTCTTACCTCTCTTTTATTCTGATATGATTAACCCTTGTGTGACTGAAGAAAATTACACCTTATAAAAAATGATATGAAGGTTTCTTTTACAGTATATCATTTGCTGAAGTTAGCTGGACCACTTTTATGACGTAATATATTTCGAATCAGTTCAATACTTGGGGAAGTGGATAAAAATTTTACCCGGTACTATCTTTTCTTGGGGTTTTTAATTAAATATGTAAAAATATTAAAGTGTTCAATGTCAGCATCTGTTTCACCGTTAGCCAATTTAGTTCGTCTGACATTTTTACTACTTTTGAATATCTAGTTCGCCTAAGTATAATTCTCATTGCTCTTTTTTGGAGAATTTGAAACTTGTTCCATTATATGTCGTTACACTAGAAAAGAATCGTTGAACAATAGTACAAATGTGGAGCAATAATAAAGGGTTAATGAAGTAATATTAATCAAATCTTAGACGTAAGTCACTAGTTATTATTTATACTCAGTAGTTAGTTACTAGCTATAAGTCCTAGTTGTAAGTCACTAGTTGAAAATATTAGTTTTAAGCTATTAGTAATAAATCTAAACTGTAGGTTATTAGTTAAAAGCTTAAATGAGAAGTTATAGGATATATAAATTAATTTGTAAAGTACCCTTGAATTGATTTTCCCATGAAACCGGCGCTATAAAAGTTATCCATTATCATTATTTATTAAATAGGTGATTAAAAATAGTATTTATGATACAGGTGAAGTACCTTGTATTGAACAGTATGTCATATTTATTATTAAAAATCAGATAAAATAATTAATAAGTTTGGACAAGGCTTAGTAAAATAATATAATTTAATGCTTAAAAAGCATTAAATTATAACCTCGAAAAAATCATATAAAACACATGAGGGTACCCGGGTACTATTTCAGTCATCAGAAGTTGGTAATTGTACTTATTCGTTTTCCGCTAACATACCACCCTCCACATATTCAACGGTTATGTTCAATTGTTCATTTTCGCTATTGTAGAGAAGTCACGAAGTTTCAGCCGGTTAGACTCACTGGAACATTTAAAAAAATCTATGTTGAAAACCGAAGAGGTTACCCGGGTACCTATTCAGTCACATAAAGGTTAAAAATATGTTTTTTTTTGTATTTATTGAAGGTTCTTTTCGCCGACCGTTTGTGAATGTGAGCCCGGGTTGCAGAAATGAAAAGCGATGGGCGATAGCTGAATCATAGTTTTCGGTTATTGCGTTTTTACCCCCATTTAGGTTTATATCTCTCTGATATACGACCGGATCGTGACGTGACCCATCGTACCCTGACATAGATGGGAAAAAGTAAGTTCCAGAAAATAGGATGCTGTTTCCCAAAATATAAGCAATAAAGTGGGGTTACCCGAACCATAGTATATTTGAGAGGGTTGTATGAAACATAATGATGTTTATTGCTCTGTTTTTAATTTGATTCAAGTACAAATAAATTGAATATTTATTACGGTTAGTTGTAGACGTTGGAAAAAATGACAAGGTTTTTCGATAGAATCGTAACCCGTTAGTTACTAAATAAAATTTGGAGCAATTGTTTGGTATCTACATGGTTTTTTTAACTTAACTAACCATCACGCGGTTCGCTGCAAAGGTAGGCAGAGATAACGGACCGCCATATAACTCTGTCTTGGCACACACTCCTTGCTTCATTTACATTCATAAATCGTCTCATTCATTTTCTTCTGTTATTTTGACTCTTCACATGACCCGACTTCAGTATTTGATTCACTTGATCGTGCCATGTCTTCCTTGAGCGTCCACGACTTCTTTTTCCATTCACTTTCGCATCATATATTATTTTCACACGCCTTTCTTTGTTAATTCGCTCTACATGTCCAAACCATTTAGGCGTTCCTTTATTAACCCTTTTCATTACGCTTACGTCAGCCTTGCATTCTTTCCGGATATCCACAGTTTTAAAACGGTCATACATGGTTTTACCGCCCATACGCCTCAGATATCTCATTTCTACATCATTCAGCTTACTTTCATCTTTCCGATGACAGTTCCACTGTCATGTATTAGGGTTGGTTTAAGAACTCCACTGTAGACTGCTAGCTTCGCTTCTTCAGACATTATTTTATTTGCGTCAGCAGCGTTCAGTTTTTCAACTTACATAACAAATATATTTTCAACGCATGTATTGTCATTCAGTCATGTTGGTTAAAAACTGAGCTGCCACAAACTTAAGATTTATTGCTGTAATGAAACCATTTCGATGATAATGAAATGGTGATATTTGCTATGATGTTTTGCACACAGAAAGCATAAATGTGAAAGATTTAAAAGTGCAGGTGCAGGAATCTTAGAAAATGTGCAGGAAAAAAATGCATTAGTAAGTAACTTTAAAAAAGACGTTTAATCGTCTCACTTACCAAGTAAGGTAAAAACACCAGAATTTTACCAACAAAATAAAACTATGCAAACTCACACCAATAAAAATTATCACTTCACTACGATTTAAAAAAGTAAGAACTCTCCATTTTACAAGGAAGAAAAAAAATAATCCTACCAGAGGTAAATGAAACTCGAAGAGATCGCTCGCCTTCAAGGTTTAATATGATCGCTAAATCGATTGAAAAACAAATACGATCGAAATGATCTGTCGATGGATAGATGACACTACAAGAGGTGACACTTTTTAAACGTTCAACATGATAACCGAACCAATCAAAGAACAAATAAAAATATATCTATCAGGTATTTGAAGCTTAACGTCTAGTGTGCCGGAGGTGCCTATAGTCACCGAGCATTCATCATTATATTTTAAAGAGTTTTTATGCTTTTAAACCGCATGGTCAAATGAACCGTAATATCTTTCCAATAAATAAATCTATCCATAGAGATAGTTTGCATTTCGTCAAGTTTGCTACAAAGCGAGTAATAAGTATTTAATGTTTGCTTACGCCGGTGCGGCAGATTTTTTTTTTCTAAGTGGCATTTCTGTTTGTAATTACAAGAAAACCTATTGCAATTCACTTTTTACTTGAAAGGAAATGTATTCAGCCATACGAAAATATAATAAAAATACGAAAAAATCTTCACACTTCTTAATAGAACTTTAGGGAGAAAAACACGAATTCTTCGAATAAAAGAAGCTATTTCAGAAAAACAACTTTGACTATTAACATACTATTTAAAAAAATACGTTAACACATTATCTGAGAAGATACCACAGTTAATGAAATCATCAATTTGTAAAACACAAGTGAGTTATTACGAAATTTCAATCAGCAAGTTACAACGAAAATTGTTCCTTGCGGGAATCCGGCATTCCAGTGGTTAAATATGTTAGTCGTCTTCAATGCTCAACATCATCGCTGAACCAATTGAATTTTCTAATTAAATCGAAGATTCCTTTCAACGTTCGACTCCATTGATATCGCAGAATCTCCGAAAAACCAATACAAAAAAACCAACAGGACTTAATTAAACTGTAAGAGATGACTCACCTTCAACATTCAGCATGATGGCCATATTGATCTTGGGCTCCGTGTTGACCTGGCACTCATAGATCCCAGCATCCCTGGACTGAACATACTCTATCCTAAGATTCCAGTCGTCTGACGACTCGGGATGAATGACTCCGAATCTTCCATCTCCAGTGTAGGTGAAGATATGGGATGTGAGGATGTGGAGGTCGCGTTTGCGCATCCATGACACCTGGAAATAAGAGGAAAATATTTATTTATTAATTTTATTATATCCGTTTTTATAGGCTTTCTCATTACTGTGCAATGGATTAAAATAAATAACACGGAGAAAATGATTAGCACATAAAACATAAATAAGTTAATAGAGATATCACAATGGAATGGAACACGTTTTTTTTTGGAAAAGGTATTCTATTACAGTCTTCTTGTAACTACCATAGATTCAGAGCAGTTAAGTATGTCTACTATTTCGGCGAAGGAATTGCCCACTGAATGCAATCTAGGCGCAAGCGAGTATCTAAATGACTCAGTCGTGATATTATTGTCACACCTAAAAATAATTTCGTATCGAGTAGTTATGTTAGGTACATTGAAGGTAATTAAGCTAAGTAAATCAGAGCCGTCTATAATACCATTTTTATTTGAAAAATAAAATTCAAATCTTAAATAAGTCTACTTTCTGAGAGTTTTAATATTTTTATTTCTTTCATTAAGTCATTGTAATTTATGGTTTCAATAGGTAGACCGAGTTTGTGATCAATGTATCTTGGAAATTTATGTTGAAATTTTTCAATGAAATCACAGTGGATTTCAAAGTGAGGGAGAATTAATGTCTTGCGTGATATCTTTTTCCAATGTGACATACATTTTTTTCTCCATGTTTTACTTAGATAAATTAAAACATGTAGATACGTTACTGAGACACCGCGCGTGAATGTACGAAAGCGAGTCCGAGAGATATACGTGTGATTTACTGCGTTTAGTATCACACAAACATTTGTTCGACAGACAAGCTGTCACGGAAAACCGGGAGCTCTTCAACCGAAATAATGTGAGATAGTGAATGCAGATAAACATAGGTGTGTGGAAGACAACCGTTTTCATACGTCGTACTTTACTTGGTTAGTCGCTCAGTAAGTTCGTCGGAGAAGAGAGATTATAACAGTAAACCGGGACGTTCATATGGCTATCTCATCCGTACACATACATTCTGTGTAGTATTGTTATCCTTTTCATAAGCGTTATAGCTTTAAAACTTAAATCAAGAGCATGCCACATTTATCATTCGATTTGCAGGAATATGACATGTCTTGTATTTTATGTCTATGGTGTTATACGCTTATACTGCGAAATCAGATTGGAATGGGAGTCATTATTTCCAAAAACGTAAATCACCATACCGAAATACTCATATTTAAAACTTGATATATTATTGCACATGGTAAATATAAGGTTATTTGCTGCATTATGTGTTTACCTATTGTCATAACTTTTAATAGGGTATTCATTTTTTATAAGATCTACTCCTAAGAATTTAAAAAAAAAATAATACTAATGACGTTATTAGGTCATTTATTACTATTACATGTTTTTATCATAGGCACGAACTTATGAAGAGTAAAATAAATTAAAAACATCCATTGTAAAGATGAATAAAAATTGTGGCAATGTTTTTAATTAAAAGCATGAAAAATTAACCCTTGTTCTACGTCATTCGTTTCTAATTAACTATGTAACTATTAAATATAATGTCATTTCTCTGCAGGGAGGATCAGACATCAAACAAATGACATGGTTTTATCACACCCTTTGCTTCATTTAAATTTATACCTCGCCTCATAAATTATACTCTTTTGTTAAGACATTTAGCATGACTAGACTGAAGTATTTATAAAGAGTTTTTTTTTTATTTGAAATCTGAGGTTGCGTACTAAGAACAATAAAGTAGGTATATGTTGGCAAAAAACTATTTGTCTAATAGGTTGGTTTTCATGGTAACGAAGTCTCCATTACACATAAAAGCCTCCAGTGGTAGGTCTTGTTTCGGAAGATAACTAACACGAACATCACTTCAATGGAAAACACTCGCTTCGGTAGATAATGAACGAGTGCCATAATATGTCATCCTTCATCTGATAATGTATTTCGTAGTTGAACGTAGACGTGGGTAGGGACATTGTACGAGATAAAAACATAGCCGTAGAGGATTAAAACGAAAAGGTTAGGATTAAAGTAAGATGGCTTTGTTATAGATTATACGTAGGCTTCTAAATACGGGTTAATGTTGTCCATTTGAGGTCGTCTGCTGGGTGTAAATTACCTAGTAAATGTATTAATATAATAAACTACATTTTGAAAATTGAAGTGAACATAAAAGAAATGTCAGGTCTGGAATATTACCTTTATGAAAAAATGCTTTATTTTGTCATGATAAAATGTGTTACAAATATTGATGTTTCACCGACATCAACAGCTAATATTCAACCCGTAAAATGAAGGTATTCTCAAATATTAAAATAATAAATGTGTGCAAAAAGAAGCGAGGGATGAGTCAGTAAAATCGAGTTTTGAGTTAAGTATGCAGAGTTGTTCCTTAGATACATATCTACCGAGGAAAAATTAAATGACTCAGAAAACTCCATTATTCATATTAACAAAACTTAATATTAAAGAAAGCTTCAGGATATAAAGCAGTAAAGCCATTGATTAAGATCAACTGAGAGCGTCCATAAAAAAATAAAATTCCAAAAATATATTTAATTCTCTTTTTTATATTTTTTGGGTGACACATCGAATCCCCAAACTCATGGTAATTATATTACATAAAACGATTTAGGCAAGTAATCCACAAAACCTTCAAAAATTTACAACAATTAAATAACTAATTGACTAACTAACCATCACGCCGTTTCTCCGCAGGGTTAGGCAGAGAGGATGGACCGCCATTCAACTCAGTCTTGGTACACACTCCTTGTTTTGTTCACATTCATACATCGTCTCATCCAAACTCTTTTGTTATTCTGACTCTTCACGTGGCCCGATTCAAGTATTTGATTCACTTGATCGTGCCACGTTTTCCTCGGGCGTCCCCGACTTGTTCTTCCATTCACTTTCGCATCATACATTTTTTTCACACTTCCTTCTTCGTTCATTCGTCTTACATGCCCAAACCATCGAAGCGTCCCTTTCTTAATCCTATTCACTACGCTTACATTAGCCTTGTATTCTTTCCGGATATCCACATTTTTAATACGATCATACATGGTTTTACGCACATACATCTCAGGGATCTCATTTCCACAGCATTTGGTCTAATTTTATCCTTCCTTTGCCAATTCCATGCCTCACTGCCATACATCAGGGTTGGTATGAGAACTCCATTGTAGACTGCTAGCTTCGCTTCTTTGGAAAATTTCTTGTTAGCGCCAACAGCGTTCAGTCCTCCGTTAATGGAGTTTCCTGCATTAACCCTTCTTTCAATATCCTTATCGGCCTTTTCATCTCTCTAGAACATACTCCCTAAATACACAAACTCATCCACTTGCTCCAAGTATTCATCATTCACAACTATATCGCACGCTGTTCTCGTACTCTCTCTTTCAAACACTATGACTACAAAAACTAAAGTAAGTAAATAAGGACCCATCCTTTACAATTTTGCGAGATCCGATATGAAGCTCGTTTTCTAACTAACACGTTTAAATTTGTATCCATCGATCTACGAATTCTGTTGGGCGGTTTAAATTCCTGGATAGAGCAAACAAGAGCGCGCTTCGGCAAGGTAAATTTTTCGACCCTAATTTCCGGTCACGTCATGTCTTTCCCTGCCGACCGAAACCTTTTCGGGATGTGGTTTATGTTGCTTTCACCGTCATTTGTTTTAGTTGGGATGCATTAATTTATCTACATCAACCTTTGTGCTCCGGGAGATTTTTAGAATTGTGATGGCCGGTTTACGCCGTTCATTTTCTGGCGTTGAGACAAATACATTTTATGGGATAATCTAATCAAATCGGGGTTTAGTCTGTCCTCAACGTCAGATCCGAAAGGTTGCATATCAGTTTGAATCGTATCTAAAACGACATCGTTTAAATCTGTTTCTGTTTTTCTAATTTACCCATAAAGAAAGCCACAGAAACTGAGCTTTTAGAAGAACAAAATATTTTCAAAGGATAAAAACTTTTTCTTAGTGAACTAAGTATATTTAAAAAAAATATAAAGTGAATACCGCACAAGAGTCCCAACTACTTCCAACCGTCTAAAGCCAGTGAGACTATGGCATCCCCAATTGGGGTATGTTGTGGGAGGGGAAGGAGATGGCGAAGAGGAAGGTTCGGAAGTATCTGGTCACCAAACGCGGCTAAAGCCATTTCAAGCAATGTTTCGATTCTAAATGGTGGTCTTCCACCAGTGAGATACTTAGCGAGTATCTACCACTCTGGAACGTGTCGCAAATTTACTTTTTATTTTTATTATTATTTGATATGAATTAAATGTTTTATGTCACATTTTAATTAAATAAAAGTTATTGGTTCACGCCGGGCTTGAACCCGCGACCTTTGGATTCGTAGTCGAGCGTCTTACCACTCGACTATGGAGGCCAGCACTACTATATTAATAGAAATATATTATACAACAGAATTAATAAAAAAAAACATTGGCAACGTAGACTCAATGCACTTGTATATATTGGGAAAAAAGTGATCTTTAATTACAATTCAGACACATTAAAGTCACTACTTCTCCACTATAAAAACGCATGATTCAATCCATTCAATTTTATAATTAAATAGTGTACAAAGTATGAATTTATGAAAAAAAGAGATAAAAAAGAAGTAATAAAAAACAAGTAGACATAACTAATTAATTAACTAACCATCACCCTGTTTCTCCGCAGAGGTAGACAGAAAGGATGGACTGTTATACAACTCTGTCTTGGCACACAATCCTTGCTTCATTCACATTCATCCATCGTCTCATACATACTCTTTTGTTATTCTGACTCTTATCATGGCCCGATTCAAGTATTTGATTCACTTGATCGTACCATGTCTTCCTCGGGGATCCTCGATTTCTTCTTCCATTCGCTTTCACGTCATATATTCTTTTCACACTCCCTTTAGGTAAACATAATTCAATAATTTGTTTAAAAATACACAAATATAATTCAACAGCGCAACTTTTTTCTCGTAAAAACCATTTACTTTCTGGCTTGCCATATTTATAAATAAAACAAATAAACATTTGTTTAAAACCACTTTTATTTTTCAATATTATGTCGACCGGTTTCGGAAGCACCCTTCCATCTTCAGGACAATATTAAAAGTTATTGTTGTCCTGAAGATTGAAGGGTGATTCCGAAACCAGTAGACATAATATCAACAAATACAAGTGGTTTTAAACAAAGTTTATCTGTTGTATTTACAAAAGCTTTCTGTTTAACTACAGCTTCATTGATGCAAAATATGTCAATATCAGAAGTTATTCGATTCAACAACAAAAGTTCCCTCCCTGCTGACACGATGACCATTGGCAAGTTAGTCCTGCAGGCCGAGAGATAAAACAAGTTTATGCTGTCGATGACGGAGATACCCATCAGGGACATAGAAGTTAATGTTCTTCACGATAGCCAAGTTTTCGAAATATCCACGAATCATTCTGAAGAATTGTGTAACAATGCACACACCCCTTCTGGCCCGTAGATGGTTCATTCTGAGCATAGCTAAGAGAAAATCAGTAGAATAGAGCCACGAATACCTTACCCTCTCAGGTAGAGAAATCTAAGAAAGATTATGTAGAAAAACATTTTATCCAATTTTTTTTTTTTTTTACATGAATACCGCACAAGAGTCTCAACTGCTCCCAACCGTCTAGAGCCAGTGAGACTATGGCATCCCCAAATTGGGTATGTTGTGAGGCTGAAGGTAGGGGGAAGGGGAAGGAGATCGGGAAGAGGAAGGTTGGGAAGTACCTGGCTATTCAGATCTGGTCACCAAACACGGCTTAAGCCATTTCAAGCAACGTTTCGATTCTGAATGGTGGTCTTTCACCGGGGCGATACTTAGAGTATCTACCACTCTGGAACGTGCCGCAAATATACTTGTTATTATTTTTATATGAATTAAATGTGTTATGACACATATTAATTAAATAAAAGATATTGGCGCACGCCGGGTTTGAACCCGCGACCTTTGGATTCGTAGTCGAGCGTCTTACCACTCGACCATGGAGGCCGTCAAATTATAGGCACATTCGATTTATATACTCGTATATATATATTTTGATATATTTAAAAAGAATTTTGCATTTAATGTTTATGTTATAACACAGTAAAACAATATTTTACCGGTTATACATCAAGGTTGAAAAAAACTGAAAAAGAATTTCTATAATATATATGAATATGTGATATTTCAGATTAATTTGTTTCACGTTCCAGAGTGGTAAATAGTCGTATCGCCATGTTGAAAGACCACCACTCAGAATCGAAACTTTAAATGGCTTTACCCGTATTTGGTGACCAGATCTGAATACAAAATACACGCTTTTGGTAATATTCAGCCACGAAGTGCCGGTTAGTAGCTGAATGGACAAACGTGTCGGATTCCCATCCTGGCGTCGTGGGTTCAATTCCAATGCTAGCTAAGTCCTCCATCATTGGAAAAGCAACATATTTCGCTTATTATGATGGCAATAGGAGTATTTCGAATATCGTCAGGTTATTGGTATTTGGAATGTTTGTATTTCCAATAACTTTATTCCACTATTATTTTACTAACACCGTACTGGTTTTACCTTATAATGGGCATCTTCAGACTAGTATAATATTGAGTAAATCTATGGTATATATGATATAAATATCCGGAATGGAATCTATTTCATATTGAACTTCTGTTAGGATTTTGTTTTATTGCTGACAGGAACGATTTTACAATTCTATTAAAATACAACTCAAAATTAGAAATACGAAAGGAAGAGAAGAAGAGAGGTGTGAGTCAATAAAATCGAGTTTTGAGTTACGTATGCAGAGTTGTTTCTTAACTACATATCTAGCAAGGAAAATTAGTTGACTAAGAAAATAAAATGATGTGCTATTATTTTTTGAAAAAGGACATGTGATAAATGACATAATTACATGCAAAAAATCCTCGATTTTGTTTTGGCTTTCCTGAACATCTACGTTTATTGACTCATCCCTCTCTTCATTGTGATAAAAAAATGCAACGTGGTACGCTATCACAAGATATATTAGTTGAAGCGAAGGTGGTCTGAGACAGATTCTGTGCTTGTCACATCTTATTACAATGTATTAATGTTTTTCTTCTCCATGAAACCATGGAAACTGAATAAATTGTATCTATATAAAAAATTTTATTAAAAGAGTCTTGTTAAACTTTTGGCAAAAGCATGTTGGTAAGTGCTTCATTCGTACTCAAACACGACATCATTTTACACGCTAATTATTATTTCATCTACTTAGCGCCATGTATTTTCAGATAGATATTACTGATCGGGATTGTTCCCAGGTTCCTTAGTATGCAAGGAGACGAATCATGAGCTAATTGATTATCTATCCCAGCGATTATGGAGCTATCTCTAATAATTCAGGGTGAATGGCTCTCCTAGCCACGCTTAAGTCGTGCGTTAGATTAATTAGACTCTGAGGAAAACTTGCCGAAGTGCAAACTATTAGAATGATGCACCGACTGCATCCTAATTCCTGTGGCCTCTATGCAGATGAATCTATTGTTTCTGAAGCCGCAGAGTTATTGAGCGAAACTTCCCCAGACAGCGATAATAATTGAGTTTGACCGTGCCATAATTATTTGCTATTTCTAGGAGATTTCCGCTCGACCAAATAGCTACAAATAATTTCCTTTGTGAATACGTACGAGTGTGAACATTTAAAATTTGGAACTCAAGTTAATACCTTTTTTATTTTACAAATCAAGTTCGTAAATATTTCGTGATTTTTAACTATTAGTGACTAGTTAAACAACACTGTTTCCTTGTGAGTACGTACGAGTTTAACTTAAAAAAATGAATAATATTATATGTTAATACGTAAAAAATAGTATTTTCAAATCCAGAAAAGCGATTCCGTAATTTCTTATAGTATACATATTTTACAAGACAATAATTTTTATTCTAAATTTGAAATATGTTTTTTTTTTCTTAGTTTTCATTTTGAAAGTAGAGTATAATCCCGTAATTTTCCAATTTTTGTTCAAATTGCTCTTTTTCCGTCAGCATTGTCATGTGTGTTTGATTGTGTATAATAAAATACTCTCTACATAAAATAATTACGTTTTTTTTATCGCAAGCAAATAACAAACATTTAGAATATAAATATTCGTAAGCAATCGACGAAATTAATTTGAAAAAAAAAAGTCATTTACCTCTGATAACATTTTAAATTCGGTCGCCGCAATTGGAATGTAACGATTTTCAAAGGCTCTTTAAAAAATAATCATTTTAAGAAGTGTTAAATTTTTCAACTGGGTACATAGCATCTAATTTATCCTAACATTTAATATTTCAATTTTATGGTAAATACTCTAAGTATCACGACGGTAAGAGTTTAGAATTCAGAATAGAAACATTGCGTTACTTGAAATGGCAATAGCAGAGTTTTGCGATAATTTTTGAATAGTCGAATTTAGTTGAATTTTAGAATATAGAATAGTAGGTATTTTTCAACCTTATTTTTACCCTTTTCTTTTCCCTCCCCGCTCCTTCCAGCTTCATGACATACCCCAATTTAGGATGCCGTAGTTCTACTGGCTCCTAATGGTTGAAACTCTTGCGCGGTATTCTCAAGACGCTATTCACATCTCAGAGTGGTAGATACTCATAGCATCGCCCTGGTGAAAGACAACCATTCAGAATCGAAACGTTGCTTGAAATGGCTTTTGCCGTGTTTGGTATGAATGATATGAGATATGAATGGCCAGGTACTTCCCAACCCTCCTCTTCCCCATCACCTTTCCCTTCTCACTACCTTCAACCTCACAACAGGTTTGTAGGTATTGGGTTCAGGCTCCAGACGGATGGGTAAATGTTAACGTAAAAAAGAACATCACCTCCTTGGCTGGTCAAGTGGAGCCTTAGAGTACATAGAGTGGTATCTATCCAAGGCAGTGTAGTCAGTTTTGATGATTTTTACCTGACTCAGCAGACCTGGGCGTGGCTAAGACTAAGGCTAGGGTATTTATACATCCATTCATATCACATAACGACAAAATGTTTTTGTTTATTCGTATAACCACTTTTTCACAGTATTGTTATCAACAAAAATATAGCATCTAACCTCAAAAACCGTTAAGTTGTGTCAAGTTTAGTGGCATTATAAAAAAAGTTGGAGTCCGGCGGTGACTCAGGGGACCAAGATCATCGTTACAGTATATAGAAGCGGTGTATTATATTTGTTGTCTCTTTCTCTCTCATGGTGTACGACGTATTGAAATCAACAGTATTGATATTAACAAAAATATAGCATCTAACCTAAAAAATCGTTTAGTTATGTCAAGTTTAGTGGCATAAAAAAAAAAATGTGGGCGGAGCCCCGCGGTGACCCAGGAGACCAAGATCATCGTTACAGTACGTAGAAGCGGAGTATTATGTTTGTTGTCTCTTTTTCTCTCATGGTGTACGACGTGAAAACCCGGAGAAAATGATTTATCACAAGTTAGTATAGGTTGGGTAAAAATAATTAGCTCTCCCTCCATATATTGTTACTTCAAGAGTGGAACAACAAAATAATAAGATGTAACAAACACTTAGCGGGTGAATATTGCAAGGTTCTGTCCGAGTAACCACCGACCCTTACTCAGGCTCCATCATTTGACTAAACGTGCTCGAGTGTCCCCCGTTGCTTTAATTGTTGATGAGTTCGGCGAACCGTAACGCAAATGGATACCGAACTCAGCGACCAGAGTCGCGGACACGCCGGAAGATCTACGGATACCGCATCGTGCATACTGCAGAGCGAATCACGGACGTGTAGCTACCCGCAAAGTGCTCCGCTGTGTTTACACGTGTAGCGGGTACATCTCGCCCGGCTGGCGGGGGAGGATTTGCGGTCGGGAACCGTCATAAGCTGACACCGTGAGAGAAATGCCAGGGGAGGAGGAAATAAGTTGCCGGAAGGTCGGAGACATGTGATGTGTACACGAGGTCAGCTAATATACGGTATGTACAACAATAGAACGGCCACTGGGATTGCTGAGTATTTCAAATGTATTTATTTATAAATGAACGGACTAAAGTCCAATTACAAAAAAAACATACAAAGCACGAAATGGGAAAAAAGAACAACAGAGAAAGAACAGCACAGACATAATATTCAATGAAACGATGACAAAAATAGGAAAAAATAGACAAAAGATAAACCATTCAAGCCATGGTGTAGTCAAAGTTTTGGTAGAGTCGTAAAGAATTACAAAAATCATTTAGGCCCAGTTGTTTCACAAAAATTGAAGGATCCTTCAAAATATTTGATTGTGTCGAACTTCTTTTCAGTGAATGAGATGTGACGTGAATTGGGTTGTTTCATAAAGAAAATGATGTTCGTTACATTTGAAAATTCAATTGAATATGACCAGTATAGACGGACATTTATTCCAGAGAATTTGAATAAAATTGATTTTTTGGCTGGCTACACTGACTAGTTGTCTATGGAATACTGAATATGTCAGATATTGACCGCTATTTCTGGTTTGACAGTGAGTTTTATTTTTGTGCGTATTCACTTAATAACATGGCTACACTGACTAGTTGTCTATGGAATACTGAATATGTCAGATATTGACCGCTATTTCTGGTTTGACAGTGAGTTTTATTTTTGTGCGTATTCACTTAATAACATGTTTATATACACATGGTAACAACCAATCGCATTAATGTTTAATTATTATGTGTTTTAGATAACCCTGTATTCAGGAAATAACCTTAAAACTGACGCGAGCCCCACGGAATTAATTCAATGGCTTGGAAATCTATAACAAATACAAACTATATACTTCGTGCGAGAGAGGTTTGTTGCATATAAATACTTAAAATTTGTTATTTAGCTTGCATTATCTGTTTAATTTGTATGCTTACAAACGTGAAACCAACAAATATCCCTAACATAATTGTAAATGATTACCCTGAACACAGTATTATTTTAGTCAAGTTTGTGTCAAGTGTCTTTGTTGTTTGACTGCCCCGATTATTTGTTAAGTGAATTAATATACGTATAATTGATTATTTTGAATGGATATATGATATTATTACTTCTTCTAGAATGGTCGCAAGGAAGTCCACGAGGGGAGGGCCTACTGGAGGAAGGAATGAAACAGATTTAATGCAATTGGCAATACTGTGTTTTAGAAATCAGTGAAAGAAGAATCCCACAGTTGATCTGCTGTAACAATAGTTATAACTTATAAGCTTTTAACCATCAACTGTGAACCATTTTAGTGCATTTCCTTGTTAGAATTTATAATAACGTCAGTACAATTATCACAAAAAATGTTGTTATTGTATTAATTTTCAAGTTATCTCCATGCAAAGGATGTCAAGTGGACTTTAGTAAAGCCAGTTGTTTTACCAATCATCAAATGTAACATTTTTATAAATTTCCCAATTAAACATGCACGTGAAATGAATTGACGGTTTTTCTCCATAAGGAAAGTTTTATATACTAGTTAATCTAGTATTTTATTTGTATACATCAATATTGTAAATAACTATTGTCATATGGCAGATTGTCCAACATCTACCCAGTCCTGCTGAAATATATACTTAAATAAAATAAAGTTTATAATCTAACAATATCTGTCTATATGTGTTATAGCTATATAGAAAAATCACCACCTCAAATTGATTGGATGTGATTTGCAGCCATGTTTTACTTCTAATTTAAATAAAGACAATATTGAAAACAAAAAGCTTTTCATTATAAATACATTTTACCTGTACCTCTCTTTAGCTCGTAAAATGGTAGTTTTTTTAAAGGAATGTGTTTTTATCATAATAGCAGTTGCAGGTGACTAGGTTTGTATGTATACGGTAAGTCAGTTGGAGAGCACCAGTTGCCAGACTATGGAGGGTTCAACCAATCTAGCTGACGCATCTGTGTTGGTCAATTACATCTGGGTAAGATTGTCCCTCGTGCAGAGATCAGCTAAGGATGATGGTGCGAGCCAGCTATAGCCAAAGTTGTAAAGATCATAATATATGTTGCTTATAATACAGGTGTCTGATAATTTGTTTTCAAATCATTCATAAATAAAGTTTCCCATAGCTAATATATGACAGAAAACTGTATATTTAATTATCTTTACAACATGAGAAGTTTTGGTGAACAATATTATGTAATTTCATGAACAAAAATCATGTGTATATTGCACATAAAATATATCAAACTTTCTTGACAATATCATAATCCAGTTGACAAAAAGAACATACTTGGATGTCGATGTTTCTATACGATTTTAAATGACAGAAACCAACTATTTTTAACAATTGTATATTC
Source organism: Drusus annulatus (assembly GCA_022651775.1). NCBI lineage: Eukaryota > Metazoa > Arthropoda > Insecta > Trichoptera > Limnephilidae > Drusus > Drusus annulatus. The sequence continues at coordinate 2,463 of JAGWCC010000347.1, read as the reverse complement.
TAAAAAGGGTTTCAAAACATTTTCTCATAAAACCGTTAACTTCGGAAGCTTAAATCGTTGGGTTTTAATAGTTTTAATTGAGTAAAATGTCAAAATTGTAATAAAAATAACATTAGCCCTCAAATTTGAAGATGTCCGCCATTTTTTTTTTGACATTTCCATTTCAAATATTTGACGATCCGTCAGCGCCGTTAACCGATCGATTTCGGGTGGTCAGGAAATCTGAAGCTTTCGTCAAATTCCCGCGTTGATGCGTGTTGAAACAACCGAATTTTCGAAAAATCACGCTGATTGGCAATTTGACAAGAATGTTACATTTGAATTTTTCCAAAACAACTGGGCCATAGACTGCCACCAAAAATTGACAAATAAGACCATGATTTTACTGTCTCGACCTTGGAGTAACAATGTATGAAAAGAGAACTAATTCTTTTTAACCAACCAATACAAACTTGCGAAAGAAAGAGACGACAAAAATAACACACCGCTTTTATGTACTGTAAGGATGATCTTGATCTCCCGTGTCTCCGGGGACTCCGCCCACATGTTTTCACATGTGACTAAACTTGACACAACTAAACGGTTTTTAGGTTATATGCTTTATTTTTGTTGATAAAAATACTGTGAAAAAGTGGTTATACGAATAAACGAAATTATTATGTAGCAATGGATGTATAAATACCCTAGCCCTAGTCCTAACCACGCCCAAGTCTGCCGAGTCTTTCAAAAATCATCAAAAACTGACTACACTGCCTTAGATAGGTACCACTCTATGTACTCTAAGGTCTCGACCATGAAGCCCGTCATGACGATCACAATATCTATAATTAGCACCATCTTGATTTTTTAACATTAAATCATGAATGCTATGCTCAACAGCTGATCAAGATTCGTTCAAATACTGAAACGGACTGAGAACAGATACCTAACAGTGCTCTCACTGAGTTACCTGGAGCGACAAAAAGCTGAAAAAGTCTCAAACTTGTGTCGCTCGAGTCAAGCCTTCTTCCAAATGGTAAATATATTTACAATGACTGAAGCGCCACAAAAGTCTTCAGAATCAAACGAGAGTCAGAGCATTCGACGCAGAAAAAAAAACTGACATAAAACTGCATATTAAGCTCATTTTTGATCAAAGTGTCGCCTAACACGTCAATTGCTAACTAAAATTCGTACATATTAATACCGTATAAATGACGGATCAATTCAAACTGCCGAACAATGACGGGTTTCCCTGTGCCCTGTGGAACGACTCAAAACCACATGGCTGTGTCTGTTTTAGATCGATTCAAAGCTTAGAGTATATAGAGTGGTATCTATCCAAGGCAGTGTAGTCAGTTTTTGATGATTTGTACCGGCCTCGGCAGACCTGGGCTTGGCTATGACAAAGGCTAGGGTATTTATACATCCATTCATATCACATATCGACATAATGTTTTTGTTTATTCGTATAACCACTTTTTCACAGTATTGTTATCAACAAAAATATAGCATCTAATCTAAAAAACAGCTTAGTTGTGTCAAGTTTAGTGGCGTAATAAAAAATGTGGGCGGAGTCCCACGGTGACCCAGGAGCCCAAGATCATTGCCACAGTACATAGAAGTGGTGTATTATATTTGTTGTCTCTTTCTCTCTCATGTTGAATGACGTAAAAACCCGGAGAAAGGGATTTATCGCAAGTTTGTATAGGTTGGGTTAAGATAATTAGCTCTCTCTCCATACATTGTTACTCCAAGGTCCAAAGCGAAGAGCGCGTTGTGCGCATACCGGTCACGTGTCTGTCAACGAAAAGCTTACTTTCCAGCGTCGATTTATTCAATGTTCTGTTGCTTGTGGTAACCATTTTCCCACTTACCGGGAATTTATTAGATAACAGGAAATTAATATTACACTGCGCTGAGTTTCGAAATGATAATATCATTATCTATCGTAATGAACCCGGAGTCCAGAAGGTAACACGAGTCACGCATGCACAACATGTACTGGGCGTTTCGGATTGTGTTCTCTGGCAGACTGTAGTACGATGTGTTGGGGCTGCGGTCGAATGTGTGGGAGACAATACCTTCATTTCGCTTGAGACACGGAGAACATGACATGAATGTAAGTCCAGTAATTGTGTTGTTCAATAGCTTCTTCAACCTCTGTCACCCTGGTAGTGAGATGTGCAAAGAAATGATTCTGTACTAGACAATAGAAATAAGAACTTTATTTATGTCAATTACAAGCCAAGGGTTAGTATTAAAAACGTGTCAAGTCAAGAGTTTTAAGAATTAATGAGATTATTTTTTATGTTAAACTAAAACATTTTCAAGAAATCCCCCCTTGCCTCGGAATTGATGCAATTATTTTTTAAATTTATTTTTATATTGACTACCACACAAGAGTTCCAACTGCTCACAACCGTATAGAGCCACTGAGACTTTGGCATCCCCAATTGTTTGTTAAATACCTTATAATTTTTA